>VZSR01001685.1:13547760-13570688 GCA_013398615.1 Brachypodius melanocephalos | reverse complement strand
AATGCACATAAACTACAGCTCTGTCTCCAACACAAACCTGTCTGAATGACAAAGTAATGTACTAGGAACTTAGCCAAATCTTTCACCAGAAAAAATAATAACATGCGACTTTGAAACAGAGTCCTCATTTGCCTTAACAAATTGTGTATGATTCATTAATTGGAGTTAAACAATAGCTATTTTGACCAGCATTCAATGTCAGACTGCCACTTTTGCCTTTTGCTGTGTTTTGCTGGGTTTCCATTTTTATAATGAATAGTATATTTCATTACTTTTATAATAGTTGTCACATATATTGTGATCAGAACTATTAAAATAGACGTTTATATTTAGATTCTTCATATTAAATCCTCTTACAATGTAACTACATGGTCTTAGGCTTTGTCACAGCAAAAATGAATTAGCAAATACCTGGGTATCTCAAAATTATTTCATCAAAACTTAATTGATTTTAAAAACAGTATTCATGAGGAAGTTGCAGTACAGAACTGAGATTAAGACTCACTTCTCTTGTAAACTCTAGCTAGCTCTCAGTATCACAATGGAGAATGGTATTACAGTCTATAATCAATGTTAATTCCAGAAGAACCCATTAAAAAATCTAGTTCATCTACCTGTCCTTTGTACATCAAGTGGAGAACACGACTGGGACTTCTTGGCTTTTATTAAAAAAGGTTTAGACCTTTAATAAAAAGCTGTATCTTGGGGCATGCTCTCTCTCCTTGGGGAGAGAACGAATGTTGCTTCAGTCTCTGTTACAAAAAAAAAAATAGAGTGTGAAATATTCTTAAATAATCTGATCCAAAGAATTAAAATATTTAAACAAACAAACAAACAAAAAAGGAAAAACAAAACAAACAAACAACAACAAAAAAAACCCAAACAAAAAACCAAAGGAGGAACTCCAAAACAAGGGTTTATGATACTTGGATCTGAGAAGTTACTTTCTGATTCTAATGATTGATGATATCTTATCCCTTGCTTTTACCTGCCTCTGATACCTTCTGAACTTGGAAGAAAGGGAATTAAAATTTCCCTGGAGTTTACACTGTGCATCAAAACTTGTAAAAATTCTTTCCTACCTTATGTACAAATTAATTGAATCCATTATCCATGGGATAAGCTGAATTCAATAAAAGGCATTACAATAAATACTTCCAGCAACTTAAAAGCAAGTATGCGTCTGTAAAACCCTCATAAACTTCATGAGCATCATATTCATACAATGAGGGTTTCATGCCTACATCTTCTTGCCTGCCTTATGTTTGAAAAGCATATACAGGGTTTCCCTCTTTAAATAGTTACAAACTTTATGTATACAATGCTATTTGTAAGATCATTATGCCTAAAAATCATTCTATCTTTGGAGGTTATCCAGGTGAATTTTAAAGAATAGATATATCTTCTCTAAAACTTCTATCTTGATAGCTTAACAGCCTTTTAAACTTTCTAAAATATCTCTTCCTATTATTATATTAATCTTCATTTCTATCCAAATTTATATTATTTTATAAGCATGGAACATCTTGCTAATACTATGCATTGTAATGCTAAAGTTCCTCAGTCTTTACTGAAAGTTCTCCTGTGATCTTCCAGTAAATCCAGTTCCCTCTCTTTAAGTTCCAACTCCAGTTGACAAACCTTTAATTTAAACTAAAACTTCTGGAATTAGTCTCTGTATGCTTTACCTTCTGTTCTGCTATTTTAGCCTACATTTTCAATTCCTATTCACAATGTGCAGTCCACCTGTTCCTGTCAACATTGGCTGGATTTTCCAAGTGTTACATTATTCACACCATGGTTTATTCAAGCCAAATTTTTAAAGCAGTGTCACAAATAATGATATCAAGCAAAACTTGTCCTTGGAAAATACAATTTCCAGCCTCTATCCATCTGTAAAACGCTCTTATCATTGTAATCTTCTCTTCAGCTATCATTCCATAGCCCTTGTTTTAACTTCCACTTTCATTTCCTTTCCTTTGATATCAATTTTAATTCCTTTGAGTCTCTGGTTAACTGAAACAGAGATTATAAAATTGACTTCATTGATCCCACCTGAAGGATATAAAACAAGAAGTACTATAACATGACACAATCTGCTTTTGCCAAAATCATATTGAATTTATCTTATTTAAACTTCATGTTCTTGGCTACTCTTCCATACAAACCCTGCATATTTTATTAAGGACAAATGAAGAATTCTTTTGGATATTCCACTTTTCCTTATCAGATACATGTATCACATTTACCATTTTCTAATGGGAAGCAACAAAGCCATTGCAGCTTCTTTTAAAATAACTGTTACTGGACATTATCCAGGCTGTTCAGATTTCACACAATACCTGCTTATTTTTTAATTCACCATGGATGTTATAATTTCCATTTCCCATTCTTTTTGGATAATCTTTTCTTAGTCATATATATAATTTCTTCAATTAAAACTGGGGCAAAGTATTAAGACGTGTGACATTCAGTGTCCCCTAATCTCTGTCTAATTCTCAGGATATGACCCCACTTGTCCCCTTCATATTCTATAGTACTGTGGTTAGAAATCTTACAATTTTGTTTCGTTTCTTTGAAGGATCTAGCTCAGATAGATAATTTGACCTTTTGACTCTATTTTTGTACTTTCTGACCTACACATTGATAGACAATCTCATTTCAGTAAATTCCCTGATAACCTACTGTGTCCTGTTTGAGGTGTTTGGTGGTCCAGGCAGGTCCATAGTTCTTTCTTTTCTACATTCTTCTGGTTAAAACCCAAGCCCAGAGTACTGAAATTTTCTCTTCATGTGATTCCATTTGTCATTTGAGTCCATGAGTGCCTCTTTGTTGCTTTTATTGCCTCAAAATGTGGAAATTTTATTATTTTTAGACCAATCTTTGTCTACCCTGCACTTGAACCCATTGTGGGAGTCTTGAACCTGTCTGTTCTTGCTCATTCCAAGAATACTGTCTCAAGCTACTTTTCTCTCTGCTCAGTCCCCACTCTTGAATTAAGATTCATGGCTTTTAAAAGTAAATGTAGCATGGCAGTTATATTTTTCTTCTTATTAAAGAAATTTGTCTGGTGTTTTCTCCAAGAACATCTAAGCTGCTATCATGGTATAATGAATACTGTAACTTATTAGCATTTTTTGTCAAGGTCATGTCTAGGAAATCTATATATTTCTCTCATAGTTTCTAAGAGTCTTGTAGCACATCTACAATTCTGTTTTGCAGATTATAAAACGTGTTAGGGAGTCTTCTTTGCTTTTTTAAAAACAACACCTTCTTTGAGTTCATTCTCTATTTTTTTTCTTACATGCTAGGAATATGACTACAGGAAGTTTCAGTTTTGACACATGTTGTGAGTAAAAAGGAGTCATAGGATTAGTAAAGATAGTACATGAAAAGAGGTATGATGAGTAACACTCAAGCAACTCCTGTATCAGCCCCTCCTATGCAATTTTATTATGCATCTTTGATGTGAGACAGAATAAAGCTGTGCAGAACAAATACATCTGGTTTCAAAGTATTTGACAAGCTGCTGTCATTCTGTTTTTCATTTATATATATGTAACTAGAAAAATAGAGATGAAAGGATGATAGAGAATTAATGCAAGACTTTAAATGTACCCAGTGTGTTTTATAAGAAGCACAAAAACATTTGTCTCAGAACACTTAATGTCCTTACCTCTGCTAGATATCTAGGAAAATACAACAGACAGACATTAGAAGAGGAAAAATAAAATTAACCTGCTTAACCACCATTTTTGAGGATCCATTACATTCATATCATCTCTCACAGCAAATAAAAACTGATGTTTGGGTGGGAAGCGTGAAAAACAAAGCATGTGTGCACTGTCTTTTTCCAGTATATTCTCCAACTCTGCCAAACAGTGTTTAGGGATTTCCAAAGTCCGGCACCCAGGACTGCATGTCTAGCAATCACTGATGAGCACATCTTGTGCTATTTCTTCTGATTCTTTTTCTGAGATATTTATGCTTTTTTCCTCTCTAGTAAGATAGTACTAAGGTGCACCATTTGATTATTTACTATAAAAATACACATGCCTGCTTTTACTTGTTTTTATCTTATTGCCTTGGCATTTCCCTTTATAACTTTTAAATTCTCAGCTCACAAGAAACTATGACTAAATATTCCCTATTATTGTCCATATGCCATTCGTTATGTTGCAAATCCCTGTCATAGTCCTTTTCCTCACCTTTCTAACCTACTACTTATGCCTTCCTTTGTTGATTCTGGATTTCGTTTCATTATATGAAAACCACTTTTTAGTTCTTTTCTTGATAGATTCTCTGCCTCCTACAGGTGCTTTCTGAGATGCCTGCACCAGCATGAAAAATTTTCAGTGTAAATTCCTGCATTCACACAGTGGCATGATTCTGCTTTCAATTTGCATCCCCCTTCTTCCTTTCCTAATAAGTTTTGAGATTCCACTTGCTTTTCAAATGCCCCCGAGTAATGACTTGAGGTTTTCTGAGAAATAAAAATTCCTTTACCATGCGGGGTTTCTGCATTGAAAGATGTTCATGCTTTCTCCTGCAACTCAGGATCAAATGTGTACGCTTGCAGAAAACAATCACTTATATTTTGGTAACAGTGAAGATCAGTTGCCTAAACACTTGTTAAACACAGAAAAAAAGCTGCACTACTTTCCTGCCTACAAGATATATTTTGCCTTCTACTACTCAATTTTTTTTCATCAGGTAAGCTTAAGACACTTCACCACCAAGAACTTCCTTTTAAAATATTTTGATTTGGTCAAAGCTTTTGAACTAGTTTTGAAAAAAACCTCCTTTTAATGTGAGTTTTTTGCATCCTTTTGCTCTTGGTTTTGGCTTGAACATGGCAAAACCCCTCAACTATAATATTTCCTTCCCTGTCACTTAGAGGTAGAAAATTCTGGATCCTCACTTCCAAATAAACTGATATAGCAGCCACTATTTGCCTGGCTTTTTACCTGAAGAGACAGCTTTTCAACCAAGTGTTAAAAATGCCCACGCAGTTTTAAATAAACTATTTCAATTTAATTTAAAGCTTCATTATCTGTATTTAAAATTATTTTATTAAAACAAGAATTATTTAATAAAATGCTTAAAATCATAAAAGATCTTTTCGTATAAAGATTTGGAGGTATATATACTTAAATGGCAAAGAAAGAAATTACCTAGCATTTGTTTGAAATTGCACAATGAAATACCTGATTAATTTCCCTTTGGAAAAAGCACATGAAAATCTAGATCTGCTGTGACAACAGGTATAATCAGATCATGAAAAGTACAGCTTTTGCTAAGCAAATAGTGGTTTTCATATAAGAATAATAATGAGAATTACTAAGTGCAAACAAGAAAAGCTAGCTTAAGTACAGAGGGTGCATTTTGTCATTCTGTGACGTAAAACTGAAATAAACTAAAATTTGGATAAACATTTAAATGAAAACAGTTTCAAAACTGGAGATTGAACGTTAAATTTCAGAGTATGCTCTCATTTTAATATGAGAGAAACAGAAGTGCAGGAGTGCGAGGCTATAGGCTCCAGTGCCTTATTCAATCCAACCCTCATGTGGGAATGACTAATGTGGAAAGCTTCAGACCACTGATAATAATTATTCTCTAAATTAAAGATGAGCTTTAACCCATCTTCTTTGATGATTAAGAAAGCCAAATTTTCAAAGCTAATTAGTTTCTCAGTAAGGATCATTGTTGTTTATTGTTCAGGTACTCTTAAAATAATTAGTACGCCTGACCTAAAGTAGGCACATTTTGCACATTTTATTAACAATGCACAGTAACAGAAACCCCTGACCAAAATATATGCTGTGCCTCTGTCTTCTGAGGTGGCCTACCAAGGAAGCAAATTTCACGTCCAAGGATGGTTCCAGCATAAACATCTGGCTGCAGGTTCTTGGTTACTTGACTAACAAAGGTTGCGCCATCCCGCTGCTCAGGGAAAAGTGGCTTCCATGGTTTCCAAACCTTTTATTGGTGTTATGTTGCTTCATGTGTAGTGAGGAACCGACAGCCAGACAGAAAATTACTCTGAACTACCAAAGAAAGCAGTAATTTTGCCATTCTAACTCAATAGTTCGCTATCTCAGCAATAGAATGTAGTTGATATTTACAGAAAAAGAGTAGAAATCATAAATTATTGAATGACCCCTCCTGCCTATAAAAATACATATAATCTCTTCTATCTTCCAACCATTAGCATTTTAGAACTTTCTGAACTAAAGATGAGACTGCTTTTAATATCTAAGATCTAATTATTCTGATATTTAGATTATGAGAAAGTATGCAGTCCTTCCCATCTCATCTTCTCTGTATTGTTACCAATTGTGTATACCTCTAACATACTCCTTCTTTTTTCCAAGCTCAAGAATCCAATCCACTTGGTCTTCATGGCTACAAGCTTCCCTTGTTGCTTCCCTTCGTAGAGTTTTTGCTTCTACTACTCCTTTTATGAAATAGCTTAACAGAATTGCAAATATATCCTTTTCAATATATGGAGGTAGCTGTGGTTACAGAGAATGTAACATTAAACATTAAGAGGTTTATCTTGTTTCTTTTAAAAGAATTATTGCTAGTTTGTTTCCCTTTGATAGACATTAGTCACTGAGCTCAAGATATTTGCAGAAAACTATATAAAATCTATTCTCAGCAAGGCAGCAGCAAGGCTAGAGCCTGCCATTCTATTCGTATCACATTAGTTCCATCACTATATTAATTTAAAATTTCAGTTTTCAATTTAGCATCTTTTCAGTCACCTATGAGTGAAACATGGTAACATTTTTGTTTTACTTTGGGTAGCCAGCTTTAAATATGGCTGCCACGAATATGACTAATTCTCCATTGTTACTGTGTTACTACTAATCTCCTTTCACACATCTTTTATGCAAAGATGGTCAGGTCCATCTGCCAACCTCTCCTACAACAGAACTTACATAATTCTTCTTTTCCCCATTTAAAACCACCCATGATCACAGCAAAACATCTAATCCTATTGTAATTTTAATTTAGGATATTTTTTGGTCTTTATCAAACTCTTGGATGAAATTCCTGCACTGAACAAGTGAAACTTAGCAACTTGTGTATTGAGTCCAGTCTTACATTCTGGTTGATTTTTGAGATATAACAGTCCTCTATGACAGTCATGCTAACTGTTCTCCAATATTTCATAAGTCTTTACATGCTCACTGAGCCCACCCTTTAATAATCCCTTATACTAGCTGGTCTCCAAGATAATCAAATTACAAGCAAGGTTTTTTTTGTTAAAACTTTTCCCCCAAGACTATCATGCATACCAGTGCTGTCAAAGTTTTAAGTAAAACTGTTGGAGGATTCATTCTGCAATTATGTGACTCTGTTGTGGAAATTTGTAGGGTCTCTGTGCCCAAAATAGCATGAAACAAAGGGATACTTTTCCCCCTCACATTCTTGTTTCTTGATCTAAGAATGCACTCACAGGAACTTGAAATATAAACACATCCATGCACACCCATGGTCAAAAGGATGGTGTGGGAAGAAGGTTAATTCAGAGCTCCAGCGATGAGAGATTCCTCATAGTCAAACCAAAGCCTCGAAATCTGTGTATAAGCTCAGGACACAGAGCTTATAGGGCAGGGATTTACTGCAGTTACACAATACAACTCTTCCAATGGGCAGGACAGCCCATTGTCAAATACCTCTCTGCTGTACAAATGCTTCCTGGTGATGAAGAAGGCGTGAATGACTCTGAAAAGTGCTGTGATTAAAAGGCATTTACTCACTCAGGCGGAATTTCCAACTGGAGTTTTGAACAGCTGAGCGACTTTGATGCAACTGACATTAAGGAAGGCTCAAGATTTACTGGGAGAAACCCATGGTAGCACATGAGAGATCAACCAAGTTGAGTCAAAGCCGATGGCCTCTCTAGCTCACCACACATTCTCCAGCTGTGGCTGTAAGCCAGAAAAAGTAAGAGCAAGGCAGCCTTGGGCTGAGGGTACCACGATCCTATCTCATTACTATTCCTGTCTATATCTCTCCTTCCAGAATTTGCCCTGTCTTCCCTTGAACTCTGGCTTTCCCAACCACAGCAGCAGCATCACATTCAATGTAGGGGTCCAGTGTGTTACTGCAAATACTGAACAGCATGTAGGAGGAGGAAAACATGAGTGGTACGAAGCCAGGCCAGAATTTTAAGATTGTTAATTAGGGCTTTGGAATAGGCAGTCTGGGTCACCACAATCTAGGCATCTATTCCGACAGATGTGGGTTTGTCCCACACTGACACTAAACAAAGAATTCAAAAGCTCAAAAATTAAGTTTTGACCACAAGGTAAAAAGAGTTATTAGGTTCGAATGGAAATTATTGCAGGTCCAGACAATTCATTCTCTATGTCCAGAAGTGCTTGAATGGAGTATAGAAGATTAAATTAGTTAGAAATTTAGCCCTGTGCTTCCCACCAGGCTGGAAATCTCACTAAGGCAAAGTGGAGGGTCTGGTGTAGCTTCAGGGGGGGTGCAGGGTGCTGTGGGCTCTTACGTTATGTTTATCTGAACACCTGAAATGGCACAGCCAGGGATGTGAGGTTGCTTCTTAAGACAAATCAGGCTTTGTCAGTTCAAATAAACAGAAAAAAGAGTTAACAGCCCTTTTCCCACTGCTCTCACTAAGTCTATATGATGGAATTCCATGCAGTGTTGTTATGCCTATGGTGCAACCATCAGCGAAGGCATCCTACAACACCAACATGCCATGGAGTACTGCAGCACATAGTTGTTAATGTTATCATAGGTTGGCACAGGTTACCATACAGAGTGCCCTGTGCCCAGAGCGCACTCGTATGTAACCAGCGGCTCACACACCTCTGTGGATGCCCACAAGACTGGAGGGGGCACATGGCCATGCTTTTAGGCATTCCAGCATTTTCATGCCGACACAAACGTGCACATCCCACTACCACTGCCCGATGGTTTTACCCCTCCCTGTTTTCTTGCCATCTACAATCACTACCGGTGACCTCCAGCAATGAATGTCTCACGGTGTCACATGCAACTGATCCCTCCTTATTAGCTTACAATTGTGAGAAACAGGAGGTTTATTTTTCAGAATTTTTGCCCCTGAACTGTGAATTTCAATGTACACGAATGTAAATAAACACAGCAATCTACTTGGTCTCCTTTTTGGCGTGCTTTGGGACTGGCTACAACTCAGTAATCATTGTTTCGGCAGCAAGGCGTGGAATAAAATGTAGCCGGCAATAGAAACACCATTCCTTGCTTCAGGGTAAAAGGTCTTTTGAGCGCAGGCTGTTCCCGTGGGAAGCCCACCTCCTGCGTGTGCAACCCGCGTCTCCGGGTTGGTTACTGTTATTTCGGCTTTTATTCACCTGAAGCCACTTCGAAACCCAGCAGCCACAGGAGAGCACGGGCGGCCTCGCACAGATCAGCACAATCGTCTCGAAAAGAAGAAACGCGGCCGAAAATCCCGAAGCAGAAACTTTGGCTCTGAGCGCAGGGTACTTTGACCCGCCATGGCGGCCGCGGGCCGGCACCGCCCCGACGGGAAGGGACGGGACCGCCCGTGCGGAACCTGCGCCCCGCGGAGCGCGGCCCGCAGGGAAAGGGAAGGCAAGGCAAGGGTAGAGAGAAGGGAGGGTACGCGAGGGTGCCGCGCCCGGGAGCGGCACGCCGGGGCGGGGGCAGAGCTGTCCCGGGCGCGGCTCCGCAGGGCTCTGCGCGCAGCCGGCGCCGCGGCGGGGCGGGGTGGGAGGGGAGGGGACGGGCAGCGCCTGGCCGCGGAGGTGGGCGGCGAACGGGCGGGGTGTTCCAGCGCCGTGCCCGGGACGGGCATTACCCAAAAGGCCGAAAAAAAAAAGGGCAGTAATTAAAGTCGCCGCTGCCAAGCGGTCCCACCCTCCCCACCGGCCGGCTCCTGTGGCAGACGGGAGGGGACAGCAGAGCCGCGCTCCCGCGGAGTCTCGCCGCCACCTCCGCCGCCACTTCGCACTCGCTCCCTCGCTCGCCGTGGCAGCACCGACGGCGGCGGATCCCCCCTTCCCGCCTAGCCCCGCGCACCATGGCCCCCGCAGCCCCCTGCCTCGTCCTCGGCCTCCTGGTGAGTGACGGAGGGAGGGAGGGAGCGAGCGGGATCACTGGGATGAGTGGGTGGGCGCCGGGGGAGCGCAGCGGAGCGCGCCGGCCGCTCACGCACCTGGCCGCCCCTTTCTCCGCGCTGCTCCTGCTGCACCGCGGGTGCGCAGCGCACAGGACGGACATCCGAGCGGGGGATCTCTGGCTGGCTCTTGGCTCCAAGTCGAGTTTTTCCTTGCGGGACCTTTGCGAGGGGCGCAGAGCGGCGCGGAGGCTGCGCGGCCGCGGGCGCACCTCGGGGGGCTTCGGCGCGGGCAGGGATCCAGTGGGATGCGCAGCTCGCGCTGGGACAGGTGGTCGGGTGGCTTTTGGAGCCTGCCCTGAGGTTATGCGACGGGCGCACGCTCGGGTCGCTGATGCTGCTGCTGGTTATTCATAGAAAAACCAAAAAACCCGCAGTTCATTTCATTTCCCCTTCTGCCTCTCCCCACCTGGTTCTCCCTTCGCCGTGGGAAGGATTGTGCCACAGTGTGGAGCGTGCTGAGCTCCTCTGAGTTAGCTGTGCGTGGAACACTTTCCAGCGATTTCCTTTACCTTCAGTTTATTGCATTTGTGCCTAATTATCAGCTCCAGAAAGGCCTTTGGTGGAGAGAGCAGCGAACTTCTCTCTCACATTTTATTTTTTAAAATTTATAGTAGATGAGTAAAAGTGTTTTGTCTTTTGTTTCCTAGCTCCTTCCCTCCCTATTAACATTGCATTCACAAAAAGAGGGCAGATGATCGTTTGAGCCTGTGAAAGAAAAATACTTGGTAGTGTTGAAGCACTGAATTTATTATTATAATATTAATTATATATGCACATTTTAATGAAAATGTTACTATTTCAGACACTGTGTGCCTGCTTTTGCAGGGTTATTTAAGTAAAACCCAAAGAAATGCAAGCAACTTTGCTCATACATCTAATAATAATAAAAAACTTTTTTCTGACAGCGAAAACCAAACAACACTCAAGCGAAAAAAATCCTGAGGTGTCTTCTTTTTGTAAAGTGATAGGACATCACAACTTATTTTTACCTGATATTTCCTTATGTCTTGATGTCCATGAATAACTACCACTTACTTTTGTTTAACTCCTCAGTAGTTCTTTGTGCTGACATCAAACTGGGCTTGGCATTACTGTTTAAAAATTAGATGTCATTGATTCTTCAAATATTTCAGAACAGTGTAAAAAGATGTTGTGATTTCAATAAATTAAAAATTAGTGCGATGTCTTTCAGGAGGGAGTGTTTTATTTAGTTACTCTGTTAATAAGGAAAGACTACTAAAACATATGCAGGGATGTTTAAATTATTTGTATATATGCAATTTTACATCTGTGTATATATATAAGGAACTATAGGAAGGGCTTTTAGGGTGCAGACACAGCATTTTTTTCTAAAGGGTCCTAATGTCTTTCAGAGTTTAAAGTATTTTTATTTAAATATTTTCTTAATAAGCGTCACAAGTAATTTTAAGGATTTCCATTAGCTATTTACTTCTTTATACCTTTAATCCTAAAGGTATGTGAGAAATAAAAATGCTTTTCCTTTTTTGCTAGACTTTCATCCTGGAAGAGTAAATGAGCATAAAAGGGTGGATAGATTTATTTACATTTTTCTATGTCTTTGTTTAATTGTCTGTGTGATTTTTGGATTACAATTTTAAACATAGAGATAGAAACTGGGCAAAAACACACACGTATAATCTGAGATCAGGATTCACTTGCTCTGTGGTGAGGAAAAGCTTTGTACCTCTATATGATTCTTTTTAGAAAAACGTCTGGTTATCTACTACTCATTTGAATTTTTAGGAGGACCCTACTTTGTAACTGATTATATGGGAGGGGACTGCTGTGATACATGACATTTTATTTATGTCATATCTAATTGCTGAAGCTCCATTTAATTAGTTTGTTGAGAATGCACTTTTAAGATGCAAAGTAATGTGTAAGTGCAAGTGTTGTCATGTGGTTTTAATGAGACACTCGTCCCATTAATGTTCAGCATCACCACAGTTCTACCAAACTGAATGTTGATGGATTAAACCGTAGTACTTAGAGACCTTGGATCTAAATTTGCCAGGAATGCTGTTGGAGGGAGTGCACAACGAAGCTCTATTTTTTCTTTTCTCTACTGATGTAATAGTGTAGGCAAAATCTCCTAGTCAAAGGGAACTCTTGCTGTTAATGTCAGTGATGGAGTGATTTTAGAAAAAAAGCGAAACACAAGCCATGGATAAATCCAGGAGCAATAGTCAGATTTTGTTTCCAGTTTGGAACGTTGTATGGTGTGCTGCACAGTACCTGAATTTTAAGGGAGGAGTGCTTTCTGTGCTGTTTCACTTGCTTGTCGTAACAAACAAACAAGCCAACCAAAGTCAGCATCAGTGTCTAGTTCAAAATACCATGTAATTATGTGGGTTTTTTTTTTTTCTGATTTCTTCATTTGTTTTCTAGGTGCTGAGTTTGTGCTGTGAAGCTTGCAAGAAAGCAATCTTTCATGTTCCTTCTGAACTAGAGGCTGACATGTTAGTTGGCAGAGGTGAGAGAAACTGAAATTCCCAGCTTAACACCACAGCATTGTACCTTTGCTGGAGATTCTGTTAACAGTGGAGGAGACTTTATTTTTAATGGAATGAATGGATGACTGGAGAGCCAGCTAAACAGCTGGATCAGCCTTTTTATGAAGGATACACCCTGTGTTTGTCATGGATTTGAACACCAGCTCCATGCATCCATTTGGCTTTTGCATAAAGGGCTATTGTGAGGTTACGGGATTTAATTTAAAACTAAAATGGCAGAATTTAATGTTTTCAAAATTTGGAGTCTAAGGCTTACTATTTAAATAAATGCTTGATAGTCCAAACTGCCCCCATAACCTACGGTCACATGAAGAAGAGAATAAGTCATTTGGACAAAGGAAATGGTAGAAAAATAAGACAAAACTTAACTAGGCACCAAGAGGCTGCTGCTCTGTGAAACAGGGATGTGACTGCTCAGCAATGCTGGGGCATTCAGAGCACACAAGGGAATGTGTTGCAGAGGTGTCCTGCATGCACATTCTGCACGAGAGAGTGCTCCTGTCTGACTGGACAGTCTGCCTCAGTTTAGGGCAGCGTGCAGATGACTGAGAGGAATAGAGGAGACCAGAAAACATCCCACTCCTATTTTTTTTCAGACCAGTCTTTCAAAGGCAGCTTTGAAAGGTGGGGCATAGGAGGTGCTGAAAGATTCTGTGCTGACTGAGACTGAATTTGAGGATTCAGAAGTGCCCTTTGTGAGCCCTATGACAAGAGAGAAATATGCTCCAAGTCTGCAGTCCTAATCCATATTTCTATAGAAGGAACACATAAAGTGAATTGGTAGTTCATCACAATTGCTCAGAAAATCTAGCTTTATAGTGAAAATTTCTTATCTTACTTTTAAATTTTAAAATGAAGAAGGGTGCTACAGTTGTGTGAGTTTTTACAGACTTTAACATTCCTCTATGTAAATAAACTTAATTTATATAAAAAGAAAACTTCATTTGATTGCAGTGCTTTGAAAGAAATTGCATAACGCAGAACTTGAATTTTTTCCCCCAAAACTTTTAACAAAACCATTATAGCTCAAACAACGTTACTTAAGCATTTATGGAGAAATACTTTGCATTGATACAAGGACCATACCTTGACAGTGAAATTAGTCAGGATTTTCCTGCTTGCCATAAGGGTATTTTATATCTTATACCAGAGGTTTTAAAGAAAAAAAAAACAAAAAAACAAACCCACCAAACAAAAAAAAAACAACAACAGAAAAAACAAACCTCCACAAAACTATAGCTAATGGACCATTGGATTGACTCATATAACCATCAAAAACAACATCTCCAGTCTGGTATTTTTGGGACTGCGGTGCTGTAGTATGCAGCAGTATGAGGCACATTTAAGTGAGGCAGTGATATTCTTTTCCATTTGCACCGGACAGATGAAAAAGTGTAGGAGTCACTGCTGCAGTACCATGGAAAGTCTAGGAAATTTTTGTTTGTGCATTTAAAGGATAGACTTAAGAGAAAGAAGAATCGTATTTAAAATTTATCGTATTTAAAATTTGGCTTCCCATATGTTCTTGCAGTTTTGAAAGCAAAATGAAAATGACTTTATTGAAAATGTCATTTACATATACAGAATGAAATTCTGAATCCTCATGAATTTTGCAATCAGCTTTCATACAGGAGTGTCCCACCCACTATGATACTGTTGAAAGAGTATTGAAAAGTTTTGATTTTGAGACTATGACACACCTCTTCTACTCTGCAATGATAATTTGTTTGGAGTTTGAATCTCTGACTTTCATTCTTTTCAGGATGCCAAATCATTCTTTCTTAGGATTGTGGTCATAGCCTGATTTTGCTTTTTCTTTTTAGCAAGTAGTGCTAAACTACTTGTTGGTGAACTGAGTTTATTGAAGTGCAAAGAATCTATTTTAGCCACAAGTGATAGCATAAACAATGAAAAATACCTGAGAAGTATGGTGAAATTACCTGTATGGGATTCTATCACATACATATTAAAAAATTGCTAATCGTTTGTTCTACAGTTGGTCTTTATCTCTCCCATCTGTCTGCCTCATAATTTAAAGGCCTTTGTCCTCCCAAGAGTATTAAATCACATGGTACCAGTCAGTGCTTTCCTCCTGAGGGCAAAACTTCCAAGATGTAAAATCTCCATTGGACATTAATGAATCGTCTTCACCGATATTGTAGGGCATGGAGCACGAGGCAAATGTAATAGCTACTGGTCCAATAATGGGCATGTCTGCAATGTTTTTTGCATTTAAATGTACAGAATTTCGTCTCTGATGCCTCAGTAATTTTACCAGTGTAATAGTGTTTTGTTGAGCCATATCCATAAAACACCCATGTCGTTTAGGAAACGACACAATGTACACAATTAATGTACACAAGAGTGGAAATTAATGAAAACTTCATCAAATCTGAGTGCATAAGCGGGTTTTAAAGTCAGTATTTGTGATGCTTAAATACTGAATGACAAGCTTTTGAAGTCTGTCTGTCAGTAAATACAATTTTTACTTGGGGCTTTTTTTTTTTGTTTTTTGTTTTTTGTTTTGTTTTATGAGGGATATTGTTTTTTGCTGTTTGAGTTATTGTCTGAATATTGCTTTTACAGTTGATTTGAAAGAATGCCTTCAGTCTGCAGAGTTAATCAGTTCCAGTGATGGGAACTTCAAGGTTCTAGAGGATGGTTCTGTGTATACAACATCTGCTCTTTCTTTGTCTTCTGAGAAAAAGACTTTTACCATATTGCTTAAGGACGTTCAAGAACAAGTTCAAAAGAAAATACACGTTGACTTGGTGAAAGAAGAAAAAAAGGTTAGATTCTAATTTCAAGACATCTTACTTATTTGGAATAATTTTTCACAGACTACAGCTTCATACTGAGGATCTGTAGTTGAATTTTAGAATTCAAATAATCAGGCAAAACACTGGTGTAGAGTGTATTTTATTTAGCAGTTGTTGATTACTGTGTTGCTTTAGTCAGCAGATTTCCATTCTTAAATGGGAGATGCTAGCAAGTAGCATAATCAGGAATGTCAAGAACCTTAAAAGCCATGTTTGAGGAATTAAAGCAGATCTTATTCATGCAAAGTATTGCAAGAAATGAAGAAGCTTGGGGTATTATCACAGATATAATCAGGCATGAAGACCTTGGAAAAACAAATTGTCAGTAGGAAGACTGGAATGAAGGGAAAAAGATGGAAATGCAGGATGGCAGTTAAGCAAAAATATATACAGTTAAGAATATGTGGATGTATTCTCATCTGTCTTTCTATCTTCTCGACTCAGACACCGAAGACCAGGCATGCTAGAGATACAATTCTCAAGAGAACCAAAAGAAGGTGGGGCCCTATTCCATCTGTCATGATAGAGAACTCACTGGGACCTTTCCCATTGCAAATACAGCAGGTACATTTTGTATGAACCTTAATTTTATGACCCTTGCTAGTTTTGTATGTGACTTGTATGATGAAGAAAATGAGCTGTCTTGTATTTTCTACTGATGACATTCTTGCTATTATTCCTCTGTCTTGTTCTATCCTGTTTATTGTATATCTCATGATCTTGTACCTGAAATAACTTGTGATCTTAGTTGTTGGACTGAAATGGAATTGTGCAAAAGTTGAAAAAGGAAGGGAGACATACTATCAGAGAGAGCTCTTTGGCCTGGAAATCAGTGTGTGTAATTAAAAGAAAAGCAACAGCAAACAATCCTCCACTAAACATTGCTTAGAAAAGGATTTTGTAAACACAGACTGGGAAAAATTTTGCAAACTTGTCTGCATCCTTTCTGGAGCTCGAGGTGTGTACCTTCAGCCTTGAAGACTGAGCATGGCTTTACTTTATTCAGAAAAGTACTTACTGGGAGAAAACAAGTAGGCGTGAAAGAGAGATGCAAGAACTAAAGTTATCATAGATCCATCTAGCCTTCACTAGATTACAGAGTGTCTGGTAGCAGATGTGTAGAGACAAGTGTAATGACAGAGTCTGTGCAGAGCAATCATTCTTCTACTAATCTTACCCTCCTAACTTCTGGCATCCAGTAAATAAGGAAAGTATTTTGGGAGAAGAGTGTTTATAAATAGATAAGTCTAATGTTGCCTCCTTGGTGCTCATAATGAGATGCAGATGCTATCTGAATTGGCATATCTCTGAACTATACTCTACGTGGTCTTTCTTTCTTCTTTCCTTCTTTCACTTTTTCTTCTTTAGGTGCAAACCACATTCTCAGTGAATGCACTAAAACAAAAGTCTCTTGAACAGGTTCAGAAATAAGCTGTCTATATCTCGTGTGTGAAATATTCTAGAGAGATTGGATTTCAAGTTTTTATTACTTATACTGTCATTTCTTTAATTTGATAGCTGTAAATATTTATGAGTTTGAATTAACTCCCCTTCTCATGTACACAGATTGTAAAGGAAGGCAGTCACATGTCAGGCTGTTCTCCTGTTCTATGAACAGTAAATCAGGTTCGGTTTTTTGTTTTAGGAGTTTTTGTTTGTGCTAAATACGATCATGAAAGTGGGGAAATGTATTGAGATGCTGTTGCTGTTTTTCCTTGGGCTTAAAAATGTCTTCTTACAGGTCCAGTCAGACACAGCTCAGAACTACACAATTTATTATTCTGCAAGTGGACCAGGAATTGATCAAGATCCAAAGGGTTTGTTTTACATAGAAAGAGAAACTGGAAATATCTTTGCTACTCGTGCGGTAGACCGTGAACAGTATCCAAGTTTTCAGGTACAGGCCTATGTTGTGTAAATACAATTAAATATATATATATTTTAAATCTCTCATGCATGTATTTGACAGTTGAGTTACAGGGGAAATGGCAGCAAACAAGATCTGGAATCACCTGTCTATTCTGAGTAGTATCCTTGGTGTTGAAGAGATAAAATCAGTAGCAAATAAATAAATAGCTGGTCATCTAGATCTTAAGAGTAGTTTTGCTTTTCACTGCTTAATCTCTAATTGCAGCATAAATACTGTGAGCTATCAGATTTGCATCACTTCTAGGAAGAACTTTTCAGGGAAGGTTGAAAAGATCTGCAGAAAACCAAAATAATGGTAAACTGGACAACTGTGGTTTTCAGCTGAGTCTCTCAAGCTGTTCAGTTCTGTTAGCAAGGTACACTGCTCTCTCTACTGGCTGAGAAGTGTAAGAAAGCAATTAGTAGAAACAGCTTCTAAAACATAATTTTGAGTACCTATTGCTGCCTTTTATTAAGTTATTTTATAATGGGCAATTAGTTTGGCTCTTGTTCTTGTTTTGTTCTAAATAACAATGTGTACATCTAAATTTTGGTAGCTGAGGTACCTTGTACCTGAAAAAAAGTATTCAGGAGATTTGGAAAATGTGATAGAGTTGGAGGAGAGGTCAGGGAGAAAGTGATTAAAGTACTTGTAGTGTGTGAGGAATGGAAGGGGGAAAGATTGGAAAGCATTCAAACGTTTTGTTCTACTTTCACTCTAAGGTACCAGTACATGTCACCTTCCATGTGCCTGAAGAGCCTGGTCTTAAGAAGGATGTGCTTTGCACACTGTATTTAATTTCATTTTTTTGACTCCTCCATTGAACTAAAAGTGTAATAATACTGCATGAATTTTTCTTACAGATCATTTGCTTTGCAACCACTCCAGATGGTTATTCACCAGAAGTACCACTTGTGCATACAATCAGGATAGAGGATGACAATGATAATGCTCCATATTTTACACAGGACCTTTTTGAATTTTGTGTCCCTGAAAATTCTAGACCTGGTAAGAGTTGTTTTAAATCATTGAACACAATTACCACTACTCAGCTCTGTTACATACCAGTATGACTAAGTGTGATCCTGCCTTTCAAGACATTTCAGTGGGATTTGCTGGGAAGTATTATGTTACAAAAAAGGATGAATTTGCAAAGGGCAGCAGTAAATGATCAAGTAGCTCTTTTCACATGTGTAAAACAGAAATACCTTTTCAAACCTTTTTTTTTACTATTTGGAACTAAAAAGTGCTGTATTGTGTTCACAGGTGTTGTTGTTGGAAAAGTGATTGCAGAGGACAGAGATGAGCCTTACACTCTGCACACCACCCTGAAATACCGCATTGTGTCACAAACCCCACCAATTACCCCAGCGTTTTCTTTACATGGTGACACTGGTGTCATCTCTGTGTTACTGCCACAGCTGGACAGAGAGGTGATGTTTCCTGAAGCGTTCTCAGCTGTCACTTAGTGCACACAGATAGCTTAACACTGCTCTGCTCTGCCCTTGTGAGAACCCACCTGCAGGGTTCTGTCCAGGTCTGGGCTCCACAGTGCAGGAAGGACATGGACCTGTTAGAGCAGATCCAGAGGAGGAATGTGAACAAGTTCAAATCCAAAAGTTGGAGCACCTCTTCTATGAAGACAGGCTGAGAGAGTTGGCATTGTTCAGCCTAGGGAAGAGAAGACTCATTACAGACTTTTAATTCTTAAAGGAGGCTTATGAAAAAGGAGAGTAACTTCTTTTCACATGGGCTGTACATGGGTCTTCACAATGTGAAGTGGTTTTAAACTAAAAGAGGGGATATTTAGGTTAGATGTTGGGAAGAAATTCTTTACTCAGAGGGTAGTGAGGCACTAGAGCATGTTGCCTAGAGAGGCTGTAGATGCCCCATCCCTGGGAGTGTTCAGGGCCAGGTTGTATAATCCCCTGAGCAAACAGATTTAGGGGGGGAAGCTCATGGGGGTGAAATCCTGTGGCATGGACAGGTTGGAACCAGATGATCTTTAGAGTCCCTTCCAACCCAAGCCTTTCTATGATTCTATGAAATGCTGGCATGGGAATCAACAGATACAGCTTCTTTTTCATTTTTTGTGAACGTCTCTAAGGAACTTCTGAAGCTTTTCAGAGACCTGTAATTAGGCCAGAGAGTTTCTGCATAGATTACCATATTCTAGCTAACCTTGGCAGAGAACTTCCTACTGCTCAGCTGTTCAACCTATGTTCAACCTATTTTTTAACTGTTTTACTGAGCACTTTCTGTGTTCAGGAATCCCATGAGCCACTGTTTCCTCCTAATTAAGCTTGATTTGTGGTGCTTCTTGCTTCTTCATAGAGAAGATGAACTGGTTTCTCTGGAAGTAGTCAGTCATCCTGTATTAACCAGAAATATCTCCAATAGTTAAAACCTAAACAATAATATACCAGTTCTTAAAATCAATGTGCCAACCATTTATTTTATCAGCTAGCTTTCAAGGTGATAAGATACAGGATTTCTTTTTTTTGATAGAATGTCATATGAGAGATAGTTTATACTAGGAAAAAAAAAAGACAGGTGTGTGTAACTCAAAATAATAATTCTAGCATAAGACAGTCATTCTAGGAAACACTGCAACGGGCACATCTATTCTGAAGATAAAATAAGTTTTTTTATGGCATACTTGTGTTGTTTCATTGCTAAAAATCTAAAAATTCACATAAAACGTCACATAAAATTTTGCACTTGCAGATACAGTGCTCAGCTTTTTTAGCAAGAGAAAATTTCAGTGATTGTGAGCATCACCATGACTACTAAGGAAACTTTCACAGTGACTACTTGAAGGAAGGAGGGATTGAAAAGCTAGCCCATTGCCTATCTTTTAAAGATAAACTTATGAAGTAGAACAGGAGATTTCATTCCTACACCAGAGAAACCAAATGCTACTTCCAGGCATTCAGAACTAGAGTTACTGTCTTGCTTTACAAACTTTCTCTTTATATCTCTAATTCATTTGTACTGTCTTGTGTTCCCTCCCCTCCCCTCTGCCAATGCTTCTTTTTTCCTGATCCTTCTCCCCTTGGTTGTTCACATTAAAAAAAGCCTCCTGCTGTTGTGGCTCAAGTGAGGGATTTAAGTGGGCTGCTTCCTATTGGGGAGCCCCTTGGAACTGATAAGGACACTGACTCCAGTGCCAGACCCTGCCAAATGACAGCCATTGCCTTATCCTGTATTGCCCAGACAGAGATTGGTGCAGCAGTTTTCATTCATTCTCAGTGAAATGAGACGTGCATTGAAACACTTCACCTGCTGGCAACCTGAGGGAATGCTCTGTTGCTCCAAAGGGGAGATAAATAGCAGATGAAAGTGTGTCATCTGTTATCTTCCAAAACTTCAGGTTCTGGAAAATAACACTGATGTAGTGAGAAGCCTTTTTTGATACAGGATATAGCATACATGTTACTAACAGATGCTGAACTCAGTGCTGCTTAGCCACTGAAAATTATTTGGCTGGTTTTCCTTTTGAGCTATAGGGCAAAAAGCCCCAAAACTAATTGTCCCACTTTGTTGGGAAGCACTGATTTTAGAGCAGAGTTATGGAACAGTTGGAGCACTGTTCCAGCTCCTGTATGGAACAGAGGAACACACATAGTTCTACTCCTGTGTGTAACTATGCAATTAAGAAAGTGAGTATGACAAACTTCTGTATGCTTTTATTCTTCCTTTTAGCTTGTACCCAGTTACACTTTGTTAGTTGAAGTGAGAGATATGGCAGGTCAGCCTTTTGGTTTGTGCACTACAGGAACAGTTGTCATCAGAATTGAAGATACGAATGACAATGCACCGTCCTTTAAACAGTTACAAGTAAGTCCACACAGGTAAAGTGTCTGTATAAAAGTTAAAAATAAAGTATTTCCATCCCCTTTCTACTTTCCTGATGGACAGTCCCTCAGATATAGAGTCTAATGCCAGTTAATGCCAGTATAAATGTCTTTGGTTATTCCAACTGTGTGTATGATTCAGAGTAAAGAGTATGTCTTAATAACCATGTATGCATCTCAAATACCACAGGAGATTTTGTAATATGAAATGCATGAAAAAATAATTCATCATTCATAAAGAATCCATGTAATTTCCCATTTCTGTTCACTACTGTAGAATATCATCAGTAATACTAATTGAGAATCACTCATATCTGTTCTTCAGCTTGTGCAGAATAACATAGCACTTTAAAAAAGATAAAAAAATACAAAAAAATTCTTTTATCTTTTGCCATCTGAGTAGAGAGGTATATCCTTCTCGGCTTTTCTTCAAGTTCTTGTTGATTTATATATTTTTTAATTTACCCCAATGCCTTTTCTAATTCTCAGCTTGATCAGGTTGTTTGCAAATTAAAATCTATAGCTGATGTAACTGAGGGAAACTGTGCTAATTTATCTTTCCTGGAATGAGAATTCCAGAATTAATTAAATCAGTGATAGTTTGAGTGTATGAAGAAGCTGAGATTTCAGTTGTACTATCAGGAAAGGTTTACTTTTTGATGTACAGTCTAAGGGAGGAGTGGGGAAAATATGCTAATGCATGAAAACAAATCATTACAGCAGGATGGTAAATTGGCTCCTTAAGTTGAAGTAGTCATTTAAATATGGTGTTCTTCAGTTCTGCCTCGTGGAATAGGATTCTCTGATTTAAATTATTTTTTTTTGGGTGCTCCAAGTATGAAACACGAGTGGAGGAAAACAGAGTGAGTGTGGAAATACTGAGAGTCTCTGTTGTTGATCTTGATGAACCTGGTTCACCTGGCTCAGGAGCAGTATATGAAATTATACGAGGAAATGATGATCAGGCCTTTGAAATTACAACAGACAAAAACACAAACGAAGGAATACTGTGTGTTGTTAAGGTAAGTAAAAATTGAAGGGCTAGGGGAAAATTTATGGATTTTCAAGTTTTGGTTTTAAAACATAATACACAAAGCTCGCCTTCCAGATTGTTCCTCAATTTTGTGTGCTCAGGATCCAGAGAATTTGGTTTTTCGTTTCAGAAGAGCTTGGTGCTTTGGCCTTGTTCTACAGTTGGATTTGTTTAGACTTAGGTATATAACTGAGGAATGCTTCATGGTTTTTAATAGAAATGAGAGACTGGCAAAACAGAGAAAGTTTGAGCACCTTCTCCAGTCTTGTTCTCTCTGGGAGTTAAGTAAACTTCCTATTTCAGCATAAAGCTCTCCAGGTTTTATTTTGCAGTGTACTGACTTCAGCTTTGCTTTTCTGGTGTGTGAGGAAGTCCATATACATAAAAGAATTTGTGTCAGTTTAGTTATTTATTATAAATGTTTCACAAATGTGAGGTAAAAGGCCCATTGTATCTGTACTCCAGCACATCCCTTTGCCTCTTTATCATTATCTTTTATAACTGCCATAAGAGGTAACATCTGAGGAGTGAAAAAGATCAATATTAAAATTTGAACATGTAAATTGTAGAGGTAGAGATGCTAGTCATTTTTTAATTTAATATTGTTTATT
>VZSR01001685.1:13437287-13547660 GCA_013398615.1 Brachypodius melanocephalos | reverse complement strand
GAAATTTCTTACATTTATTGTAATGCTTTTGTGAACTACAGAATATTATGACTTTAGGATAATATTAACTCTATTAAAGGCACAAAATGACTTTGGAGAACATGTCTGAAGAATAAATGGTAGCTACTTACTGTCAACTCCAGAAATTCTCAGATGGATTTGTAGCTACTAGAATGAAGTGTGATTGACTAGTGGTGAAAAGGGAATATATGTAAGCTTAAATAATGACTAACTGAATATGGAAGAAGAAAATCCCCTACTAAATTTAATTGCTATCTGTTCTCTTAGTGACTCATTTTCAGAAAATTTCGCAGTGGTACTGCTTGCTTGGGTATTTTTCAGACCCTTTTCTTTGACTAACTTGAATCTTTACTTTTTTTAAAAAAAAATCATGTTGTTTCACTCTGTCTTGATGGCTTGAGGACAGCTGGCTTCTTTTGTAAATAAATGTGGTACAGTTTCAGCTGTAACAATTGCGTGGTGAGAACAACATTAGGTTTTGTATTGGTTTGAAGAGAAAGAAAACAACGCCTCACCTTTGTTACAGGGACTGGACTATGAAACTGCCAAGCAAAGGGTGCTGGTGATTGGAGTGAACAATGAGGCGCCCTACGTGCTGGCTCCCCATTCACAGCAGCTTTCCCAGAGCACCTGCTCCGTTACCGTGCACGTCCTGGATGTGGATGAGGGGCCGGTGTTTAAACCTTGCCTGTTGCGCTTGGACGTTAAAGAATGCGAAGATATTGGGACGGCCATTGGGAGATATGTAGCAGAAGATCCAGAAACTGGAAATAGTGAGGGCATAAGGTATGAAACAACCTTATTTACTAGGATTTTTTGGAGTACAGCAGTGGTGGGATACAGGAAGTATCACACTTCAACGTAATTCAATAAATCAACAATATAGCTGTTGAGGCTGTGTGTGCGTGTGTGCACCTGCACGCCTGTCAGTGTGTATGAATACATGTATTTAAATATGAGTGTGTGTACACACACATGTGTGCCATGTTTGGGATCTCTAATGAAACAGTTGTTCTTCACAGATACCGGATACCACCTGGCCAATGTAATTGGATCAACATAGATGACAAATCAGGTGAAGTCAGAACTGTTAGGGTCTTGGACAGAGACATAGGAGAAATGAGACGAGGTCAATGCAATGTCACAGTCCTCGCAATAGACAGAAGTGAGTACTAAATGTTGTTCTCTGTGTCGTGGAACAGATGTTTATGTGCAAATGGAGTGTGGGAACAACTGTAGTGGTTTAGACCAGTAGCCCACCTAGTCCATTGTCTTGTCTTTATGATAGCTCTGTCAAGTGCTTAGGGAATATTATTTGGCAAGGAGAGCCTTTATAAATCAGGCGTGATCTCAATGTTTTGAGAAGTTATCTGCCTCATTTTAAAATCCTTTTAGTAATTTTAAATTGAGAAATTTTTCTCCAGATTATATTTATTCTATTTCTTCACTATTCTTTTTTAAGTGATAGCTCCTGGCAGCTGTGAGCTACACAACAGAAAAAGTAGAGAGGACTTTTTGAAAAGAAATCATTGACCTTGCAGCAAAAATTTCTAACTTAGTCCAAGTTTGCATATTAAAGTTAAATGTAAATAATACAAATTTAAATTGTTTAGAACTTCTGTTGTCTATAAAGTAAACATGACATAGGCATCTACAATCAACTCTTTCTAGAGAAAGGATTAAAAAGTAGACTTGATGTGATTTCACCGGAATGCATATACAAGCATTGACCATTTGTGTAATGAGAAAACTGTGATTAGGAGGAAGATTTCATTCCCTTCTTGCATGTAGACTTTGGTGACATAGTATGTGCCACTGATGAATGCCTGGTGACTTAGAGGGTAGAGGACAGAAAGGAGACCCCTGTTTCCTTAGTGATTGTGTTCCCAGGGGAGGTGAGGGTAGGGAAAGTGTAATTAATTTTCTCCTTCCAGAAGTTAAAAGGCTGGAAATCTTCACTTTCTGCCTTAGTGTCCTTTACTCCTGGCTTATGAGCTCTTCCTCCTCTTATCCTTCTGTTAGACTAGTATGTGTTCCCACAAAAACACGCAGGCTCAACCAAATACAATCTGCACATGCAGAATATGGAGATGTGGTAGCTGCTGATGCATCTGCAACCAGCCAAGCAAAGAGAAGCAGCCAAGAAAGAGCTGTGAGAACGCCCCCTCTCTCTCTGGCTGAACCAGCAGTTGCTTTCCACCTTGCTTCTAAACATGGATATTACAGTTGATGATATTTAATTGTGAAAGTTTGGACTAGAAATTAATGTGCGAATGTTTGAAGTAAGTGCTAAACCTAGCTATTTTTATCTCATAGATGGTAAAACAGGCACAGGAACAATCCAGGTTTGCATCGTGCCTGGCAACAAGAATATCCCACGAATCACTCAAACAGAGTACATCATGTGCAGAGACAGAAAACCAATCTGCCTCACGGCAGAGGACGGCGATGAGGCTCCGTACAGCGCGCCCTTTGTGTATCGCATAACTGACCGGAACCTGGCTTCCATGTGGAAGCTAACTCCACATGATGGTATGCTGAAACTTCCTCCTCCTCACTCAGTTACAGGCTGCCTCAGGAGACTTTGCTGTCCCTCATGGGTGGTCTGCAAGAGCAGATTGGATGAATCTGTTTGGAGTTGGTGTAGTCAGTAGGGCAACGTTGGGGCTCACTGATGGTCTCACTAGAGCTCCCCTCTAGTTTCCCTCTAATGGGAAGAAACCCATGGAGAAGATGACACTGTTGGCATCCCAAAGACAATGAGAAAGATTTATCTCCTAAAGCATAAATAAGAATCTGTCCGTAGCATCCTTGGGTCAGCAATCAGCTGCTGTCTGAAATTATGATGTAAGATCAGGAGAAAGAACAAAACCTGATTTAATGCATTGCATCAACACCTGGGAATGGAAGTATAGATTCATAATACATAAGGAATTTAAGAACAAAATGGCTTGTATTCCACAGACAAATAGAACCTTCCTTAGTCTGTTATTGTGGTGGAGAACTGGGAAACTGAAACTTTACCTGAAAATGATTACAGGCTGACAAAAAAAAAAGTTCTGGAAGTTTTTTTGTTACTACTGCTGTTACTCAGCACAATTTTCGTGGAGCTGAGCTGGATGAAAGAAAGCCTGACTATGTCCTTTAATATATTTTCTATTTTTATAATTTTTATAGAAGTAGATAGCAAAGGAATCACAGTTTCCTGAAATTTGTTGATATAAAAAGTTACAGCTGATGGTGGTTTCCTAGTGGTTTCCCGATGATGGCAACAAGAACAGCACATACATTTGCTACTATGGTGACATGAATTGGATCTGATTCTGTAGTATTCCATCAGATACTCACTAAGAAAGGCAGAAGACAGGAAAGTCTGAAAGCAAAGACATCTAAGCATTTCAAGTTTTATATCAGGCAAATTGAAGACCACATTTTGGATAATACCCGTTGTTTCATATAGCTCATCGTAAAACAACCATTATGTACGTCAGTGTCAGTCTCGTACTTTTTTTACAAATTGTTTTGCTCTTTAAAGAACATGGTCATTAATCATTGCCTCTAAACAGGGCAGCAAATAATAAGGATTTTTTTCTCCTCACTGGAAATAGTCATTCTCACTGAATACAGCAATATAACTAAAGAGAAGAAGAGGTATAAATTAAATTTACAATTAATTGTTCCAATCATGCTACCAAAAGTCTTTTTAATAAATGTCTGTTTAGTTGATGATCTTTACTAGTAAGCCCAATTAGTGTAATTTCCTGTAGTGTCATTTCCTATAATGAACTAAATCAATTTCGGAGTTTCAAATCATATGTTTTCAGAGGGTTGTATGAGGTATGCTCTGTCAGTTCTAACATTTAAAAGGTGCTGAAAGTATAAATCCTTTCAAGATGTAGTTTTGTATCAACACATTTAATCTAACTTGAAACTAATTAATGTGGATCTGGTAGCTTTAACAGAAGGGAAAATTGTGATTATAGTCACATTTGTGACAACGGAGTTCCAAGTATCATTGACCCTAAATCAGGTTTTGTCTTTTTTTACAGATAATTCTTGGTATCTTTCACCAAAGAGTGATATTCCGTATGGAGTTTATGAAATTCCTGTAAGTGTGATTGATAATGGAGGAAAGATAGGAGAGAACATTGTAAGAGTTAACCTCTGTGATTGTCTTACTCCATCTGAATGTGATGGCAGAACTCGTCAGCTCACTGGTGGAAATGTTACCCTTGGTCTCTGGGCCATCCTTGCAATGATCTTAGGATCATTATTATTGCTGCGTAAGTACATTTTTTTTAGACACAAAGTACAATTCATTTAATTGTAAAATCAGCTGAGAGAACCTGATTCAAACTTGATTCAAACATTTTTTATTTTGGCAGTTTTATAGCTGCTATCACTGACTTAATGTACCTGCTTTATTTATATCAGTATCACAGGCTTCCTGCTCTCATCTTGTGCTGTAGCTGATGTGTATGGAATTTTTGTTTATTTAAGTATCTTTTGTGTGAGATGTTCTGTATGTTCATGTAAGTGAGGCCAAAAAAACCTGCATTTAGCACTTGAACCAAAAGGCTTCAAAAAAGTTTGTGAGTTCTAGAAACACTTCTGTCTCTAGGAGTGCTGAAATCAATTTCCCAGAGCATTTGGTGATTTTTCTTGTGGTGTGGATTCAAATATGGAATATCTGAGACACTGGATTTCACAAGGGATTTTACAAAGGTCCACATAATCATGGAACCATTGAATATACTGAGTTGGAAGGGGCCCATCAGGATCATTGTGTCCAAATCCTGGCCTTGAACAGGACAGCAAGAATCACACCACGTGCCTGCGAGCACTGTCCAAACACTTCTTGAACTCTGTGAGGCTTGGTGCTCTGACCACATCCCTGCAGAGCCTGTTCCAGTGCCTAACCACCCTCTGGGTGAAAAATCTTTTCCTGATGTCCAACTCAAACCTCCCCAGACTGAGCTTAATGCCATTTCCTTGAGTCCTGTCACTGGTGATGAAAGTGAAAAAATCAATATCTTCCCCTCTGCTTCCCCTGAGCAAATTATAGACTGCAATGAGGTCTCCCCTCAGTCTCCTCCAGGCTGAACAGACCAAATTACCTCAGCATACAGCTTCTTCTCAAGGTCTTCACCATCTTCATGGCCCTCCTTTGGACACTCTCTCATAGCTTAAAATCTTCCTTATATTTGGCACCCAAAACTGCACACAGGTGAGGCTGCCCCAGTGCAGAGCAGAGCAGGACAATCCCCTCCCTTGCCTGGCTGGCCGTGCTGTGCCTGATGCACCCCAGGACAGGGTTGATGCTCCTGGCTGCCAGGGCACTGCTGACTCACATTCACCTTTCCACCAACCAGGACCCCCAGATCCCTTTCCACAGCTCCATTCTCCAGCATCTCTTCCCCCAGTCTACACACATATCCAAAGTTCACCCATCTGA
This sequence comes from Brachypodius melanocephalos, assembly GCA_013398615.1. NCBI lineage: Eukaryota > Metazoa > Chordata > Aves > Passeriformes > Pycnonotidae > Brachypodius > Brachypodius melanocephalos. Next base: position 13,542,184 of record VZSR01001685.1, on the reverse strand, counting down.
GGTGCAGAAACATTAAGGAACAGGTTGAATAGTTCACAACAGACCAAAACCTTGAATATATGTTGTGTTACTGGAGCTGCCCAAAACCTAACAGATTTTGAGAAGATTAATAGTGTTGTTAACCAGTGAGACGATGACAGTGATATATAAAAATAAAAGCAAGTTTGGGGTTTTTGTAACCAAAATCAAACATAGGCTGACTAATGAAATCCTTAAAAACCACAAAGGACATGCTACAGTAGCTAGTATTTCAGAATTTGGTTTGAGTTGTTTTGGGGTTTTTTTTCCTTCTTTCCTATCTATTTTTTCTGGTCATAGTAAAATTGTCTTGGTCCTGTTGAATCTCAGCTAGCTGTTCTTACTTCAGTAGCTAGAACACTGGACATGTTTTATAGGCTAGCTAGATCAATGTTTTATCTCAACGGGGCTGGTACCCAAATTTGGGATACATCCTGAAAGTGGAGTTTTCAGATGTGGGAACATGCAGTAGAGGAACTGTGTGAAACACCACCTACCTGTTTTTCACTGTTTCTTGACTGCATCACTTATAAATAGGTCCTTTATTTTACTAGGTTTTACCCTGTGTATCCTCTGCTCAGTACTGTCATGGATATCTTCTTCCCATCTGTCAGCATCAGGAGGCAACCTGCTGGAATCACTGATGCAGATCTCTCTGACAGCTGATGCTACAGAAGCTAATTAGCTTGAAAGTGGTTCTTGGCCAATTTTCACAGAAGTTTATATGTTCAGAGATCAAATTGCTCAGTGGGCAGTTAGGCAGAACTGCTCTCTTCCTTGTGGGCTTCTTTATTTTTAAGTTAACAATTTGAAAAGTGAAGAAAATGGGATGGTTCTCTGAGTGAAAGGTTTAGTCATTTGTTTAGGAGAGGTATTAGTTGATCATGGTTCTGTTATTCAGAGTAATTTCTGGGTGAGTCTCTGACAACAAAAAGTAGTATTGTTAAGAGGAATAAAATGAATACAAGGGATTAAATAAGATTGTTCTATAGCATGATGCTGGAAGTCCTCCAGGGCTCTGCTGACCTTTCCTGTGAAGCAGAAGTTTCTGGTATTGGGACATTTAGCTTGCCCATTAGTTCCTTACAGTATAATTTGACATTTGCATATTTAGACATGAAAAATATCTCATGTACAACCTAAGGCATAAGACACAATTTTTCACCTGGGTTTGGACTAAATTTTTCATTACTGTGAAATTGTGTAAGTCACAGTGCTTTAATACAGGATGCTTACATTTCTTTTGGAAAAACCAGACCTGTTTTAGAAGAATGAAATAATTCAACAATGCAATGAGTACTCCTTATACTGTTTGAAAAAAAAAGTGACTATATAAAGCTTTAAGTATCTGCATTTTTGAAAATTATTTTTTAAACCATTCTTGATGCTTAGCCCCTTAAAATTCATTATCCAACATAAGTAGATACCATTGTGAGTAAAATTTATAGTATTATTTCCTTTTCCATAGTAATCCTGATCACAATTTGTGGCTGCTGTGGTGCTGGGGTAATGCACAGGCAGGTGACAGATGATTGTGCCAATCACAATTTAATCATTTCAAACACAGAAGCTCCAGGAGAAGAAGTGATGGTAAGTTGTATGTTTGCTTCAACATAGAAACTTGCAATTGACATGTCCATAGCATTGCAGTTGGAGAATAGGACCACGTGCAAATAAGTGATTTGATAAAGGAAATAAGCAATCAATGCAGGGATCATTAGATATACTTTGCTATTTAACAAGAAGCTGAAAATTCTTCCTTTAGGCAGAGATGGTAATACTGTACATTTAAATACATTTAAACATACCTTGTAGTCGTTAGGCTGGCTACTTGTAATTCTTCCAGATTTTAAGGATTTGGTTGAAAACTTCAGGGGAACATTTTAATAATATTTCCAGTCATTTTTAACAATGAGATTAGATGGAGATTTATTATTTTGCCTATGTTGAATATATGTTAATGGCAAAACATTATTTTTCCTTGGAGAAGTATTTTTATATTTAACAGATAGCTGTGTAAATTGCAGATGCATTTTCTCCCTTTCCCTTGAAAAACAGCCTCAAATGCAGCTGATTTCATGAACAGTCCCTGTTAACGAAATTTTTCTTACTTTTCTCATCTAAACTTCTTTCAGTCTACCATGAACATAGTTCAGTCCAGGACTGTATTCATGCAGAAGAACATAGATCTTTAGACTCTGTCTGTTTTCTGTCATCCTCCACCCCCTGACATTGTCTTCCCCAAGAGGTGGAGATAAGTTTAAAAACAATATTTCATGTTGAAAATCAAGAAATCGCTATGGTGGCAAGAGGCAAGTTTCTTGTTGCCTATGAAGAATAATGTAGTGCCATTATAATGGCATTATAAGTGCCATTATAATCCATAAGAATATGGATTATACACATTTCATTGGGATAAAACTTCCATTTTTTGATATCATATTTAAATGCAAATATGCTCGCTTCTCTCTTGTTGTAGTATCCTTTCCCAAGATTATTTACTGATCTTTAGACACTAAGGATAGCTGTTTGTTCAAAATATCACAGTGCCAAGATTGAGACTTCTCAAATTTCAGTTGTGACAGTTTCTGATTGACATTTCTCCTTTTGAATTAAAAAAGGAAAAAGAAACGAGGAGGAAAAAAGATGTCCTCACTACCGCTTTTTCTTTTGTTTTGTTTAGGATCACAATATAATTCCTCTGCAAAGTACATGTGATCAAGGAGGGTATGGAGTGAAAACAGGAGAGCAGCAAACATTTGAAATGGTAAAAGGAAGAGGACATACCTTGGAATCAGTCAAGGGAGGTGGACATCAGACTCTGGGATCAGTTAAAGAAGGAGGAGGACAGACTATGATGGATACTTGTAGATACTCCTACTCAGAGTGGCATAATTTCACACATCCTCGTCTAGGCGAAGTAAGTATTCTGAAACTGATTTTCTGTGAAATGTAGGTTATGGTCAATATATACAGGCTTTTCAAGGAAGAGGTGTAAATGTGCTAGAAAGGTGCCTTTCTGGTGTTGATTTCATTTCAGTTTTTTACTCTCCTTTGCTCCTCTGGAATATTGCTCTTTCAAGGAGTAGTCCTTGGCGTATTTCAGACATAAGTGTAAATTACTTTCTTCTCCTGGCTTAAACTATAGGGAGTTTGCTATCTTTTATTTTGAATAATTACTGAGGCTTTTGTGAGTTTTTCTGAGGATGTCTGTTTGCTTTTATTCTAACTGCTTGCTTTGTGCTAATCTAAACCTCATACTTAGCAATGGAGCAGGAATGAATGTACAGCATTAGAAGTGTAGTCACTCCATTTCTTGGGGATCAAAAAACTCTCACTACTTGCCTAACTAGTTATGTAAAAATCAGTCTTTTAATGTTCGGTGAATTTTAGTTGCTTGACAGGTTATTTAAACAGGTTCTTCCTCTTTTATTGTTGCATACATGATTAGTATAAATTATTTCTTTATTAAATAATTATATTTTGTAGTCATAATGATACAGACCAATCATGTGCATTTTTTGTATGTAGGAATCCATTAGAGGACACACTCTGATTAAAAATAATTGAATGAAAGGTAAATCAAAAAGAAATTTTTTTTTTGCAATATGTTCAGGATAACAATTTAAGAAAATAATAAGATCTGTTCTATTCCTATCCAGAAGGTGCACCTATGCAGACAGGATGAAGAACAGAAGCATTCTGAAGATTATCTCCTTTCATATAACTATGAAGGAAAAGGATCCTTGGCTGGCTCTGTAGGCTGCTGCAGTGATCAGCATGAAGAAGAGGCACTTGACTTCTTAGATCAGTTGGAACCTAAGTTTAGGACATTAGCAGAAACATGCATCAAAAGATAAATGTGCCTTTCCCAGTGCTGAAAAAAACCTGTAAATAAGTGGCTGTCATACTTTTGTGATATTAGGTACTTTGGAATTGAGAGGGGTAGAGGCTTATCAAAATTAAGATAGACTGGTGAGAGTGTAAATAACTCTTGCTTTAAATTTACATTTTCTTACACTGGACACATTTTATCAGAAAAAAGGGATTCAAAATATTTTTTCTTTAGGTTAATGTAGTAATGCTAGTTTCTACTTAGATTACATTTTGCATTCTTTGTGATTGCTCACAATGCAAAACTTGGTGTTCTTTTAAGTAATTATCCAGCTTCAAAATTTTTTTTTGTGTTTGGCTTTGGAGAAGGAAAACTTTATAACTCACTGTTTCTTTGTTTTCTTTTAATTTTGTAGAAATGAAGCAAATCATATTGTTGGTGGATATCAAATACCTTGTTAACTTATATGAACTGAGATACAAAATATTTTTTCATTTTGGACGTAAAAATATTCATGAATATATTAGAAAACTTTACATTTTGATTGAGAATTAAATATATATATATTGTATATATGTAAAATAATATTCAAAAATATATTTTTCTCCTAATGGGTTACCACCCATCAAACTTACTATCCTAAGGGATTTATGGCGTCACCACATAGGGTATCAGCATTGTATGCAAGGATGTATTTTTCTTTTAAGGAAATAAGAGATCAAAAAAAAAACCAAACCACACAATAGAGGAAACTACCATAATTCAAATGAATGCAATATAAATCTCATGTTTACTTCACACAAGTTTGTACCTCAGTTTCTTGTGAGTTTTGACATAGTATCATTGCAGAAATGATGATCATTGCCCAGAGTTTTGTCCAGTGTAGCTACCACTACCTTTTCTACTTGCCCTGTTATGGACTTCATTAAACTGTTTCTTTTTGGAAGTAGAGCTTGACAGAAGTGAGGGCTCAAATGGATTGAGCACACTGCGTTAAATAATGTGTTTTAGAGGTACCTTTTTACTGAGTTACAAAATTGCACTGGAAGAAACCCTCTCTTTTGAGTGTAATTTGGGGTAGTTGTAGAGGTCAGTGTTTACACACGTCTCTGGCAGAAACCATCTGAATCCCATTTGTTACTGTATTGGATTAAGCATACATATACACAATATATATATATATATATATATATATATATATATGTACACAAACACACAAAAGTCTGAAATACCTTTGACAGATGACAGTAGTCATCTTGACTTGAATGCTGCCATAAGCAGCAGGTGGAATTCCTCCTCTGCTTCCCAGGTTTTAAGTGTTTTTTTAATGTTTGCACTCCTGGTTAAGTAATCTGCCTTCTGCACTCTGGGAATTCTCTTGTGCCTTAAAAGAACATCTCGGTGCCTATGAGAAACTTGTGCAATTACTTATTCCCGTAGCTATAGGTCTGCTTTTAGGATTTGCTCTGTAAACATACGCCTTAGAGATATTTTTAAAAATTTACTATAGCTAATGATCTGTAAAAGAAATAATTGCTAACAACCAAGAGTCATGCTGCTCTAAATTTCAGTTACTGCTGACTTCCAGTGGTTGCAGTTCATTCCATATGAGTAATGGTCAATGAAAACCCATAACATCATAAAAGCTTACCAACGTTATAAAATAGTACTTTACAAACTTTATGTTTCACACTGTAAATGGGCTTCAGAATATTTCTGGTAAGAACTAGTTGTGGTTAAGAACTTCACAGACCAATGTTAAATATATTTTACTGTATCCTTTGAAAGTGGTAATGAATGCATCCTGAGGTAAATTCACTGCCAGTGGCAAGAATGACAGTCATCAGCAGCAAAATACTAGATGAGAAGCAAGGTGTTATGAACTTCATTTAAATGTGTGCTACCACTTCTCTTCTGAACACTGCTCATCTTTATCGCTAACATAAACAAAATTTTCTGTACATGGACAGTCGGATCTGTAACTGATACAAGTCAGAATTTCTCTGCTGATGTCAGTGGAGCTATGTTGACTTTATGCCAAGTGAAGACCTGTCCCCTAGTGATTTTCTTGCTGCTTTGTGTCTTGCATCTTTATGTTTAGTTATTGGCTATACACTTTTTAAGGTAGTAGTAATGTCTCCCCCTCCCTCTCTTAATGTTTGGTGGTGTTTTTGTTTGTTTGTATTTTAAATTATATAAAAATTCTGTGGTTCAGAAGGACCTAGGCTAAATAATGACTTCATTATTTTGAAAATTACGTGGAGGGTGGTGTGGAGAAACCCCTGTGAGTATGGTTTCTTTGCTCATGAAATATAGTAGTAGTACTTTTCTGAAAGAATAGACCAAATTTGTATGAGCTTAAATTGAATCAGTGTTGGCTGTTTTAAGCAGATGGTTGCCAACTTACCATCCTAGAGTTAAAATAACACATTGTTTAAATCAAAATAATGCTTTTCTAGTCTAATTTACCTTTAAAATATTGTATTTGGTTTTGGTTTTTTTTTTTCACATTTCAGCAAACACAGATAATTACTTTTTTTTCCCATTTTTAAAAAAAGTAGAAATCTCAAATCACTTCTACTCCCTTGCTCCCTTGTCTCTTAAAAACTAAAGTTATTAGTTGAACCAGTTATTTCTGTAAAACCAAGACTAGAAGTGAGATGCTTTAAAAACAAGAACTGCAAAACATTATTTTTGTTATATCTTCTAATTATGTGAATGGAAACTTTGTATAAAGTATTAAAGTTTACAGATACCAAGTACCCGGTAACATTTGTGTAAATCTTATAAATGGAATATTTCAAAATGTATAATTCACTTGTTGTTCACTGTCTTGAATTGCCTTAAAAATTGTGATGATTTCTTCCCTTCAACTAGGTAATCTGCAATCTACCTAGCTGTGTCAAAAGTATCTTAACAGCATATTTTCAGGTATATTTTGTACAACAGTGAGTAATAAATTTTTTGCAGAATAAAAGGATGTTCCATAAAAACTCTTCACTTCCAGTTTATGAAGATAAGAATGCCTATTTGTGAAGGGGATTGTATTTTTAAACTTTAATGCAAGTGGTTTTGTGCCAGTATAGTGCTGTAATTCAAGTAGTACTTGTCCTTGCAGCCTGAGCCAGGGGGGTGTCTAGCTGGAGTTTATACTTGGCAAATTCAGGATATTAAGAGTACAAAGCATTACTCTGTCATCTTGTTGATAATTTGTAAAACATACACGATGCTTGCTTTGAAAACCTCATAAAAACAATTTGAAAACCAGTAGCAGCAGATAACCTGGATTTTAACATGTTTGGCATGTAAAGCTGCAGAATATCAGTATAGTGGGGGTTATGATATGATCAAGAGACAAGTGGAATGTAGGTTTGGTTATCCAGCTTCAAGGAAAGGGACATTCACAGAATGGCTGAGATTGGAAGGGATCTCTGGAGGTCCTCTGGTCCAACCTCTTTCCTCAAGCATGGCCACTTGCAGCTGGTTGTTCTGGACCATGTGGGTTTTGGGTATCTTAGGATGGAGACTCCAGCCTCTCTGGGAGACCTGTTCCAGTGCTCAGTCACCTCCAAAGTAAAAATGTGCTTCCTGGTCTTCAGGTGGTGCTGCCTGTGTTCTGGGCACCACTGAAAAGAGCCTGGCTCTGCCACCCAGGCACCTTCACTTCAGGTACACGTGTAAATTAATATCTACCCTGGACGTTCTCCAGGCTGAACAGTTTACATTCCTCTGCCGTTTCTTATCAGCAGAGAGGCTCCAGTCCCTTCATCATTTTTTTGCACCTTCTTTGGACTGTCTCCAGTATGCCCATGTCTCTCTTGTACTGAGGAGCCCAGAATTAGACAAACAGTCCAGGCATGTCCACACCAGTGCTGATTAGAAGAGAAGGATCACTTCCTTTGACCAGGTGGCAACACTCCACAGGCAGCCCCAAATGTCATTGTCCTCCTTTGTGGCGAAAGCACATTGACTCATGGTACCCACCAGGACCCCCAGGTCCTGTTCTGCCAAGCTGTGCTGCCCAAGCAGCTAAGCTGCTGCTTATGCCATTCCAGCAGGTGTCAGGGTGGTTAAGATGTCTCCAGGAAGACCAGAGTCTCTAGATGGAAGCTGCTTCTGGCTGGTCATGGAAAGCCTCATGTTCTTATTCTTCCTGGTCAGGGGATCCACAGCAGACACTTACTACCTTGTCTCCGACATCATCTACTTTTTAATCCTCTCCCATAAGTTCTCAGTGGGCAAGCAGCAAAATTGTCTAGAGAGCAGGTCAGACTGACAGCTCTGTCTATCTGTCCCTCAGACAGGTGGAGAATCACCCACTGCTGTCACCCACTCACTGCTTCCTCCTGGTGCTTCTGCATGGCTCAGGGTTAGCGGGCACAGATGCTTCTGTTGAGAGCACACCTTGTTCCTCCTTAGCTTTGAGGGCAGTGAACCTGCCTTAATATTCACTCCTTGTCAATGTTTATGCCTCCGGTATTTTTCAGCTCATACAAAGGGTGCCCCTCTTTCCAGCCCTGGGTTTTTTGGTGCTGTGGGACTGTAAGAGGAGGAGGACGAGTGAGCTCACTTGTCACTTGCTCACATAGACAGCTTGGAGAGGGTCCGTGACACTCCGTGCTGCCTCGTCAAGCAGAGGCCCAGCCCTCTGCCCAGCATCAGAGGGCTGAGCTCAGCATCTGTGTGCTGGCCATACTCATGAGATGGAGGGTGGTTACATCCTCTGTGCTGGGGCAACTGAGCGGTGGAGAAACTGGTGAGAGGGGAAAGGAAAAAAGATCTGAAACTGAGTCACATCAACCTCAGTCAACCTCAAGCTGGGGCTGTACTTATGCATAACAATGAAAATGGGATTCAAAGTCTCTCAATGGTCTTGCATTTTTCCTGGTTTTATGTATTTTCCTAGGGGGAGAGTAGGGGGAAAAGCATTCTTTTATCAGGAGGCTGTTACACAACATGCTGTTCTCGCTCTTTTGATCCTGTTCAGAGCCTTCTGAATGAATATAGGACAAGCCTTTTAGGCTAAAGGGACTATCTTATTAGAGCAAAAATGTACCTGAGATGAGAAGGGCACCAGCTCATCTAACAGAGTTGCTCCTGAAAATAGACTGCCATAAAATCTATTATTTTTTTGCTGTGGTTTTTGTTTTGGCCTTACAACTTTTGTGTTTTATCTTTTTTTTTTTAAGGGACAGTGTGTGTTTTCCCATGAATTATTGTTGATTTCCACTGATCAGCAAAGTTAAACAAGGAGATCTACAGAAGCAGTACATTATTTTGAACAGTTTTCAAACATCTAGAGTCTTATTTTGGCTGAGGCATGTTGAAAACTCTGTGTGCAATGCTTTCCATCAGCAAATACCTTGAACAAATCAGCAACTCCAAAGTACTAGCTTCATATGTTATGGAGGAATTACATTACTTATTTTCGAGCAACTCCCCAAGCAATTTGTTCAGTTGTTTGGTCCCAGCCTCCTCATACTATTTTGGGATTTTTCTTCTTTAGCTCTAGCCTCCAGATCCCTTTCTCATCCTAGTTTTCTCTTCCCCTTTGCTTTTGTTCACAGTCTTGGCCTCAGGACATGTCTCTGTGTGAATGCTGGTATAATTTCTTACCTCTCAAAAGGTATGTTTTGGCTTCTTTCTTTTTTTTTTTCTTTTTTTTTTTTTCTTTTAATATGTCAAATATCTCTTTTGCAATTTTCCCTCTCTTCTTGCAGTCAAGCTTCTGTGTAATCTGCATCTGAGTGGGTTGTCTGCACACCAGTACAGGGTCTGGGAGGAAAAGGCAAGAAACTTAGCATAACTTACATTTTAAAAATGTAGACCTCTACAAATGAGGTAATCATCATGCAGTGAATTTCTAGTTAGCAGACATTTAGATAATGGAGTTTTGGATCATGATTCATTCAACCTGCAGATAAAGGTTTCCATTTGGTCAAATGAATTCCACCTCTGTACCAAATTTCAGTTAGAAGGCCTATAGTTACAGTGGCAACCAAAAGAAAAGCCTTGGTCAACCTCAAAGATCCTTAGACAAAGCACATTTCAGAAATATTCTTTGCTTAGGAGACAATAGACTGCAAACTGCAAATCAGACTCACAGTTTGATCAAGTGGGACAGGCATGATACCAATAGACATATACCTTACAGTAGAATAACCCCATGGAAATAGTCAAACTTCTGGTGAAAAAACTAAAGACACTGAAACTTTTGAACAGGAAGGGTTGTGGTTTTATGTGTGATTTTTTTTCTCACTTTCTAATAAAGCATTAGATTTTTTAGCTACATATGCTGTTGAGAAAAAAGTCAGCCTTTGCCTAATGCCAAACAACTTAGATTTTCAATGCAAATGATCTTTATCACTTGAAATTGTGATTGAAATTGACTGAAAGTAGTCTTGGGCAAGCAAGGAAGCATTACACAACTCCTTAAATACAGGTAACTTTGCTGGATCAACCCATAATTAAACCATCCCTTAACTACCATCAAACCGTGACAAACTTATCACATACATGCTAAAAATCAAATAGGCTCCTAAAGTCCCAACTCTTTTATCCCACGCTAAGGAGGCTGTAATTTGACCAGATCAAAGAGTGTATGAAGAGGTTTTATGGTCCACCTGTGCTCTAGAATGCAAAAGTGATTGGCACCTTTTCCTTGCCTTCCTAACACACGGTTTTAAGATCATCTTATATCTTGGGGTTTGTTTTGTACACAGCTCAATCAGTCACTACATCAGTAACAAAACTAAAGGGAAGAAGTTAAGTATATAACACTAACAAAGAAAATATAGGAAGCCTTTAGGTTACTACCTATCAAAGGATATATTTGGATAAATTCTGTAGTAACAAAAAAACCCTTCGCTGATGACCAGTGGATGTCTGTTACTGAAGCCAGGGTTTTAATTGTTTTCTCTCACATTAATGAGATATCTAGAACTCCAGACTCACAGTGCTGTTAACAGCCAGCAAAAATTTGTACAACAGATAATCTTTCACAATTAATAATTATGAAGGAAATAACAATACATAATAATACATATAATAATACAATTAATAATTATGAAGGAAATAACAATATCAAAATGAAAATTCAAAGACCATACCATTATGTGGGGTAGCACTACAAACAGTCATAACCTTTTCAGTGTTAATTTTATGAGTTTTTATCTTACAGAAATTATATGGTGGGAATTTTTTTCGATAAAATATTAACCTTATTTTGTCCTAGCTTTAGGACAAATATATATATATATATTTTAACTAGTGATGTTTTATATAATTTATTTTCTAGGACAGCTGTCTTTTTTGTTTGTGTACTGGTGACAGTAGAGCATGGATCACCCTGATCTGTAACATAAATATCAAGAAAAAATGGAAAAAAGCATGATTTACCAGAGAAATGGTGGTAGGAAGATGTTAGAAATTGCTATGGCCTGTTTATTTGCTGTAAGGCTCACTTATCTTTGGATGAAATCAGGTGTAAACACTGAGTTGATGAAACTTTGTTTCCCTCATCATCATTATTAAAAGTATAAAATTTTTCTAAAAACTGCTCTGGTTTCTGTCAGATGTTTGCATTGACACCCTATCTCAATACTCCTGTATCAGACTAAGATATAATACTCAATGTGAAGATCTCTGAGCCATCACCTTTGGAGGAGTGTGCATTTCTTTCTAAGTGCCCCATGGAGTGTTTAATAAACCCATATCATCTGCTATGAGCGCTTTTGCAGTATTCACCCCTTCAATTAGGAACCTGTGAGAGGACAGGTCAACAGAAATGCTTACTAAAGGATGATTTCTTGGTGGGAATGAGAGTTTCTGGCAGCATTATCTGCTTCAATTTTTTCTTCCTTCCCTGTAGTGAGGGTGCCCATCTTCACACTGTTCCCAGCCTGTGCCCCAGCTAAGCTGCCCTTGCTGCTGAGCCATGGGCAGGCATCGAGGGAGATGACAGCCTGGGAGAACAGACCAGCTGTGCTCTGTATAATGTTTCTGAAAATGGGACTGTAGGGAAAAAACAGACCGCAGACAGAAATGTATTAGATGCCTGCCAAGCATGCAGCACTGTATATTTTCTGAAACTTGATACAGTTAGGGAACACTGGAACTCCTAATGTCATTTGAGCCTAATGTCCCCTGTGACAGTTTGCTGGAGTAAACTGCAGGACACTCTTCTGATAAATATGAAGTCTAGAACTCATTTTCTAGACCATTAAATGCTTTCTATATTTTTCTGGGGACATATACATGCATGCAATTATATACACGCAAAAAAAAAAGGAAAAAATGTAGATGGGGTAAAGAACGTCTTCGATGTGATTTTAATAGGGAGGATGAACCTTGAAAGCTGTTGGGCAGTTAAACACTTAGGCAGGTATTTCTGCTTGAAAGATAAGAAATGGTTTAATTGGTAAAAAAAAAAAAAAGTAGGGCAGCTGTGTAATAAAATAAATTACTGATTTGTTGTTTTGCAGCTGAAACACAAAGTTTGATTTCAGCAGGAGATAACCTGTGCAATCAGCTGATCCTGGAAGCTGCAGTTATGTTTTCAACATAACTTGTAACCAGGACTTGTGGACTTGTAACCGGGTGTGGGACTGTGGCTATCAGTTCCACATAAATTTATGTACATAAAAATCTGTGAGTACAGAGTCTGACAGACCTGACTGACAGAAAACTCCCTATCCTGACATCTGTGCATACAGGTGTTCCTGCTGTGCTGTTACTGTTAACAAGGACCACAGCTATGACTGAAAGTTGTTTCCATTAAGAATGGGAACAAGATTATGGTAGAAACAGAAATTGCAAAAGACAGGAAACAGAATATTATTTAGCTATTGGTATGATAGAGTATAAATGTACTATGATGTATGTGAATTCAGATTAAAAATGCTAATAATTAGTTGACTTTTGCGACATTAGGATAACAGACCCATCACATAATATGCAGAGCATAGATTTCCTCTCTATGGTCCATTGCAACAAAATATAGGCAAAAATTTCAACATTTATGCCGTAGTAAGCATCTACATACAATGTGTATTAGAATGAATCAGAGAGAACATTGATCAATAAGCAGCATGAAAACAGACCTAAATTTAAAACCATGATCAATCCTTTTACTGAAAGTAAACTGAAGCATTTTTGCACGAGTTGATTATTGCAAGACTGAATGGAAATGGATTAAAAATAAAATTTGGAAATGATTTGTCTTCTGCATAGATCTGCTTGGTTAAAAGGGAACGATCACTTCCTTTGATAATATTAAATTCCAACAGCTGGACCATTGCATGATAGTGCTCAAAGCTGCTGGCATGAGGTGAGTTTTCCAGAACCACCCTGCACACTGCATGAATGGGTGACCAGAGCCCCAAAGACTAATCCTGAAGGGGCTGTAGGAGTTCCAGATTAATTTTACATTAGGCAATGATCTGTCACACCAACACTGGATCAGTAGGTTAGAGAGCTTGGTGCCAAGGCCTCTGCTTACACATCGAGGATGATTAGGGCAATTTCATGTGACCTCAGCCAAGATTTAACCTGGTTCCCTGACCAGAACATCCCCTTCCTGTGATTAAAGGCCCTTTACTGGTTGAAGCTTTGTATCATCGTTGGGAGTGATGAGTGTGTGTAATGTACATGCAGAGCAGAGATTTTGATTGAGTTTCCTCCTAAACAAATTCAGTTTGCTGCTACCAGAACTGGTCTGAGAACTGCACCAGCATGCAGTAAGTAGGGGTGACTTGGACATTTATGTCAAAGTACTCTAGAGAAAAATGTCAGTGTAGAAACTTCTTTGATGACTGGGGCACTCTTACCCAATGCAAGATACGTATGAGCCAGCAATTTGTCAAAAGTGTTTGAGACCTGACATCTGCTATAAACCTCTCTTCTGCTGACACTGTAAGAAGTCATCCCTAAATTAATATTGGATGACGTTCATCAAGGAATTCTGAATGTATTTCACTGAATTTAGATATACATAAGGATATAGTATTTTTCTGGTTGCCTTCAGCAACAGCTATCACATTTATCTGGGTCATTCCACATGGAAAGACAAGTTCATTGCAATAAAAGCAGAAAGGAGACAGGTTTAATATTTTAAAATCATCAAGTGACAAATTTGTTGATATAATTTAAGTTAAGGTCATGTTCACCCCAGGCTGTGAAACTCAAATGCACAAGGGAAACAGGATTTGTTTGTCTGGATCAACTTGTAAGTCTGTAGCTGTGCAGAAACTGGTGAGCATCTTGCTAGGGAAGCACAGAAAACTTTTGATGACATAATAGATGCAGAATCTGGGACAACTGATAGCATCATACTAAGAATGAAGAGAATATTAAAAGTAGTTAAGATCAAGGCAGAAGGCACATATCAAAACCAGTTAGCTTAAGTGTAGATAATGGCTGTGTGAATATGAGTTGCTCAAAATAATTTTCAAGCCAAGTTAAAAAAAAAAGTTGAAGTATTACATCTTTGGGCTTGTATAAAAAATCATTAGCATTTTAATGCGCTGAGAAATAAATTAAGGAACAATACTGTCTTCTTCTCCTCATATTCTGAAATTAACATTTTTTATTTCTCAAAATGGCTTTTCCCAAGTATTTATTCTTGTGATTTATATAACATTCTCCTTTACCTTCCAGGTAAACACAAGAAAGAAATGTTATAAGATGAAATAAGCAAACATGTATTCCAGCAATATTTTCAAAATGCCAAAATTATTAGTTGCTCAATGAATAAAATTAGTAAAAAGAAAAGAGGAAAGAAGGGAGAAGTGAGATGAGCAATGAGAAAGAAAAGAGAAATACATTTAAAAGCATTGCATCCATTGGCAGATGTACAGATATCTACATGTACATTGAAGTGCTTCCTAGCCTCTGTTTTGGTGTGCAACCTGCTTTAAAAAGGAAGCTGAAATTCATGAGGTTTGCTACTTGATGTGATTTGACACTCTTACTGAGTACTGCTCTGCTGCTACAAGGCAGTTTCCTTTTACTGTCCAAACATGTCTTACCAACAGGATTTAATTGGCTCTCAACAAAATTGCTATGATAATAAAAATTCTCAAAGAACAATGATTGCAAAATTTCCCTCAACAGTGACTCAATTTTGAACAAGATCAAACATAAATGCAATAGACGAAGAGAAATGTTGAGCAACTAAAGCTGACTCTTGCCACATGAGACACCCAGTAAAGCTAATTTTGCCAAAAGACATGAGTCTTGAATTTACTCTTCTGGAAAGGAACATTAAAACACAATGTCCTGTGAGGCAACTGGGCCAACACGATCATCAGAAAATCATATATTAAAGGAAGATTAAACTCTAAAGAAGATTAAGCTCTTCAAAGTGAATAACCTGTTGCAGAACACCAAACTACAAATGTGATTGGTGAATGCCTGGAAGCAAGAGTTCAGAAGCTGAAGGGTGGATCTTTAGTTTAGCTTGCTTAGGTACACGTCATCAACATAATCTCTGTTTCTTCCTTGTCAAAGTTCTTTGTTTCTCCATTGCATTTTCTTTTTCATTGTTCTGGTTTTTGGCCCTTTACCTTGAGCAGTGAAACACACAGGAACACACAGCCTGTGGGATGGGAATAGCCGTAGCTGAGCATGAATTCCCCAACACACCTGTAATGTGGACACTGCTCCTCAACACCAGGAAATTTGATTTACAGGTCTGTTCCTATTTGTCTGCACTGTGCTATGTAGAACTGCTACGTCACTTTTTTCCACTGTTGCTCCTAACAAGTGCATTCTCAAATGCTTCATGATGTTCATATATAAAAAAATAATATTGTAGTGTACTATTTATCAGAAGAAATGAAGACTAGAAGCAAAAGAAATTATGGCAAAAATCCCTCTTAGTGCTAAGTAGTGACTCTTGAGCTTCACAGGAAAAGTGAACCAGGATGGAGTGCATGAATTTCACTGCTGTCTAATATGCAAATTGCAGAGAAAAGCAAGTTGGCAGTTCTCTAAGTTTTGTGCTCTTTCAGATTTGCAACATTCATCTCTTGGGCAAATTCCCAGTGAACATGAATCAGTTAGAACAGCAGTGGCTAAGACAAACTCTTTCAGCAAGATATCAGCATAAACTATTCCAGTTGCTTGAAAAACACTAGGAAGTGAACTCATACCACTGAAGTGAAGCCTGAGAGTAAAAATGATAATGGTGTGACATGCTGGAGAAAGAGTATTTATGCTTTATGTATTGCAGCAGTAAATTGTCTTTGCCTCGATCCTTCATCCCTGTAAGAGGGCTGGTAACAGCTTTGTAGCCAAAGACTGCGGTGTCTGGAGTTACTCCAGTTAATAGTAAGACTCGTGGGTCAGAGGCTGATCATGCTTACCCTGTACAGCAGATAACAAACAAGAAGAGCCTACACTTCAGAGTGTGCACTCTAAATCAGTTGTATTGGTTTTGGCTGGAGTATAGTAACTTGAATGGTGCTATGGTAAGGGTTTGGGATGAAATTAGCATTGATAAGTTTGGGGTGTTTTTGTCATCGTTGAGCAGCACTTACACAGAATCAAGGTCTCTCTTTCTCCTCACCCCACCAAGCCAGTGAGGAGGTTAGGAGTGCACAAGGACTTGGGAGGGGTCACCCAACTGACCCCAGCTGACCAGAACTGGGGGCAGAGAGTGGAAAGAGGGACATTTGGAGTTATGGAATCTGTCTTCCCAATAACTCTGATGTGTGATAGAGCCCAGCTTTCCTGAAGATGGCAGAGCACCTCCCTGTCAATGGGAAGTGGGAAATTAATTCCTTATTTTGCTTTGCTTTGCTGTATGACAGCCTTTGCTTTCCCTTTTAAACTGTCCTTATCTCAACCCATGGGCTTTTGCACTTTTGCTCTTCTTATTTTCTCCCCTACTACTCTGTAGGGGAATGAGCAGGCAGCTATATTAGCTGCATATCAAGGTTAAACCACGACAGAAGTGAACCAAAAGAACATTTGATTGAAAGGTGAAGGACAGCATTCTCAGATGCACAGCATTGCCTAACACGGTTGGGTGCTTCTCCAGTCAACAAATGCAGCACCACCTCAGTATTCCACCTGGATTTTATCATATGGTGCTACTTTTTACCCTGTTCCTCTCTTGTACTTACAGGAGTGTAAATATTTTCATTCATCTTACAAAGGGAAACATGAGGGGTTTTTTCCTCAGAATGATAATTATAGTTTGTGTAAAACCCCTGTTCACACACTTCATATTTCTTTATTTCATGTTACTACAAGGGGAAAGATTTGCTCTCTATTTCAGTTGAGGTAATATGGGCTTCTCCTCTTATCCCAATATTCATATATGTCAACTGAATGTCTCTTCTGCATTGATTTTCATAATTATCCAAGTTTCAACAAGCCATTAATATTTTAATTATAATATTCTCACTTATTTGTTACAAGCTGATTTTCTCCAAGCTCATTTCTCAATTTATTGCCTAAGAAATAAATAGGCAAGAATTAAATCGTATCACAAATTTGCTTTAAAAAAAAGCAAACAAAAACCACCAGTGAAAATTAATGCAAATCTAGCCCCATGTACTTACAGAGATAAAAAATACTTGTACCAATTCATGCTTAAAGGGGATGTAATAGTTCCAGAATGACTTCCACTAGATCTAGCTCTTCAAGTTTTCTCAAAGAAACCCCTGCAGAGAGGTACATTAGAATTCTGTATTTAATGTATTTTTGTTGATAGAAGTTTTTAAAAGAGCATTTAGCTACAGGCTGTATGCATTCTTGGTTTAACTTAGGATAAAAATCCTGAATCAGTTTTACAGCTCAATTTACTCCACTACAGTAAGTACAGAGAACTTGAAAGTTCTCTTCCTCCTGTCCTACAGCTTCCTATTGCTATATTTCCATCTCTTCTACTGTCAGATTTTGGGAAAGAAGTTTATCTGAGGGTTTTTTTAGTGGTTTTTTTGGGGATCCTGATGGCAGTTATTGAATGAAAGAGAGCCTGGGAAACTCGGATCCTTCAATAGAAAATGCATGTTCTAAAGCTGCATCCTGTGCCTCTTGTCAGTAAAGCTCCAACCTGAACAAATCCGCTGGTCCTAAACAAGAAAATATTTAAAATTAAGTATTGCAGTGAGTCACATGGAGACAGGCTATTTCTTATGCAATTAGTTCTAAAGCATTCAATGTTTTACACAAAGGAGAAAACACTGCAGCTGCATCGGGGAGCATGTCAGAGGCAACAGTTGAAGGAACGATGTTTCGTATTGGAAGACCAACACTAGTTGAAAACAAGCAATTTTATTACTTATAACTAACTTGTTTTATGGTTCATACTTTAAAATGCCTGCAAGTGATTTTAGAAACATGATACAGGACTACATTAACTACTAGTCCAGTCTATAACAACACACAGTTTACATTTTGACACTCATTCTTCCTATTTGGGCCAAAGCAGATGATTTCCCTGACACAGAGGAATCCACAGATGAACAGAGGAACAAAGGTCACTTTGACCTCAATCTTTTTACCCATTCTGTCATTGTGAGCTGTATTAGAAACTTGTGGGGCTCACTTGTTATGGAAACTTCCCAATCTGACCATTCACAAGCCTCTCCAGCATTTGGACTCCCAATGCCAGAGATTTTCACTGCTGGGACTGAAGCCCCTTCACAGCTGGAGGCTCCAGTGACCCAATGGGTCCCCATTTGGCTCTCCACATACCCCACTCACACAGTTAGACCAGGTTTCCTCACTGGTTCAACCCCAGGTTTCCCATGGCAAAGTCTCAGATGCCTCATTCCATAAAACCATTTATTCACAGTGCAGTAACACAGAAACAGCCTGAGCTGGTGCCTCTGAGGAGGATCCTCAACTGAGGAACCCCTGGAATTTATCACTCATCTTCCTGTGTGTTATCCCAAAGCTTGTCAACACTCAATTTCATTTCAGGGCTTTTTCCTATGATCAAAACATACACCAGAAACAGTGTGCAGGTATGAGGGTGATGTACTCATCCTCTCAAATTCTAGGAGGGAGTTAAGGACCCAAAGATAACCAGTGATGAGTTATGCACCACCTACAGACAGATAATCTATGATCCAGAAAAGGCAAAGGATGATTATGCCTGGCTTAATTATATTCATTGAGTGAAGAACTGCATCAATTTAACTTTAAATTGTAAAAATAGTAATTGCATGGTTTCAGACTGAAAAATATGAGCTAAAACTACTAGATAAACTTGAGTGCTTACTAACAGTGAAATTTAATTTAACTCCTTGGGATGAAAACGAAAAAGATTATCTTGAGCTAGCTCTGAAACTCGATGATTCTGGAGAGACTCCAGCTTTGATGTGGGGTGGTCTCAGCGGGCAGGGATGCTCAGGGCTTTGCATCCCGGCACAGCGCGGCTGCAGGCACTGCGGGAAGCGGCCTCAGGATGGCAGCAAGCGATGGCAGAAAAGCGAGAGCTTCTGATCATCAGTTCCAACCCAAACTGCATCCTGGGCTGCTGCAAACAGGAGAAATCCAGGCTAAACGCGGCGGTAACAAGCCCCCAAATAATTTTAGAATGAAATAGAATTAAAAGGTACTGTAATCCCACATCCAGACAAAGTGATGCATTTAGTTTTTTTTCTAGATGGCTGTTTCTTTTTTTGCAAATGTTATGGTTTTTTAATTTTCATTTGGTGTGTGTTTGTCTGCTAGACACCACTTAATCACCGACAGATGAAAAAAGAACACGAAGTCAGATGTTCGGGATTGCTGGGACAGAAAGGAAGTAAAAAAACCCCAAAACCAAAAAACAACCAGAGGGGAAGTTAAAAAGGCAGCAAAGAAGGGCACCTCGTTTATCTTTCAAACCCAGCCCTTCTTCATCACAGCTCCCAAGCCTGCCTTCAATCGGTTTTCAAAATTACTTTTTTTTTTTTTTTCCTTCCTGAGGTTCATTTTGCTTTTCTTTTTGAAACCTGAAATCTTTGAAATGGTGCCAGAAATACTGTATGTGAAAAGCAAAGACTTCTGCTAGAGCCACTCTGTCCCTTCAAGTATGCCCTGTCCTGCTTTCACCTTGTGCAGGTGGAGCAGGTCACAGAGTGCAGCAGTGCATCTTGAGATGAAGGCATTCCTTCTGCTTAAAGAAAGCACAGAAAATTTGGGGCAGTGGGAAAATAAAAGGTCACTAAAGACAACAAACTCCTTATAATTCTGAGAAGAAATACCTATACCATCTCTAAGAGACAGTTTTTACTAGAAAAGTGAACTCTGTCGACGCGACCTGCAGGAAAACCTCACTTTGCAGCTGGTTATGTCCAGTGATACCCTACTCCACAAAAGCATTTACAAGACAGTAGCTTCAGTGTTCAGTCTTCTCTGTCCCCTTTGTTGTGTACAGGAACTCCTCTGCGTTTTGCAGCCTGTGCTGCCATCATGTGGCACGTTCCGTGTTCATGCACTGAAAATTAATAGAAAAAACAAAGGCGTGCTTTCCATTGTTTCTCTCTTTCATTTGCTACTGGCCTGCCACTCACTGTCAGGAGAGAGATGGAAGCCTTGAATCCCCTGTAGCACTCGAGAGTTTTCCTCTTCTGATTCGTTCCTGTCCTTTGTTCTCAAAAACAGCAGAAAATCCAGCCTGTCATGACAGTAGAGTCTTGCCAAACAGCAAAAGGCACAGAAGCTGCTGAGCCTTTGATAGTGTGGGTCATTTTCAGCTTCATGGGAAAGCCTCACCTAGTGGCAATCAGAAGCTAGTGAGCAGAAGGACTGAGACTTCTACTAAACATTTTTTTAACCTATGATGAAGGAAAATTGTCATTATTTGGTAATGAGTTTCATTTTCTACCTCAATTTACATAAATTGTGTGTCATTTTCTGTTATCATAAAAGTAACTGGAAAAAGGTTGTTTTTTGACCCTCTTTCCCCATTCTAACCACAGGAGGATTGCTTGCAGTACTTTGTTTTATTCCTCAGTAGTACTAATGAAAGGACTTAATATTTGTTGAAAAATTGCTACCTAAAAACGTTTCTGGAGGATTTTAGTAATTAATTCCATCTCTGACCACCTAAACTAACACATCTCCACCATCTGTTTGTACCCCACCGTGTTCCATGCATATTGCTAAGTACAAAGTTTAATGCAAATCCTACTTAATGCAGGGAGAAGATCACATGAATGACAGTAAGCTTTGGATCATATCTCTCGTGGTCAGGCAGTTTCTTTGCTTTCTTTAATTCCTAAAGAGGAAAAAAAGAAAACCCCTATCATACACGGAGCATGGTCTGTGATCAAAATGCCAAAAGTCACATAAACAAACAGCTTTTGCTTTTCTGCTGAAGCAATGATTAAACAGCTGAACACTGTTCATTAAACCCACAAAATTTCTAAGCAGCAGCAACAACCCAGCTACAGAACAAAACTCTGCTTTATTTTGTACAGTTTTATAAATATGATGACATATGGTTCCACTTTACATCTAGGGCCTGCAGAGCCCTCCAAGTGCTCAGTGAACTGTCTCTTCTGGGATTCTGGTTAGAAGTAGGCAATATTTTCACTCACATATTTCCCTTTCACCTAACACTGATAAAAGAACATATCTTTTCCACAGAAGGAAAAAAAGCAAACAAGCAAACAAAAAAAAATCCTACTGCCTTTGGGGAAACATTTAAAGGAGCTGGTATTTTACAATTGTTTTTCTTCTCAGATATCCATTATCAGGTAAGTGACGCTTGGCTCCAGTGAACTATATCTCTCCAGGTAAACTTTGTTTTTGTTGTCAACAAGACTACTGCGTGATACCATCTGCTACTTCACCTAAAATCACTTTCATGTCATGTTTTAATTAAAATTAATTTTATCAGCTGAGGATTAGCTTCAGTAAAGAACTAAGACTCCATTGAAAGCAGAAATTACAATGACCTTCTATCTGTCTTCTTTAGAAGAACTAATTGGCCAAAAGAAAACAAAAGAAAAAAAACTTTCTAGGTAAGGACTTAATTGTCTTAATATTAAGGATTTATGGGAAATTCTCATGTGCTTCTTAGTGGCTGTCAGCAAGAAGAGAATATGGCCCCAGAAGTTATTTTCTACCTATTAGAAAGTTTCAGCTGAGCAGAAGTGACTATTTATGTTGCACACTGGAACAGGTGAGTTGGCTCTATCAAAGGTCTTTCTTGACTTTGCATATTATGTCTTGACAAATTTTCTCATCTTCCCAGTAGATGCTAGAAGTAATAAACATCATGTTAACAGCTTGAGTGTTAAACTGTGGTGACCCTATCAATTACAAATATTTAGTTAGGAGCATCATTACAAAGCGTGTTTTATTTCCTCCTGCAGGAAAACTATATTATCTGCATAACGAAATCGATGTGAAATGAAAGGAGTAAACAACAGCTTGCAAAATAAATATCATGAAGTATTCCACACCAAAGCTTCAGTAATTACTCCATGGAATAGACTGCCCTTAATACAACAATTAATTAATTTTTCCAAATGAATTATGTAAGCCAATATTTTTTCTTCATTAATGTTTTGTTGGAGTCATTAAGTTCCATTAATGAATAACAAAGAAGCAATTGGAATTTTATTCTAGCTGATGTGTGCTAATGTGCTTAACTTGAACTAAATGTGTTTCCAGTATGTAATCAAATTTGAATCAATCAAATCAATTTACCACTTGAAGTCCTTTTGGAGCTGCAGCTGTTTTATATGGATGTCTCTTCTCAGAGAAGAATACAGACAAAACCCAGAAGACTACATGACTCTGGAACATATAACATTGTAATTAGGAACCAATCTGTCTGAGTTTTGTTAGGAGGGTACTGTTTTCCCTGCTCCAAGGTCCATTATAAATCAAAGTGGCTAAATTATTTCCTAGGAATAAATTATCTAATGAATTTAGGTTTCATATGGCTTTGGAAGATTTTTGAATTCTAGCTGATTTCTTACTTTTCTAGAATTTATTTTTCACAAAACAGAATGAATAAATAAGACAATGAAGTAATTGGAATTTATGCAGTCTACATATTTTTGCCTACACATAATTGTTTTCAGTGATAGTCAATTAATAAAACTGATGAACAATGAACAGTGCATATAATTGTTATTGACAATTTTCATGAAAGCCTTTATTCATGCAGCTCTAAGGAAAGATATTGCAATTGCATAATCAGAGCATACAGACAAGAGGTTTCCAGACTTTTATTGAAGGTGCACAGTGATAAAAGAAAATGCAGTGGGCACAAACTAGAAACCAGAAAATTCTGATTATTTTGTTATTATTATTATTGCTCTTTTAAACTTACAAAAAAACCCCCAACCAACAAAACAGCTTTTGAGTGTGGTTGAATGTGAGGATGCCCAGAGAGGCTGGGAATCTTATAGGTGCTTACAATGCAACTGGACATCACTCTAAGCAACCTGACCTGATTTGACCAGCTTTGAACATGGTTTGGAACAGATGGTTTTCAGAGATCCTTTCCTACTTAATTATTCAGTGACTATGAAATTCATTTAAACAAACATGTATTCACCACCAATCTAATGCAAACAAGGTGGAACTGATAATATTGATACTGCAGACTTCTCTTTGTTAATAATAAGCTAATTTGACAACCCAATGTTGTCAAGAGTATAGAAATATTTAACTTTATAACCTCTTCTGAAATACCTTATATTTATTAAAGGTACTCATATAAATATAGCAAAAATATGACATTTGTAAGACAACTCTTAAGAAAAGATGAAAAATCCTCTCAAACACTGTCATGCTATATTTTTGACTTATGGACATCCTTATAATTACTATAGGAGGAAAAAAGAGTCATCATCTTTCTCTACATTTTTCTGTGACCAAGCTTCACAGTAGGAATCTATCTGAGGTCTTTGGTTATATCTCCAAAACTTAGATCCAAAGAAAATTCGTGTTGCTATCAAACATTATTTGAATAAGCTTGTCACAGTCACACTGGTTCTGTAAAAAGATTTCCATTAGACCTTGTGAAAGGCTGCACTGTACTGTAAGTGCAGGACAAGAGGAAATAGCCCCAGGGCCTGCCAGAGGAGGTTCAGGCTGGGCATCAGGAAGAACTTATTTATTGAAGGGGTGGTCAGGCATTGGAACAGATTGTCCAGGGAGGTCATGTATTAACCCTCCCTGAAGGTGTTCAGGAAATGACTGGTAGTGGCATTGAGTGCCATGATCTTGTTGACAAAGTGGTGTTGAAAGGTTGGACTGTGTGGTCTTGGAGGTCTCTTCCAGCCTTAATGATTAATATTCTGTAAATATTTCTACTTACGAAACATATAAAACCACCCAAACACACTCGATAAATAATTGTTTTGAAAATAGCCTGTGTGTTTTCACATTTCAAAAGAGTATCTAAGTAAAACTGCTTATGAGTTCCTCCCATTCTGTTTGGTAAGAAACATTACAATAAACCTCAAAAAAATCCCCAAAATGTTAATGTGCAGTGTTGTCATATACTATGTCAGTGTAAAAAATTACACTGTTAATGGTGTATGGTATTCCTTCACCAGCTGTGTTGGACTGTTATGGAAAGCTGAGACAAAGGTCTCTGCAGGCATCTCCAAAAACAGCTTGTGAAGAGACCTTGCACAATCCTTTGGAATATGTATGAAGATAGAAAAAGAAAACCTGTTTCAGAATTGCTGCAATACTTCAGAGCACTGTTAATGTTTGCAGGCTTTTAGAGAGATATATGGAGAGAACCATCGTCAGATGTTTAGCTTCCCATAATAATTCCAGGCATAATCAGGTTAAGAGCAAAGACTAAGGAACACAGTAAAAATGAAAAGGCTTTCTTGTTTTTTTTTTCTACGCCTGAAAGTATTGATGTTCTCTTTTCCACAATCAATGCTGTTTATTTATGGAACTCAGAAGAATAGAGTATCAAACTTCTTTTCCCTGGAGTAGTAAGAAGATCTTAAACAATTGATTGTATCTATGTCTTGAAAGTTAGAAAACAATTATATAAAGCAGAGCTTTACAGATTAATGGCAGACTGGCAAATGGGAAAAGAAAAAAAATAACTGAGAGCAGAAATAGCTGCACTGAAGAATATAAATAACATCCTTTTTTTCTGAATTTGCCTTATGTTCAGAAACAAGGTTTTAGCATTGTATGTTATTAAAAGACTTAATATTAAGAAAAAAACGTTTATACTCTCAGATCCCTTAGGTGATTTTACCTTAAACCAAGCTTTGTGTTAATAAGCTTTTTTTCACTTACTTTACATAGTTTGGAATAATCAAGCAGTATTATTGCATTTATTGTTGCATAATTGTGACTATATATGCCAGATATTCTTCTATAATATCTATTGCTAATAGCTATATGTCAGAGTTTGAAATTATTTCTAATCCTAAAGCAGTGATAAGGAAAATTAGGTTTTTGAATAAATTATTCCTTGGCATATGTTTGTGGATGATTACTAGGCAGTGATCAGAGCAAACTGAATCAGTGGTATAATCTGAAACTTGAATTACTGTTTGAGACAGAATTTGACCAACCAAGGTCCATCAACATAAGTGGACTTGCAAGGTAGTCTAGACTGACCAGGCTCTGGCAAACCTGCCAGTGTAAAACAAGAGAAAAATCTCCATTCTTCCTACTGAAATGTGTTTAATCACTAACAAAATTTTGGGTGGCTTTGGATGAAATACAGTGCAGAGAGAGTGTAAAGTACAATCTCACCACATGCAAAATTAATTGATGTTCTAAGAAAAAATTTCTGCTCCAACTCAGTCCAATGTGCTAGGATATAGCACTTGAGTGTAGTTTTCATAAATAGGAATAATTTCTTGCCATTAAGTGGGAAAGTATTCCTCAGAGATATAAAGTGGTTTGAATTCTCTTCCTCTGTCACCAGGAACTCCATCACTGGACCTGTAGGCAGAGTCCCCTTCAATGTCTACAGTTTGCCCACTGTCAGCAAGCTCTAGAGCAAGCTGAATATATTTTCTTTTCTTTTTTTGCTTTTCCCAAGAACCTTTTGGAGGCATTTCTCTCACCCAAATCCATTAGACACAAGTCAAAAAATGCCATATTTAAGAACCATTGTGAAATTGCACGACCGCAACTCTCTAATCCTAGTGGAAGGGCAATCAGTACTACGCAAAGTAAAGCTGTTGTGTTTGAAACCGTGAACAGAAGCCTCATTAGTGCACTGGAAAGAAACAAAGTAGTTACTCACTCAAATACTACTCTGTGGTTGCTGCAAGAGTGTGAAGAGTAGATAAAATGTGTAAAACAGTGAGCATATTTCCCAGCTTTGTCCATTTGTCCATCTCTACCTGAGGTAAATGGTCTTCAATTCTGACAAGTGATCATTTTGCTATTCAAACTGAAAGAAGAATTTTATTCAAAATTCTTTATTGATTTACTGATAGCTCGAAAGTCTCTCTCTGCATGAAGGTAACATAGCAGAGAGAAAAACAATAGGAATTTAAACTTATACACAGATTTACATTGTAAATATGATTGTGGCAAAGAAGACTATTTGTATGCCTGTGAAGGTAGAGAGCTAAAAAACCAGACTTTTTACATGCTTCCCAAACCAACAGTCCATGAAGCAACGTGAGCAGGAAAGAGTTCATCCGAACCTCAGTGAGTCATCCTGGAAATGTCTAAGAGTAATGAGGAAAATATAACTTGAAGTCAAAGTGGTTACTGTTTTCTCATCATGTATGGGGGCGCATCCAAGGAAAATGAAGTATAGGAAGGGTTGAGGGAGTATAAGTAAACAAAGTTTCCTTGTAATATTCCATCAAATATAAATTACTTTGGGAACCTCCTTTCAGAGAGGCTGCAAAAGCACAGAGAAAGTCACATAATTTCTCAGGCTTTCCAAAGCAGTATTTGCTGTTCCCCATAGATGTGAAGCTCTCAGTATGCAGCCAGTTTGGACATCATTTTTTACGTGAGGGAGAAGTACAAGAACCAAGCCATATTAGGAACTGCAGCACCTTTTCCAAAACTGACTAAGAAAATGCCTTCCTAAAGCAAGAAAAATACAAATACGAAAGATTTGTTGATTGAATATTTCCACTTACCACTTACTCAGATGCTGAAAAGTGAATAGAGCAGGGAAGCATTTTAACAACTAGAAACATCAAAAAACACCCAAACAAACAAACAAACAAAAACCAGAGAAGAAAGGATGATTTTGCAGGAGAAAAATAACTCCTTTTACTGAATTCAAATTATCAACTCACTATGTGTAAAGGGACCATGTAGTCTTTACAGTACTAGGTCAGATTGCTTATAAATACCTGATTAATCTTTGTACTATCCAGATAAGACTCAAGAAAACAGACACTGACAACATGCAAAAAGTCGGCTGTGAATAAGTGACCTCCTGGATGGTAAGGTCACTTGGGCCTTTGGGATTCTGATTTGACACCAGCTTGCACCCTGGGAGGCATTCACACTCTTGAAAGTGGCCTAGATTTGGAAATCAGTCTTCTACTCAATGGAGACAGAGAGTTCCGGAGCACAACTCAGAGCAGGATTTCACCTCTGTGCTCTGCAAGAGCCTCTCTCTTCACAGAGAACAGAAGAGCTTGGGTCAACTTCAGATACCTTCAGTTCCCCTTGTGAGTGACTGCTACCTTTCCTTGTGACCTACCCTGTGCTATGCAGAAGCACATCAAGGAAAGAAGACCCAGGGAAGAGTGAGAACAGAAACACAGCATGTAACAATTTATAGCCATGTCCTGCATTTTACTTCTGTATTTAAAGCAGCAATTGATCAAACCCCTCAAGAATCTGTGAATAAAATTGACTGATTCCTCAGGACTGTTGGAGAAACAAAAAAATTTATCCGTATGTGACTCTTCTTCACTATCTTGCCAAGACTTACTTTGAATTATATTTGGAATGAGCAGCCTGATGTAAGTTAAAAGTTGCCCCTGCTTTGACTGAAGAACCCTTCCAACCTACTTTTTCTGTGATTTCAATAAAAGTGTAAGTTTCACAATTCAGGATACTTCTTCCTTTTTATCCCATGCTATTAACACTGAATCCTGTGGTACACTCCCTTTCACAGCTTCCACTCCTATTAAACAAATGGCTGCCTAGACTTCTCTCCATCTGTTCCATTTGACAATATGCCATTACTAACATTACATTTAAGAAGATTGGCTTAATTAGAGAACAAGGTGCTGGGTAGAAACAAGCTTTAATCTTCAGGAAGTCTGAAGTCTTCTGCACTTGGTTTACTGACTAGAGTCAGCATGTGGACTCAAGCTGTGGTGAGTCATTGAACCTGTTTTAATGGTGACAAGTGTTTCAACTGCTGCAAACCCACTGTGGTGCTCCCATTTACTACTAGGACCTTATTTGATCTCATTGCTCTTCATATAGCAAAGTAAATCACAGTGAAGGATAATCCTATTTTTCAGCTTTTAGCTCACTGGGAATACAAAAATCTGTTCAGTCACTCAAAACTTCTGCGTTCTGCTGTGGAACTGAAGAGATACATCACACATTCATCCATCAGTTATCTACCTGATACAGAATGCACAGAATTCTCTGTACTTCTCTGTTTTGCAGCTCCTCTCCCACTGCTGCTGGTGGAGTTAAACAACAGCAATAACAGCCCTAGAAAATAATAATGCCTTATCTCAAAAGGAATTTGAAATATGTAGGGTTTTTTTTATGGCTAGCCTCTTTCACCTTCTCAAACACAGGAGAAGAAAACCTTTGTCCATGTCCCACTTTTCAACAGAATTTTAAAGCTGTCTGACAACTTCTCATCTGGATTAAACTTGTGTGTTACTTGAAGAAAAACTTCCCAGAAAAGTAGAATCCCTGGAGTACTTTAGCTTTCATTGTAAGAGCATTTATAGATTTTAAAAAGTAAGCCCAGAAAATACTCATTATATTGACAGACTTAGGGAAGTTATTGTATTCCTATGTAGTCTCACAGTACAAAAAAGTATTTAATCTTGGCTCTGTACCTCAAGGGTTGCCAAATGCTTTTAGAAAAACAACATCTGGACCATTAGATTGTTTTATACTCGGGAGTCAAGGAATTTTGAACTTTGTGGCGTTTAGAGTTTGGAGGGCCCACCCTCTGGATATACATAACTTCTGAAAAATCTCCTCAGGGTTGAAGACAATCCCAGGAGGGAAAACTGAAAGTATAAATTGTCTTGAAGGCACTCCTCAAGTTCACTTCAAAGTTGAAAACCACACGTGATTAAAACATTTACAAGCATACCCTAAAAAGATTCAGATCCCCTTGTGCCAGAGACTTTTCTTATGAACACCATCCCAGAGAATTTTGTGGGTGAAGAGGAAAGAATCAAAAAGAGATGCTACTCACATCCTCTGGACTGCAGAGACCTTTTTCAGTGAATATATTTTAAAATTCAAGGGATCTGAGGGGTTTTTTTTGTACCATGTATTGTAACATACTGGAAAAGCTGATAAATGTCGTGGTTTAGGAATGGTATTCCTCAATTTATTGCTCCCACTGAAACTGTGCCAGCACACACTTCCCTCCCCCTCCAGCTGTAAGCACAAAAGGCAAAGATCACAGACTGAGATAAGAACAATTTACTGAAAAGAGCAATGAAATGAGAAAACAAACAGTAATAACTTTTGATGCACAAAGAGAGGGCATTTTACTTTGCACAGTGCTTTCCAAGCCTGGGACAATGGAAAACAATGGCAGATAGAACCTCCAGCCACCACATTTTTCCAAGTTCCAGAAAGGAAAATCCTTCTTCCAAGAAAAGAGACTCACCCTCCCACCCCCAATCATGACATAAGATGTTATTGAATAATACCAGGGTCTTGGTCACTCCCACATGGCTCCAGCTCCACCCCCTCATGCCTGCTGCAAAAATTTAATGCTTTCCTTGTCGAAAACGACGACAATAAGAGCAGTAAAAGAATATCACAAAATTAGTTATTAGATCCTTGATCCAGATCCAGACAGTGTATTGTTTATTGATTAACTTGGTGAAGTATCACCTTCCTAGCTCTCAGGTACTGTTCAGGGTATGAATTATTCTCTCCTCTATCCTGTGGGTGAGTTGAATCTCTGTCCCTATCTTGCTACACATAGACTAGCCCTAGTCTGAAAAGCTTGTTTGGAAGTCATAGGCTGCAGACACTCTATGGAGGAAAGTTTTTGAATACTTATCTCTTCTCTTGTCCTATTGTACCTATTATATTTTCTATTGTCCAGTGTGGTGACTGTTGTGTAACAGCATGACAGGTTGCAAGCTCTCCATACATGCAAGTTAGATCCTTAAGAAAAAAATACCATAACACATCAGCCAATCATGATCTTGTGTGAAACTGCTTTGGGTTTGGATTTTAGATTTTTATTTTTTAATAGGTGAAACATCTCCTACTGCACCCGTAACTTAGCTGACTATTTTTCCATCAGGTTTGAAGGATCATTACAGTCCTTCCCAAGAATGACTCAGGTCACAGGGAGACCAAGAGCAGCATTAAACTCTGTTCAGCTTTGCAGGAAACCCATTTCAGAGGTTATTTGATACCCAGTAAGGAGAACCCGCCTCATAACAGAGCACAGTCAGCCTCTCTTCAGGTTCAGGAATTCCTCAGACTATATTCACAGATTTTATTTTGCAAGTTTTATGCAGTGATCTAACATGCTTAATTCATTTTACCTTTGAAGGCCTTTGAACTGCAGGATGCTTCCCCTTGTGGCCTTAGTTAATTTACTGAATATGAGAACTTCTTGTTAAAAATTCTCATTTTACTCATGTAAAATAATTAGGCAAAGAAAACCAAAATAAACAAATATTTCTATCATCACAGTACTCAGTAGAGAAGGACTTTGAAATTCTTTCAGTTCGGTGTCATGAAACACAGATAACTTAAACAATTCTTACACATCTTCCTTGAGATCTGTGAACACAGAACAGAAAGTTAGATCATAAACCGATATATGAATTGGAACTCTTATTTATTAATTTTAGCAAAATGCTAGTAAAGTATTGACCACATCACTATTGATAACCGGCTCACAGAATAATGGATGAACAGTACAAGCATAGTATATAATCTTTATTCATGTTTTTCTATTTTTCCATTGGTCTCATTTGCCTTGCTTTCTTCTGGAAAGTACATAGTACACATTTTTTAAAAAAATTAACTGCATCACACAAGTGAACTTTGCCTGATCACTTCTAAAAAAAGAAGAATGCAATTTAAAATGCAGCCTTCTTTAGAGGTTTAGCAATTTAAGGGCAACTAAATATTAATTCTCTGTATAATTTAACAGGAGACATTCATATTAGGAGTCTATTACAAGTCAGCTGAAAGCTAGAAGCATGCAATCGTATATAAGAACAAAAACAGTGTTGATTTGTCATGACCCCAGAAAACAAGGCTTAAAGTTCTGCAGGAAGAATATTCAATGATGTCTGCATTTCACCGGTATTAACACCACAAAATGAAGAAACTTTGCATAATCTGCAATTTAACATGACTGAAATGCCTCCTCAGGAAAAGCACAGACATCACATTCCCTCCAGGGACAATGGGACTCATGGTGGAAATGTTTAAAGAAACTCACAGGAAAAATATCTGCATGATACCTAAACAATGATTAAAACTGAAAGCTGAAGTTCACATGAGTGAATGCGATTCATTGTCCTACATTATTAATCTTTATGAGTAAAATTATTGCAAAATTCTATGGGGAGTGGAAAGCAATTACTTAATGATGTACAAAAATATTCCAATAGGTGTTTCAGAAAGCACTGCACATAAAACTGTCTGCAAAAAGCCCTTGGATGGTACAAACAGCCCAGCCCATGGCATACTTGCAAACTCTATGAGTTATTTTAATTTTTAACTCTGTCCCAATCACTGTTTAACATTCCATGTTCACGCACTATCTATATTGTTAAATTACCCGCAACTCCAGGGCAGTCAGGCAGTTCTCAAATTAAGCCAAAGTAATTAGTTTTCAATCACTGAATATTCACAGCTCACTTAAATTATTTACAGAGGTTTAGACAATTCTGCAGCAAAGACAAGCATTTCTATTGACACTCCCCCAAACTGCAAAATAAATATAGCCTGTTGTGAAGATAAAACAGAACTTTAGTGTCTCTTCTATAAAGAAGCTTTTCCTGCCTTTCCTGTTCTACTTTAGAGGTCAGTTCTCTTAAGATTGGTTATGCCTACTCATACTTTATAATAAAAGGAATGTTTTTAGGGTGGCAAGGAGAAAAGAGGAACTACCAAAAAGCCCCAAATTATCAATGCCTTTAAAGAGGATTTTTTTTCCAATCTGCCATTTCGTTCCTTGTTAAACAAATTTGGTAGCAAAGATAAAATGCACACCTCATGTGTATAATTGGAATAACTGATTGGTTTCACTAAATGCAATCTGCTGAACAAGACAGAAAATAGAGAAGTACTGCTCAATTGGGCTGAATGCTTTTATTTGATTGTATTACCCAAACTCAAAGGAAAATTAGAAAAAAATTTGGGAAAAGACCAATACTAAGGTCAATGCATGTATGTTGTTCTTCACTTTGTGGTTGCTGAAAAGCACAAGGACACAGGTAAATGTGGTGTTCAGAACTATTTATAGCAGTACTGATGTCATGGTTTGACAAAGCAGAGTTTTACTTGAATTTTTTTCTGAAGCCAGCAAAAATATTCATTTCACACAAGTAAGAAGGGATAAGCAAAAGAGGAATCAGCCTTATTCCAGTTCTAATGCACCAGCAATAATGAAGGTAGATGCAAATAAAATAGGAAGTCCATCATGTGTTTTTGTTTTCTTGCTTTATGGACTTACATAATGTTGCCAGAGATCTCTTCTCATTAGAGAAAGGCAAATACAGCTCAGTTCTTCAGAGCTGTCTGGATGCAGCTATTGGCTTTATTAATACATGGGGTACTCTACAGAAGGTTACAGTGTATAGATATCCAAATTAGCAGAGACCTGAGCCCATCAGTCTACAAGGCAGCGTGTGGATATCAGGAGAGCGGCACTTCAGCTGAATTGTCCAGATGAGTAAGTCAGGATTTGTGTCCCATTGTCCACTGACTACCTGGTGTTGTGCAGCAGCCCAAGGGAGACATTCCTTGTTGTATGGGTGATTAATACAGGAAGAGCTTTAAAACCACACGGCTAGCAACTATTGACACTGAGCTGTTATGAAAGAGGAGAAAAAATCACACAAAATGAAGCAACATTCAGGAGGTTTTCTAGAGCTATGGACTATTAGTAGACTCCCTGGGGAAAGCAAGGAATGCTGTTACATAGCAAAGTTTGCCTTTGACAACACCTTCAGTGCCACAAATAAAGTACAATAGCATAATCATCCTGGATAGGGACTTAGAGACTGAAAAGAGAGTATTACTTCTATACACAGGTCTAACCACAATAGCTGTGGCCATGGAAATTTGTGTTTAATCTATGCCAATCAGATCACCAGATGCACAGAGTGAAACTAACCTTTAGTCTCCATCTTACCCAGGCACACTATTAGAAGACACATCAGTCAGACCAACTAAAAATATACCTTTGGTATTCATCGTGCTTAAATCAAGTGATAGCATAGGATCCCAATACAGTGTGTGATAGGTTATGATCCAAAAGCACAGCAAGCAACCATGCTGAAGGCTATCATATGTTAGTAGAATTATTAACAGCCAAAAAGATGAGTAAGATAGTCCACAGTCTGTGAACAGGAATTAAAGCTGTCTGGTTTTCTCCCCCTTTTGCTTTATGACAACAGTCTCATCTATTTGAAAGACAGTATGTTATTCCTTTGCTGCTGTACCTTTCTGCTGACACAGGGAGTCTGTGGCACAGCAGAGACTGCCCCACTTCATCAAATTAGACCAAGATTTTTCTACTCATTTCTTCTCTTTACAGCCATTTAGGTGGAAAGTCCATAGAGAAAATGATGGCAAATCATTGCTTTCTGAAAATATCTAAGCTATCCTGAGAACGTTTTGGACTGCTCTATTTCATCATCAGCTGAGGAGTAAGTCCTTAACATTTCTGCATGTAGGAGCTAGGTGAATGTCAAGAAGCCCTCTCCACTCTTTGACCATGTGTTAAATAAAAACCTCCACTATTTTAGAAGACAGATTCTCAGTATTCGAGCAGCTGGAATTCAGTTCTATTTCTTGTTAAGAAACAAAATGCCTCAGAACACAGTGTGGTTTTAGACACCTGAATATATCCAGTCAATAAGAACAGTTACCTGGAGTTAAAACCACAGCCACAGAACACTGGCAAACAAAAGTCATCAGTCATGGCTGAACATAAGATATGTTGCTTTACACAGTTTAACATTTAATCTCAAAATGACAGTTACTGCTGAAGTAGAGGTGAAGAAAATTAATGAGAGTTTTGCATTGATGAGTAAGACATTATTATCTGAGCACTCAGTATTAAAAAAAAAAAAGACACCCAGAAATACAGAAAACAAATGCCTAGATAATAATAGACACATATGTCTGTATACTTAATAAAGAAATAAGTGAGACAGTAATGAGGTTAACAGGTTATTATAGACTAAAGTTTACTTCAACTATTTTTGTTTCAATTATAAATCAGAGTATTTAATAAACTTAGAGTCAGTGCACAAATACGACCATCACTCTGCTCAAAACAAATAAGAAGTAGACGTAAAGTGGCAATCTCTTTTATAGAGAGAAAGTATGCGCAGACTTATGGCAATGATCTAGATTTGTTTCTTGCAGAAAATATCCAAAATCTGCCTTTTGGTGAAGAGGAGAGAGAGAGAAAAGAGAGCAGACTATGCACTGCATTGAAGAGATTGCTCCTTTTCAGCACTAGTCTTACTGCAGGATATGTGCTAGATCCAAAATCTCTGCAGGGAACTTCAACGCATGTTCTTTCATCCCTCAGGCATTTAGCACTACATCCTACCTAACTGTACTCCACTGTAGCTAGAATCTCTTGCTGTCACAGTTTACTGACTCTGCCAAGACTGTTTGTAATCTGCTAGTCAAAGCACAGCAGCTCTTGTACCAGCAACAAAACTGTTGCTTTTACTGACATGTGTGTCAACAGCAGAAACGACATCTCTTTAAAACTAAAAGCCATGTTCTCTTCCTTTCTCCCTTAAATTAAATTAAGAAAAGAACAGGTTTTATATTTCTTGCAGTAAGACCGAGAATTTATTTTCAAGGAACCAAAATTGAGCAGACGACACAAATGAAAGCTACAGATTTGGGGAATTACAACATCATTGCTCTTTCAGGCTGGACCAGGGTAATAACTTTTTATACTATTAAGTATCTGGTCTTTCACAGAATTAAAAAGAGGGGGTGCAAGTCATCTCTTTTCCAGCTGCAGTCAAAATAGTGTATTTTAGCATATATGCCAAGCCGCATAGTTTGAAGATCCAAAATGCTTTTGAGGCTCAATTTGAAATTCTATTCATTTGCTTTTTTTCAGTTACTCAAGCTCTGGTTAAAATTCAAGACTAAGAAACGCAAGCTATTTCAGTAATTTAATGGATGAAGACAGAATCACTTACTCTGGGACTCAGTGGGCGCATTAATGTGTGTGAGGCATATTTTACTGTTAATTAACCGCAAGGAGATATGAGAGAAAACGACCCAGCAGCACAGATTTGACTTTTGCTTATTTTTGCCTTGGTACATTCCCTCGCTTCTGTTTTCTTGCCCTTGCTCTCCACCATATGCTGCCATTTTTCACTACCATTCCATTGTAAACAGCTAACCAAAGAAATGGAGAAACCAGCATGGAAACACAGTAGTCAGCACCTCTCAGGGAATAATTATAGATCTGTATATTTCTGCTCTTATTCTGATTTAAAAAAAAAAAAACAAAACAAAACAACCCAAACAAACAATGCCCTACTTCTTTTGTTTCAAGGTGAAAAGTGCTGCTCCTACACTGATGTTCTTGCTCCTGCAGCAATGGTTTCTTGTGACTGGCAATGCTAATGCGTTAATTGCCACTCATACAGGCAGTTAAAGGTCAATGTGCTGGAACACTCACTGGCTCAGGCTTAATTGTAAAGAAATAATTTAAACAGATCTAAAAAAAAAGAGGTTAGGTGTTTTCACAAATAAACATTGAAGTGTTCATAAGTAATTAGACGTGAGCGCAGATATTATGAAGACAACACATCTTCAGGCATCTGATAAGCAAGAATTGGCATAATAGTCATCTTCCAAAAGGTGAACTTCTGATTTTATCCTTCAAAGGGCTTGAAGATTTCTGTTCTTTTTTTACTTTTTTCTGTCCCTTATTAAGTATGCACCTCAGGGCAAATAATGTATTCCCAGGGAAAGAAAATTATCATACAGAAAACATTACTTCAGGGAATAAAGCAAAATGAGAACTAAGGGCAGAGTACAGAACATTTTAATTTACAAAAAAGCAAGTGCACATCACTTATTTTCAAAGACCAGTGAAGGAGAACAATTATCAAGCTTTTTTAAAAAAAATATTGAATGTCTTCTGTTCTGGTTATTAACATTCCTAACAGCTTCTGAAATCCTATATTTGCCAAAGAAAGAAAGAAAGAAAGAAAGAGAAAGAAAGAGAGAGAGAGAGAGAGAGAAAGAAAGAGAGAGAGAAAGAGAGAGAGAAAGAGAGAAAGAAAGAGAGTGAGAAAGAGAGAAAGAGAGAGAGAAAGAGAGAAAGAGAGAAAGAGAGAAAGAGAGAGAGAAAGAGAGAAAGAGAGAAAGAGGCAGGCAGCAGCTAGGGGCTACTGTCTACCAGGTTCTAGGATCTGTAATATGAGCAAAAGCAGGTATCTAGTGCTTGCTTTGAGGAGTTTTCTGGAAGGAGGACGTCAGTAGGGTTACCACCATTACTCTCTAACTTGCTGCGGTCTCCAGTCACTAATCAAGCAGTCACAGCTTTTTTTTCACTTACACTATTGTGTACAATGATATGAAGAGCAAAACTCATAGGCTCATCTGGCTTGGAAAAGACCTTTGGGATCATCGAGTCCAGCCATAAATCCACCACTACCAATTCCACCGCTAAACCACGTGCCCAGGTGCCACATTTCTCTTAAACAGCCCCTCCAGGGCTGGTGACTCTACCACTTCCTTGGGGAGCCAGTTCCAATGCTCAGCCACCTTTGGATGAGCAAATGTTTTTTAATATATTTGATCTGAGCCTCCTGTGG
Organism: Brachypodius melanocephalos; assembly: GCA_013398615.1. Taxonomy (NCBI): domain Eukaryota; kingdom Metazoa; phylum Chordata; class Aves; order Passeriformes; family Pycnonotidae; genus Brachypodius; species Brachypodius melanocephalos. The sequence goes on along the minus strand of VZSR01001685.1, from coordinate 13,505,167 downwards.
CACAACTTGAGGCCATTTCCTCTTGCTTGGTCCTGCCACTTGGTAACATGTAAAAGCTTCTGAACAAAGATTTTTAACAAACTGGGCAATAAATCAATAAAGAATAAATGAATGAATGAATGAATGCAATAAATACAGCCTTGATGGAGGCACTCAGGAAGAGCCTTGACAGACTGATTCAGGCTATCTGTCCTACAGAATAGGTGCTAGTTGATAGAAAGGCTAAAGGACTGTTAACTAGAAGAGCTGGATGCAGTTTTTTCATAAATAGACTGGTCTTTGTTAAAAAAATTTCCACGCAGGCCCAGTTAATAGATTTTTTAAGATACATTTTCAAAAGGATTTATTGTTTAAGAGAAATAGAACAGCCAAGAGCCTAGTTGGGAAGCTGATGCGGAATATATCTCTACAAATTTCTCTTAGGAAATCAAGTTCAATAGCTTTCACTTTGCCAGAAGCCTTCACTTCCCTTTGTATCTGACTACGGACTGTCCCCTCACAACCAGAAGCAGGGACAAAAATCACTGTATTTCCTTTCATGGATCTTGCTAATTAAGAGTTCTAAACACCTAAAGAAAGTCCTTCTTTGGCTTGCTCTCAGTAAACATGCCTTTTAGCTGTAAGGGCTAAAAATCTTGCTTTTTCCTACAGCTGTGCTTTACACACAGAACAAGAGATAGAATATTTTCTTGAGGTTTCCCTGCTCTGTTTCATTAAGGCTTCCCCTTCCAGGATCCAGCTCTAACCAGCAACTGACCTTTTATGATCCAGATGCTCACTATCTGCTGTGGAGTCTTCTAGGCAACAACTAACAAGGGTCCATGACAGAGTTATGAAAGAAAGCTTTTATAAACCTTGACTCCCCTTAAAAAGACCTGCTTCCCCCTGCAGACCTGTAAAAGAAGTCAGGCAACCTTTTACTCTTCATGAATGCTTTCCTGTAGGAACAGAATGAGAGCAGCTGTTGTAGGAGACATTGCCAGTCTTCAGCAGGATTTAATTATTATGGCAGATGTTACCAGGTAATGCTATCTAACATACGTCTGCTCAGCCACTCACGGGCAGGCTTGTGCCCTGAGCCTACCAGAAGCCATATAGCCACATACAGATGGCATACAGCCACTAGGTAGGGCTTTTTATCACAGATTACTGGCCAGTTCAGGTCTGTACTATCCATTGTCACAGGGCTGCTAGCTACTGAGAGAGTAAACAGGAAAAGATTCTTTCTGCTTGCATCCCTTCCTCTCCAAAACAGCAAAAAATCCAAAGAGCACTAACAAAAAGAAAAACCCCTTCCCCATTGTCTTTCATGTTACTTTTGTTGTGAGTGAGACTTAAGGATGTTGATAGATAATTTCAGTTATGCAGGGTTTGGGGTAGGGAATGCTATACAAGCAGACTAAGAGCTTAATCTCTATAATTGGAAGGGTTTTTTGTTTTGTTTTGTTTTGTTTTAGCTAAATAAGACTCTTGAAAGAGAAGAGTGTTGCTGTACTATTTAACAGCCTTTGTGGCAGTACTTGTGGCTGGGAAATGAAAACAGGTAGTGCTTTGAGAATACACAGATGTCATGTTACTTAACTCTCCCACAGAAGCCTACACTTCCAGGTTGTGTGTATTTTTCAGGCCTGAAGGAAGGAAAATCATCTTAATATTTTTCATGTGCGTTGTCACTTGGGGCACGTGCCTGTGCCATGCTGGGGTGAGTATTGTTGTGGACTGCTCTCAGGTTTGCATGGTTTACGTGTGCTGATTTTGCATTTTCAAAAATGGAGAAAGCATTGATTAGTGAAGATAGTTATGCAACTGTGAATGAATTAACCTATAAACTTGCATATGTATTTTCTGTTGAAATGGATTACTACAAACAAGGATTTGGGCTATTGTTTCGAAAATATGAAAGCTTCTGCACCTTGGCATTGATATCTCTGTTTAAAATAGCTTCTACTACTTACTCCTGATTAAAATAAGCTTGTTAAAAAGGATATGAGTGGTATAATAGCACACAGATGATGTGCAGTGCTATTGTTTGTTTAAATCCTTCTACTGTAATTTGGAGGCTGGATATGTATCTAAATCCATTTTCCATGTTTTAACAAAAATTCTTACCCCAAAAAACTATTCCTTTCATTAGTGTTTATATCAAACATGCTCCTTCTAATCTAAATTTAGCCCAGTGCTTTAGTGATAAAGAAATAGGGAGCTGAACACCTTTCTAATTTTTATCTTATTTGAAATACAATCTATTTCATCAATTAACCACAGCTCATATTTTTCTCCATCAACAAATGTAAAAAGCACAGTTATGTACTCTTGAAATCTAGCCAATTTATACACTTTAATTTATTTTTTTTTCGAAATAGTTAACATAGGATACGCTGTAAAAAGGAGCAATTGGTCAGAATGATCATGTTGGTTCTGTACTCTGTGTTCTTCAGCTGATCTGCTAACACCTGTTCCCAGATCTCATAGGGTTAGCAGTTGCAGTGTGTCACTGCCTGGGTCTTAAAGCTGAAATCCAAGGAATGGAAATCAATTCTCTAGAGACACCAACAGCAGTTCCCTAATGGCTGATTTAATGAGATATTTACAGGAAATATAGGGAGCCTCATGATCTAAATTTCCTCAAGTAAGGATCAAGGGCAGCTTGGTGAAGCTATAGTAGTTGAAAAAGCTGGTAGGAGTGGGCAAACTAAACCCAGGAGTAGCTTTACCTTCATTGCAGGCGTTTCTATTGTGACATAAAAGTTTATTTGGAGTCTTGGTTCATCCTTGAAACCTTAGACTTGTTCTTGAACAGCCATGTGTACTGAATCTTTTAATATAATCAAGCTAGTCCAATGGTCTTAGCCCTAGCCTGTTCAGGTCTCCAGCAAAAAAATTATATTGTTTTTACCTCCATGCTCAAGTAATAGAACACATCTGCTCACCATAGAGTATAATGATAATATGACTAATTCAATAAACAATAGTCTGTCATCTAAGTAATAGACCAATGCTGCAGGCTTCCAGCATTGCACTTCCTCATACGTTTTTTAGGCAAAGATAATCTCTCTGTTCCAAGAGCTTTAGTGAAGATGTCTTTCTTTTCTGCTTCCCTTTCTTATAATGCTCCACCAATTTCTGAAATGATACAATTAGCAGTAATTATAGGTGGGCTGGAAGAATGAAGAGAGGTTTTTAGATGATTGTCTTAAAATTTGCTCTTCTAAATGACTACAGATCAACAGATCTGCCTCATATAAAGAAGGATACAGAGCAACACTGTCAGTCCATTCATTTATCATTTTAGGAAGCTGATAGAAGTAGAGAAAACAAAAGAAACAAACCAATGGAAAATTATTTTTCTTCTAGCCATATTTATAATAGAGAGAGAATGGAAAATAACTATTATGACAATTATTTTTGTTAACATTATCACCATGCATGGTGAGCAAAATATAAATATCACTAAGGCTAAGGATGGATCCAATTTTTCCATCAAGTCAGCTGAAAATGGGTTCTTGTGCAATTTTAAAATTTTTGTTCATAGTTTAGAAGTTTTAAAATGTATTTTCAAGCCTTAGAGGTAGACTGATACTTGAGCACTGAATGACAATTGCTGACTGTTGCCTGTTTTTTTCTCTCCAAGAGACTCATAATACTCTCTTCACAAAACAACAGCAATAGAGAGATTGCTAGCTACATATTCACCCAAAAGCAGTGAATCAGTGCGCAATCTTTTGATATTTTCAGTGAAATTTTACATGTGAATATTAAACATATATATACACACATATATATATATACATATAAATGTCTATTCCTAAATAGAGGGTGGCATGCAGCATCCCGACACCCTGTCTTCAGCCAGAATCAGTAGTGCAGACAGAACGGCATATTATCCATCTATTCAATTATCTTTGGTGGAGCCAAGGAGTGGCACGACTCTTGACTGCATTTAAAAGGCATTTGCAGGCTTGGCTGTTGCTGCCGTATGCCCAGACACCAAGTGCCCCTGGCTGTCTACAAGAACCACAGCATCAGTCATGATCTTGTATCTGCTATCAGCAACTGGGTGAGCTGCTATATGCTCATCATTCCTACTGCCTCAATGAAGATTTGTTTTATGATTTGTGTTGTCAGATTCTATTACCATTCAGCCCACAGAAGGCCACGTTCTTCAATATTTTTCACCTTATGTAAGAAATTCATAGATGTGGTGGGTACAAGATGGTTAGAAAATTCATTCTTATTTCAGAATCAAGTACAGTTTCCTTTCTGACATCTCAGTTCTGTGTATTCTGGGTGCCTAGTGCAGGCCCTGAGGCAGTTAAAAGCTCTGTAGTCATGTTCATTATTTCACACAAACTGTTGGAACATATGAAGGTGAGTGGTTCACCCAGTGGTTTTGTTATCCTGCTGGCCATATATCATCCTGCTCTAAGCCCTCTCTTGTATTAAAATAAAACAGAGCAGCAACATGTCCATGCAACAATACAGTGCTCTGTGCTTTTTATGGACAAATTCATTACTGGATGAAATTTTTATGTAGATGCAGGAAATGTCTTTTCAGCTACCTAAGCCCTTAAAAGTAACAGCACAGCTTATACTCTCAAAATGCTCATTTAAACAGTAAAGATCTTGAACACAGTGTCACTATAAACTTTTCATTGAATGACATTAACAGAGATCAGGTTAATTCAAAATGATCTGGTAAAAACCCCAATCTTTTCTCAACAGCTTTCTTGTGATAAAAATGATCACAGGTTTGATAGGTATGCAAATATATACTTTATATTTATTCAGTTGAGGGATAAGGACATAGCTACCAAGTACTGGGAACAGAAGTTTTATTTATAAATAAGGCAAAGTGGAAGGGGGTTTGAGACCCTCTATAAATACTAATGTTCTCTGTGTTCCAGAGTCATGAGCCATCATTTGGTGTGTTACATATACATGACACTGAAAGGCCTCATTGACAAAAATTCAGCTGAAGTAGAATTTGGTGTAATTCAATTGACGTTGAGCTGAATTGCTCAAATGCCCAGAGTTTGCTAATAGAGGAAAAGAGACCTTTCTGTGCTATGAGATCTCTTCTTGGGAGGAAATTGTTCTAGCCAGAATTGTTTGCACACTCCTGGTTTGGGTTTTGTGCTGGAAGAAGGGATACAGCTTCAGTAATTGCTGTCAGACTCCAGAAGGCAGGGAGTCAGATGAAAAATCTGGAAAGAACTACACTGAGCAATGACCATATAATTGTCAATAAAATAACTCTGATCAAATCTGCTTGCTACCCACAGACCTGATGTTGCACGAGTGGCTGCTTTTTGGTATTAGGCATATAAAGCATTGAGGTTTCAAGATATACCCTGTCCTGTGCTGCCTAGCAGTGAGCTGATGTTTACCTCTTTCCATCATGTTGACATAGAGGAGATGGGTCTCCTAGATCTGAAAATTTCTTAGATCTGAAATATGTCCCTGGCTCACACAACAAATGGAAATGTTTCAAGGCTTTTCAGGTCAGATCAACCTAGCTAGCTATTCTCCTGAACAGTACAGTCCTTTAGAAGTAGTTTTAAATCAACTATGTGACAAATAGATAGACCTTGCATACTTAGGAAACCTGAAGACAGACTTTTTCATTTACCAGTAGGTATTTGACATATAGTAGCTGCACCTTCCAATATAATTACAGGATTATCTGACATACTAATTGCCTTAGTACCTAGCTCAAGAATTCCAGCCACAGTTCCCCAGAAGTAAACAAGGTCAATATTTTATAGAGCTGTTGGATTTCAGCTACTTCACAGTGAATTAAAATATTTGCAATACATGAAAATGTCTTCTCTAAGGTTCCCTAGACTCCATAAAATCAGCAGTTATGATGACTTCTAAGGCTCTCAAGAAACTGCTAAAATGAATTGCATAGAGCAATCAAGCATTCAGAAAACTGACTTACTAACAAATATGGTTCAATGACATAATGAGATTACTGGAGATCAGCTATATTTTGGACAAGCTTCGAGATTTTTTATTTTGTTATTTTTAATTTATTTTTTAAGTTTAGTGGTGCCAGTTCATGGCACAAGGGAGTAGTTACAGCTACTGAGTCATCATGGACTGGATTGTTTCTCTGAGTTCTTTCAGTTCTTAGTCACTTTCTCTTCTCATGGCTTTTGGTCCCAAGGCCAAGAAGTATCAGCTGGTACCCAGACACAAATTTTAAGAAGCAGTCCCTTCAGAAATAAACCAGTCTTGTGGAATGTTACCTGGAGCATGTTGCAGTGGGGTCAGGGAACAGAGCTGTAAGTGTAAGAGGTTGAGGTTCAGGCTTGGTTCCTAGGCCTCTTCTATTTTAATGTTTATCTATGCTCTTTGGCATTCACTGCTAGCCACAAAACTTGTCTATTGAGTCCTTGGCTGTCTGGTGTTCTGAAACCACTCTGAGGTCTTTGCTTCCCAGAGCCCTGGCTAGAGTCTTCTCAGACCAGGCTTCTTGGGTAACAGGGGAGTGAGGAAAGTGAAGCACAAGGACAGCCATAGTATTTCAAGGAAGTAGTTCTACAGATTTCTGAAAACTATGTTTAGTGGACTGTTTAACTTAATTTGACCTCATAGCTACTGTGAGTCCAAAGTCAGCCAGAATTTGTCAAGGCACTCTTCTATTTTCCCTCTAGTTCTGTGTATGTAGCGCACTTAAAGGGAATAAGAGATTACTGCCATCTTTTTCTTCACAGTTTGCTCCAGTCAATCCTTTTTTTGGAATGCACATTGTACCTTGGGAATGCAGACTGGTATGGTAGAACAGATAACCTCAGAATGTAGCACTAAGGACTTCACTGTGTGTCCCAGTTTGAACTGGAATAATCTTCTTCTTAGTGCTGGTAAAGTGCTCTGTTTTAGATTGTGTATGAGAATAATGTTAATAAAACACTGAGGGTTTTGGTTGTTGTTTAAGTAGGGCTTACCCTAAGCAAAGGATTTTTCAGTTTTCCTTGCTCTGCCTTTGGACAGGTGCTCAAGAGACTGTGGAGGAGCACAGCCAGGACAGCTGACCTGAACTGGCCAGAGGAATACTCCACACCACAGAGGATCATACTCTGTGTAAATTTGTAGGAGTTGGCTGAGGCATGGGTTGGGAATTGGTACGCTGGTGGTGAGCAGTTTTACTGTGCATCCCGTGCTTCTCTTGAGTATTGTTATTATCATTCTTATTGTTATTATTGTTATTTTAAACTGTAATTATCTCAACCCACAAGTTTCACCTTTTTTCACTTCTCCTCCTCATCCCACCTGCAGGGTTAGGAGAAGGTGAACAAATGGCTGTGTGGTGCTTAGTTGCTGGCTGGGGTTAAACCACAATAGTCCTTTTTCCAGAGTTCTTTCCAGAGTTACAGTCCCAGTACTCTATCCTGGTCAAAACCAGGACTGTAATTATAATTTAATGTCATATTAAGCCTTAGACCTCAAGAAAGTAGGTACTTTTACCACCTCAGGGAAATAATACATGAATTGAAAATATAAAGCATAATGACATTGTGGAACATAAAAGGGAGTTTGCAGCCTGATAAAGACATATTTTGTTCTGTCAAATTTCAATGCACAAAACAAAGGATCATGTCAGGCTAGCCATCACCAAACGTGGTCATTAACTTTATCTGATCAATATCTTTACATAGAGGAGACTGCAAATGTCTTCTTGCCCAGTCTAACACACTGATGCTATTGACATAATCCAGAATTATGTCATTCTTCAGTGAAATTACTCCAGTAATTTTAGAGCAGATGTGTTTTATCTCGATGCAAATCTACCTCAGGTTTTCCTTTGCTGTTGATGGCTTGCAATCACTTCCATATGGTATGAGATTAAAATTGGCTGCTCAAGGGAATGAAAATAAGAGATATGGCAATTATGTCCAATAATGAATGTTTAAAGAGAATAAATCAAGACATCCTCTGTAGTCATTTACCATTGAACAAAGGAAGGTCAAATATGTTTTTAGGTACAACACAGCTTAGTGGAAAGCCAGAGTCATCCTAAAATTCACAGAGAGGTTTTCTCTATATATGATGCTTGACGGAAAAAAAAAAACCAAACAAAAAACAAAAAACCCACACACTGCACAGAGAACCACAAAACTCAGCAGAAAAATCAAAGTAGAGGTGAGGTTTAGTGCCTGACTGTTCTTTCAAAGTCACTTGGGGGACAAACAAAATTAGCCACAGACAATATAAAGAAAATCACACATTCTTGTGTAAAGACACCTCAGATGTTGGGTTGATGCAGCAAAAATTAGGATAGGACTTGTATCTATTTCCTCTGTCATCAGCCTGATAATTTCTAAGAAAAAACTGGTTTAGGCAGTTAGGATGATGGTGTTCAACTGAGCTCATCTGTCAAAGAATAGTCTGGAGACTTTTGTCTTTGGATTTATATCACTAAATCCCATCTTGAAGTTTGTTATCTAAGTCGAGCTGACTCACTGCTGATGAAATCAAGCATCAAATAAGAACAGAGAAAAAACTGCACATTTGATTGATTAGTCCACTGGTTTATTTTTTAGTATATAAATTATTCAGATTCACTTCCATTCTCTGACCATTTTGAACTGAATTTCTCCTTGTAGAAGAAAGATCCTGATGGCAAGGTAATTGAGTATTCCAGGATGGGTCTCTCTGAGTCTCTTTTGTGAAAAATGTTGTGGTTTACATAAATAAATGAGAGCTTTATCCTCTAGCAGAACTTTTCAAGTGTTATGATATTGTTGTTTTTCTTCCTTGCCTTCACAGATAGGCACAGCATAACTTTCTCTCTGGGTTTCATTGCACTACCTGGAAACACAGGTGTAGCCTTCCAACACGTGAGTCAGCTCCCTTGTATGGAACTAAGCCACTGGATGTGAAACCAGTGATGTGAAATCCAGCATCACTTACCATTTCAGTACCTAAATTAGCTGATGAGTCTGCCAGAACCGGCTGCTCGTGGCAATCACCTGGCATTTAAAAAAAAAAAAAAATCAGCTTTCAGTGTTGAGTATAAAATCACCCTTGGGTCATGATCCCACTGAAAAGCATTATTTTTTATAAAGAAGGACACTCATGTTTCACCACTTTACAAATGGTAGGTGATTCCGCCTCTAAGCCAACAGTCCTTCTAGAAGAGAAATTAAATTTAAAGGATTGTGACAACACATGAAAGTTGAAAATTAATGAAGGATTTAAGGAATTCTTCAGCTATATGTGGCAAATAAGAGTAGCTGAGAGAATGTCTAAGAAAAAGCATATGTGCTTCAAGTGCTCAAAGACATTTAAAAGTTTAACGAGACTATTAATCTAGGCCATCATCTGTGACAGCCTCAAATTGCTATTAATTCCATTGAATTTTGCCTTTGAAATGATTAAATTTTAGGCATTCCAGAGAGGAAAGAAAGGAAGGTTCTTATATGTAGGATTAGGTCTGTGAAAGGAGTGATTGTGTGGATAAGACAAAACACTGATATAAGTTTTACCATTTGGAACAGAAGTGGGTTTCATTTACCAGAAACAGGCAAAACACAGGTTTAATGTTGCAAATAAACAATGCATCAATTATGATCAGTACAAACAGCCAGCAAATCTTATGGGAAAGTGGAGTGACATGCGCTGGAAGTGATGTTTAATCCACAGAGAGAGGTGTTAATGTTTGATCAGTCATAACATTATAAAGTGTGGATCATTTTTGTTAAGAGATCCTCTGTGAAATAGAGAACTTCAGTAAAATGAAATCTGTTGTTTCATTGGTGTTGATATAGCTGTCCTTTCTTCAGTACCCAATACACTGAGAGGAGGCAAAAGAATTGCTGCTGGTAGAAAGCAAAAGGGCAGTGGAAAGAAATAAAGTTCAAAATATCCACGTTAACTGTTGTATGGAAAAAATTTTGAGCCTCTGGGTCTTCATCAGGCATGACTGATACTGTGCTGGTTGCCAAAAAGTAAAAGCAAAGCTGGAAAGGAGAGGGAAAAGCAAATACTAAGCACATATCATTCTGAGTATAAATTGTAAGTTATGTCAGACTTTTAAAGACACTAATGTCTTTCTAAAGATCATTTTCTTACAAGGTTAGCTTCTTCTTTAGCTGTCAAATATACAAAGCAAACAAAAAAATAAAAGACATACCCTCCTGAACTTTCTATTCCAAGTCTTCCCTGTTCTATGTTTGATATTTCTGATGATTGTTGGTACTTGTCTTTCCTAATATGGGAAGGACTATGCATTTGTAAATGTTGCATGAGATAAGGAGAAAATCTATGGTTTTCTGGGCTTTATTATCCAAGAAAAGATATCTCAGAAGTTGCCTATCATCTGTATTATTCCAAGAAGTATAACCCAGGATTATGAAACAAGTAGAAATAAATGTGAATCACTCTACATGAAAAACACCTGATGTTTCCAGTCTCCAGAAATTGCAGGTGGCTCAATGGCCCCTAATATAAAACCAGGATGTGTACAAAATTTTTCATGCTAGTCATATATGTAAGGCATGCAAAGCCATCATGTAATTCAAATAATCCCAGGGATTATTTGAATTAGGGAAACTGGAAAAGGATATGGATAGCTGTTATTTCCAAGACGAAAAATAAAATCAGTAGAAAAGCTACTGAAGGGGGCCTGTGTCTGACTGAGCCTGCAGCATGGCTCTCAGGGCCAAGCTTTTCAGGGTACTTAGGCACCTAAAGATGCAAAGAGGTGCCTAATCGTTAAAACTTTGCCAGCTTCTTATCTGCATCTTTAGGTGCCTAAACACCTTTAAAAATGCATCTGTACCTCCTAGGGACACAAGTCATGCCAGGATTTCGAGTCACTTGTTAATGAATCACCATTAGGAGCCAGTTGGAAGCACTTGCATGCTTGCTTGGTTTATTTTAGATGTTGGGTCTGCAATTTCAGCCAAATAAATGATTAGGTTTGGAATAGATAGTACTGAAGTCTTACAAAGGTATTTTTCATGAGATTTTGTGTGTGGTATTATGATTCAAGAAGGTGCCCCAAACAGTTAACATGCTTGCATTCTGAAATTATGTTCCATTTCCCAAGGGAAAGCCTTATCAGTTTATCAGGCATTATGGAAACAGATTATTCCAGCCTCTTTCAAACCTGTTTCCACTTTGTATAAATAATTAATTGTTCCCTGAAGCAGGACCTTGAACTAACTCTCCAGCTTCCTAGGTATATTCCCAGCAGTTGAATTTGCTTTACCTTATATAAATAATGAACACATCAACTATTACTGTATATTTTAGTACATAATTTAGTATATTTTAGGCAAATCTCTTAGCAGAGGATATGCTTGCAGAGAATTTTTGATAATTTTGTCCAAAACCAAGGTTTTGCAAATTTTCTGGCTGTACTTAAGTTCCAACTAGAAGACCTGCTGCTTTTCACATGGAACCAAAACAATCGGGACCAATCTGAAGATTCAAAAATTAATCCATTTAAATTTGAAGTAGTTTAAGGTTCAGATTTCTGTTTTTAAACTATAAATATTGTAGGCATATTGTTTATTTTTAGTAACAATGTTTCTTGTTGCCAAAAGCCTCTGTTTTTTCTGCTTAACTCATAATTATTTATTGTGTGTTTTGTTTTGTTGCACATCTTGCTTCTGCCAAAGCTGTAAGCTAAATTTAAAAATGGCCATAAACCTCTGACTATTTTTTGCATTAGGAATCCATACTGTGAGTCAGTTTTTCAGAGGATTGTTACTCATGTCATTAGAGCAAAAAAAAATGTTCTGCCCTTATTGAAAAGAAAATGGAAATGTTTATGAATAATAGACATTAGTCCTACAAGGAAGCAAGGAGTCTGTAGGCTCTGTCTCAGCTCCAAATGAGATAATCTACTAAAATTTATGTCTGAAGTCATTACAGGAGACCGTGTCTGGTCCAAAGGCTGTATCTTAGCCTAAAAGCACATAATATAGATGAGAGAAGTCATTGTCACTGAAATAATATGACTGTAAGATCTGATTTTTCATGATCCATCAACACTAACATCACTCTTCTCCCCAGCCCCAAACCCTGGATAGCTTTTTGGTATTTCAAAGTTATTATGTTTTGTAACACTGCTGGTTAGTGAGAACAGCATGCTTGGGATGATCGCTGAGTTGGTAAATGACTGATGGGTTTCAGTACCTTGCTTGTTTGCAGTTTGCTGCTGAGCAGAAGCCACCTCAGCCCAATCAGGCTAATCAGTAAGGTTATGACCACACAGCAAAAAAACCTGGCACAGGATCATTCCTGAACTTTGAGATGAAGTCTTACAAACTGGTTTGTGCTTGCACAGTCTTTAGAGATAGCCCATCCTAGAGAAGTTTGTTTTGGAGAGGGAAAGAAACAGAACAGTTCAAAATGGAGAAGTGAAATGACCTAACAAACAAGAGATACTGATGTTTCTTAGCTCTTTGTCATTCCCTGGAGTTAGGTTGCTAAGTCAGACATGCCTTTCTCATAAAAAAACACGGAGGAGGATCCCTTACACCTGATTATACCCACTAGTCAATGTGGAAGCCACTTGGGAGATGGAAAAAATATTTTCACATATCCAGTCTGTGTGATCTGAAGTGGTTCGCCTGGTGCCTAAACTACAAGCCTGTGGGATCTGCTAGTGTGGACAAAGTGCCTTTTTAAATGATCCCAGCTGTACAGTCTTTGAGATAAAGAGTAAGTGTAGAGTCAAGAAACCAACTCTTCTGATGGATATTTACAGGATCCTGGATAGCTGAATGGGATGTGATGCAGTCACCTCTGATGTGTTGGTGTTGCAAGTGATGTTTCATATCCTGTGGTGAGAGGCCATTTACTCCTGAGGGTGCCTTCATCATGGCACAGCCGGGTGTGATGGACACAGGGAGATGTACAGCTGCTCATGTCAGAAAGTTTTGTTCCCATTTTAGGTCTACAATTTGACCACAGAATCGTGCTCCATACACAAGATAGTTAGGCAGCAGCTGGGAGGCTGGTGGAGGCATCAAAACTTGAAAGACTTTCTACCAGAAAGATTACACACATAGTCACATATCAGCTGAATGGGACTGTTGAAGATGTCAACAAAGAAAATCTTGGACTTCAGTTTTTAACATTGCAGTTATATTCCTAAATATGTTTACGATTATGTATCAGCTAGAGATGCCTAAAGTATAAGAAATGCCTTTAAAAAATCATTCCTCTCTGTACACCAGGATTCATTGCTTTCCTAGTCTAAATAATCCTTATGGACAGATCCACAGCCGGTATAAATACCTCTTTTCTAAATAACTCATTTCCTCTCTCCTTTGTGCTTGGGAATCTTCTTTAACTGACCTTCTCATTTCCTGCTGGATAATCTTTTAATAGCCTCAGTAATTTTCTGTTTTTTTCTTATCAAAACATATGCAATAAGTGAACTCATTTGATATTCCTGACTGGAACTGGATAAATGCTCTCAACCACCATCCATTTAAAGGCAGGTTTTCATTCTGCCAAGCATTTTCCTGATATCTGTAATCATCAAGATTTTGCTTTCCCTATATTTAGCAGGAAATATTTTCTCTGCTTTTCTCACTTCTAAGCAGTTTGGGCCACACGTGCAGCTAAGAATTTCCAAATCTTCAGTTGCTCAGACTGGGGAAGTTAAGATATTTCCTGCTGGAACAGAATCAATAGAGGTTTTAGGCACTTTCCAATGGCCTTTTAAGGAAATTATCTTAAACAGCCTTCTGGACAATGATCCTTTCAGAATGTAGTGGAGTTCAGACACATTTAGAGGTCACCCATTCCCCCATTAATCCTACCTTGCTGAGAAAAATGCTGAGGGAGGCACAACATAGCGAATACCTTTTCCTCCATCAATAATTTCCCTTTTTGCTACCAGCAAATATTGCTGCAATTAAGCCACAGTTGGATGCAAGAGTACAATTATGCACTCTGCATTACTGTAGAAAAGAAATAATTACTTCAAAATAAATGTAATTGAAATAACCTAGCAACCTGGGTGGTTTTAGATGCATACACTTTAAGACAATTTCAGATGAGTATTCTGCTGTCTGAACTCACCTTAGAAGACATTGCAATGTAAAGTTACACATCGGGTCTTTCAAAGACTAAGAACTGACTTTGGCTGATAGGCTTAACAAAGTACATTTTTGAAAGCATTTTTTTTTCCTGCTACCTTTTTATCAGGGGGCTCTTCAGACAAAGGATCGACCTACAGCCCTGTTCTCACAGAAATTTGCAGCTGGGCTAGTTACAGTTGCCAGTCCTCAAGAAAAATTCTGTAGATGGGGAAAAAACCTCCTATTGTACTCACAAGACTCTGGAGCAAATATTTTCGTTTCTCAGACCTTGATTTAAGGCAAGATTTCTAAGACATAAATGACATGACGTATTTTTTAAACTTTTCTCACATTCCCTTGTTCTGCAACAAAAAGATCTGTGCTGCACGTTCTAAATTAAATATTTCAGCTCAGAAATGGATTGACTGAGTGTGGGGACTCCTTTTGTGTCTCTCAGATCTCCAGTATGGAGCACTTGAATGTGAAGAATGTATAATCTCTTCAATTTAGAACAGTCTTGTACCTCCCAATTGGTTTGAAAGGCCTAATTATGTGCAGAAATTTTCCCTGTATTTTATTTTTGCTGCACTGGAGGCCAGCTGAAAGGGGTCCCTGCTGATACACAACGCTCCTTGGATGGTAGAATGCAGAACAACCAGTAGGCTGTTTTTAAATTTTCATGGGAAGTGAGTACAGTGCCCAGGTGTCCTCCAAAGAAGGTAATAAAAGTAAATCAATATGCTAAAGACTTGTTCTTTGCTTAAATATTTTAAAATGATGATGAGAAATCTTGGGTTTCTGTATTCAGCATCACTGTCCTTTAGAGCGCCTGTCATGTTCATTATTATTACCCTTGTGAAAACAAAACAAAACCAAAAGAAGACACCACAAAAAGACAAATTTCCCTGAGTTTACCACTCAAAGATTGTTTTGGATGGCCTGAGTGTTTGTGCATAAACCCAAATAACTGGAAAAGTCCCTAAGAGAATACCTGTTTCACAAAACTCATATTGTTTTAGTAGGTTACCTAGGTTCAAAGTGACGCTGAGTTTTCAGAGGCACTGTTAGGAAAATCTTGTCACTCTCCATTGCATGAGTGGTCAATTTATGCTATTAGGATAATAAGTAGACTAGATTCACCATGATACAAACACTAGATTTGAGTAAGCTTCTGGGAAAGCTCTGCAAATTCACAAATTTAATGGCTTAACCTCACAATTCTCCAATGAAAAATACATTCTAATGCTTTTATAGACTCAATACACATTTCAAGATGTGAATTTACCCTAATTCCACACTACTTGACTTCTGTTAAGTGCTGAACTTAAACAAATAAACTCTTATTTTCCCACATGATTCACAGAGCTATATAGACATGGTTTCCTCCTCTGTGAGAGAAGAATAGAACATTATCCATCAGGTACTCAGAGCAAAGAGGCTGGAAATTATAACATAAGAAGGGCATAAAAGTTTCAGTAAAAATAAGTGAGTGGAAAAACAATGTGGGGACACAGAAAATGGATATGACACTTAGCAGACTAAAAACAGGATTAGAGGGTATTAACAAATATAATGTCTGGTTAAGGTCTGCAGAGCAGGAGAAAAAAAAAACTGTTTGGATTTCTCCTTTGAAAGTGTTGAAATTCTGCATGAACATAAGCCTTTTGCACAGCTTTGCTAGGCTACAGAAACCAAAGTTGTGAATGCAGTCTCAAAAGAGCTGTTGCTTGCTTCTCAGACAAAGCTCCCACAAGCTCACATCAGCCCAAGGGTGGTGATGTTTACCCTGCTGCAAGAAGCCTCCAAGAATTTTGTGCAGCAGTATTTTGTTTTGGAGACTAGATGACTAGAAGTGAGAAAAGTTTTCTTAGGAGATAGGAGGTTTTCAGCAGGCTTTAGTAACATTCTAGACTTTAATTATTACTAGGAAAAACAGCCTGTGGCATTACAGGAAGCAAAGATTACTGTACGTGCTAACAAAGCCATGATTTGCGGTAAGAATTAACTCTGAGGCCACAGAGAGAAATTCTGATTTTTACATTCCAGTTTGGTAGTAATGAAACAAGTCTCTGGATTTTAGCTGCTCGACTGCAGCACAAAAGGGCTTTTCCAGCCAATCGGTGCACAGGACACGCTTTCGTGGTTTCTAATCTTGTTCTTCTTTCGCCTTGTTCCGACTTTGCTAAACAACGCACATTGTATTAGCAGAGCAATGCATATTGATGTTTCCTAGCATTACAGTGAAAAGGGAATACTGATCCCCTTGCTCCCGTTATATGTTAGCATTATCTCCTTTCAATGGATTACTTGGAGTTTATAGGCATGCCCCAGGGTGATTTGTAATCACCATCTTTAGCTCCTCTGCCCTTGCAAAGAAAATACGAAATAGTTCACTTGCATGTCTTTGCCATTCACTGAAATCACATTAAGTATAATGATGAGGGGCCATATTCTGCTATCCCTTGTATAAAAAGTCCTGAGAATGACTGGAAATCATAATATTAATTTGTATGTGTAGTAAAACAAAACACAGCCTGTAGACAATCAGAAAATGTCTGAAAACATACTGGGAGACCTTTCACTCTCTTAAGTAGTAATTTCAAGGCAGGACATTCTCCGTTCACCTCTTTCTTATGGCTCTGAATGCTATAGCATGTTTAGGTGTTAAGACCCTCAGCTCCTTTGTCAGCTTAGGTGAGGGAGGTAGGTACTGGTGTTTTTGAGCCATGTGAGCCATATTCAGCTGGAAAACAAAACATCTGGAACCCTGTAGGAAGAGCCAACACTAGTGGGAAGGGCTATCTTTGGCTTCACATGGGGAAGATGGTATTTGCTTTTGTTGCTGGACTTTCATACACTGTGCTTTTCCCTAAAAGCAAAGGTCTTCAAGAAAACTTGTCACTTTCTGTTTTTCTTCTCTTTCTGGAGCTGGTTATTGCCTGTTCCTCATTTGATGGGACTGTGGGCTCTCCACTGCAGTGCCTGATTGCAGGTCCTGTTAGATGATAATTAGCAGTTTTGAGTCACATTTTTCTATCTCAATCCAGACCTCCCACTTGCTTGATCCTTCGCCTTATGTATTTTCTTGTGAGGAAGAGAGCTTTCGAGGTCTGGGATTTATGGTACAAAGCATTAAGTTAGAGACTGAAACAGATGCTTTAATAAACTGCCATGGTCATGCTACATAGCAGAAATCAGGATGTGCTGCTGAAAGGCTTGCTTTAATGTCTAGACTAAAGATGTTTTTCGCTGGATAGCACTTGTTCAGATATTGATTGTGGGGAGAAAAGCCTCTCTTTTCCAAGTCGGCTTTTATGTGGGAAGCAGACAATGTGAGAGCCACGTGGATATTTGAAAATATAAAGCCCAGATAAGATAATACAGCTCCACTTCTATTAATGTTGCTATTGAAAGCCAGAAAACAGAAAGTGGCAATGAGTATAAGAAATGCTTCAGTTAATTTAAGGGGAGAGAAGAGAAACAACTCCATTATCCACTTTATTCTAGGGAATTTATGGTGAGAGCTGAATGCAGTATGTGACAGATTTCAAAAGACAGAAGTCATTCAATGCACACTAATGCCTCGACCAGAGAAATGCATATGGAACAGTTTTATGACTGAATTTCAATATGCAGGTGTAAACAACACGGCCAGTGAAAGGTTCTGCTTGGTGGTTACCAGACTATGATGTTCTTTGAACTTTTCTACTCCAGAGAATGCAGTGAAGTGCTTAGCAATGAAGTTTAGGCATGATCTCTCAGCCTCATACATATGTCATTTTTGTGCTGTATTGATTTTACACAACTTAAGGAAGATTTTGAAATAAAAAAAAATTCTTTATTTTCATTCTTCTCTGTCTGTCACTGTCTGCAGCATATTTTTAGAGCCTTGCTAGATATTCAAATACGTCTATATTATATATAGACGTAGGGGTGGCTTTATTTGCACCTTATTTTCTTACTTTGGAGATGCTTAAATGTATAACAATAATAACGTTTTAAAAGCAGTTTTGGGGGGGCGGTTATCTAAGTACATTAGATTTCTGCATCCTTTCATTTGCTGCCACCAGAAGAGTGAGACGTTAATTTCAGGAGTATCTAAGAAGAATACTTAAAATACCAATTTCAGCGTATGTTTTCTTTGCTTAAACAGGAGGAGGCGGTGAGGGCTCTCCTCGGTGCGGTGCTGCCCGTCGGGCAGGAGATGGAGCTGTTGATCAGCGCTGCTGATCGCTCCCAGCAAAGGGATGATGATGATGATGATGATGACGATGATGCACCCGCCGCCGAACTCGAAAGAAGCAGCCGTCTGGAACTTATTCCAGGATTTGAATCCAGTCACTTTACTGCTTAACAGTGACCTGCCGAACAGTTTAACCATGTTACTCTCCCTCCCGGCTTTTATGCAAATCAGAGAAAACAGCCAGAGAAAATAAGAGGTATAAAGCGATACATAAAATTTTGTTACCTGCATTAAAGCATACCATCACTTGTGAAAAAGGGAAAAAAATCAAAACAAAAGAGCAGCATCAAAATATCATTTGAGGAAGTCAAAGGTGTTATAGAACAAGTGAGAAAAAGATTCAAATTTTTTAAATCCAGATGTTTCTTAACATATAAAGGTTTCCATTCAGTATAGATTTCATAAGGGAAAAATCTTTCTTCCGCAGTAACATTCTGTGTTCTATTACAAACCTTTAGTGCTTGTGAAACACTGCAGACATCAGGCCTGTGCTCAAAAAAATATTAATTGAACAAGAACCTGCATTATGATTTTTCTTCCTCATGCTGTTCTCATTATGTAGGAAAATAACCCTTGAGATCAGAGTTGAAAGACTGCTTGTAGGCACCATGGACATTTCTAGTGATAGCTTTAGTCAGGATTCACATTGTGGTGGTACCCTTTTTTCTCATGTTCTCTGAAGCTAACTTCACTTTCAGATGACTGCTCTGAGACTATTATATCCACTAGGAACTACAGGTCTTCCATGTGACTAAATGGATTCAATGAGTGTTGATTTTTGTCTACAGGGTATTAAGATGTTATTAAAGGGCCAGGCCATAATTTGGAATCTTAGATGATAGGTTGCACAGATGATGGGTCCAGTCGTGTGCTACTTCCTCCTCATGCATGCAGAGTCTGTAGGGACTTCCTCTTCTGCACCAGTGTCTCATCCACCTCACATCCCATTCTTCCTTTCCCAGAAGCATTACTGAGCTGGCTTGAGGCCTGCAATCACAAGCAGTCATGTCCTTTTTCCCATTATTTTTTCTTCCTCCCACTATGAAGGGGAAAGAGGGAAAGTGCTGTGGTTCTCATTCCCAGTGGGAGCTAATCCTGCAGCGTGAAAATATAAGAATTGCTCAACTAGATCAGAGCAAAGGGTCACCTTGATCACATGTCCATCAGGGAGGGGTAGAGCAAAAAAAGTTTAAGGAAGAACACAGGTGTAAGGCAGGCTTTCTCCAGATAGTATAATCTCATTTTGAGGCAGTCAGCAGTTTATGCTATGCATAAGCAAATGGCTGTCTTCTTTATAATTCCTATTTATCATCTTCAAATTAATCTTCAAATTCCTTTCAACTTTTGATTTTTGTAGCCCATTGCAGTGGTGGGTTATATGCCACCATTTAATGGGATGATGTCTTATTCTTCTTTTTACATTTAATTCCTAATTATTCATTTCCTACCTCTTCCACACATTACTTTCCTCAACTCTATAGCCCCTTTTCATACTGCCTTCAATACTGAGTTATCTACAAAAGAGTTTTGCTCCATGTTGACTCTGTGAACTGTTCATGACTCCTAAAGTACTGGAGTTTCACTGGCATTTACCAAAGGAGAAAAATAAAACCACAGCTTGGAATATCAAAGCATCCATGTTAGTATCTGCAAAAAGTAGTAACCTCAAAACTGTGTGTATGCATTGACTGAACATCTTAAAAACTCTTTGGCACCAAAGTGTGCTAATTCCTTATTTAGGAATAGTGTATATTCTACACATAGACAAAGAAGGAGTGACAGGTAAGTCAGGCTGCTTACCCAAAGGCACAGTGTCAGAGGCGAGACAATTTTCAAGTTCTGAACCTGTAAAATAGCACTACCTGCCAGTGTTCTTCACTCTTCTGGAGGTACTTTCCCTGCTGCATGTCTTCATTACAGAATTTTTACACTTGGGTTTGGCATTTTGGGCAGCAATAACAGAAAAGTCCTGACTCTAATTCACAGAATACTGGATGCCCATGAAGAAAATCCTGTTCAAGGTGACAAGGCTTACTTTTTCAGGTGCAAAATGTTTAACAGCTTAGTTGCTGTGAGATCCCCAGGTTCTTAACTGGGCACCCACTGGAGAGATTAGAGATGAGAAAAGGTTACATTTCAAGTTGCTGCTTGTATTTGAGAATCTTCAGTGCAAATTACCAAATATGAGACTTCTCCATCAGGAATCCTTGGAGACCATTGTTATTTTCCAAAGTGTTTTCAAGTGTTTTCAAAAAATAGGCTTATCTGACATTTCTCTATGCAACTACTCCTTCTGTCTCTTTGCTCCTCACCTGTTTTTCCTGTGACCTGTACTTTCGCTTCCCAAATTGATTTCACAATTTTCTTCAGAAAGAATAAAACCTGTGAAACTGTTTCTTTTCTTGGGCTTCTTCTTTCCAGAAGACTTGTTCAGTTCTGTGGCATGAAAATAAGTTTTCCACTAGATTTACTACTTCTGCTGTCCTACTTAGTCTCATGGTATTAAACATAATCAGTAGAATATACTGTGCTTTTGGCTATTTGGTCTTGTGCCCACAAACCTCATGACTACATGTATATATACATAAACAGAACACATGTATGTGCACTGAGGACACATGCAACCATACCAGTGGTTTCAGGACCAACATCTTTCTGTATGAACCTTTGACTCAGTGCTTAAATTAGATTGGATTAGACAAAGATGTGTTTAAAAACAAACTCTCTTTTTTGGGCACAGCCCTTCTTCTGAGAAAGAGCAGTAGTGAACCCTTGCCTCTCAAACCAAGGTTTCAATAGTATTAACTGCAAGTTGAGGACCTTCAAAACATCAGGAAGCTGCACAAAAAAATATAAAGCTGCACAGTAATATAACTGAGATGTGCTGTGTAGAAAACTTTGGTATTCTGAAGCCTGTATTCACTTCTAGTTGTGCATAACTATGTCTGCCCTAGACATAGTTAATTTTTTATCATAAGCATTAGTGGAAAATAATAAAAATGTTTCTAGACTCTCATTCCTTTGCACGTGGCTGAGAGACATCCCCATGTCATGGAGTGGACTATGTGGCCTTGCTAGCAAAGCATTTTCCATGACTGACTTAGGCATGCTGCTTTTAACCTGCAGCTGGTGCTGACCCGGTAAACTGAAGTGCAGAATGCCGCAAGTTTGGTGGGGCCATGGTCATTTTTTACACCCTTGCTACTCTACAAGATTTGCAGTGAGAAGAGTGGCAAAAGGCATGCAATAAATATTGATGGTTTCTGCCTTTGAATATTATACAATTTCGTTATACCATTTCTCCTCAACAATGAGATAATTGTCCTTAGAATAACATCAAGGACACAAATAAAAGAAGTTACACTTTTTAACAGCACATTCAGATTGAAAATGGCATTTTTGGTACAGATTAACTAGGATTTTGGAAGCAGTTCACATACAAATTCCCATCATTGAGATATTCTTGTTCTGAGGTAATATTCTTGTGTCAAGGCCTCTCCATGAAGAATTTCTTCTGGAATTCAGTTATCTTCTTGGTCTCAGGATAGTAGGTGCAAGATATAATTTTAGCATTATCAAGTTTTGGAAAATTGCTAGAGAATAGTCATGTTTTTGAGATACAGTGGCAGGCAAAACAATTATTTTAATTTGTGGCAGGAAAATTATTTTTCTCTTGTCCGTGTCTCTGTGTGTTGTGTGAGAGAAAGAAAGAGAGAGAAAAAGAAAGAGATGTGTGGCTACCACAACTGGGAGAAACTGGTACACAACTGTCACTAGTAATTCACTATTAAAGACGGGATTTTTAAAGAAGTACTTTGAAAGCTCCCATATTTTATTCAGGATTTACTGTATACAATATTATTGGTGGATATTCTGCATAGCTCACCAAAATCTCAACATATCTTTGGGCTTGGTCTGAGATTGTCCTGAAGATAACACCTGTCACGCAGAAATGGAATGGCAGTGTGTGCCTCAATAAATCCTTTTGACCTACTGAAACCAAGCTGTCTGTTGGCTTTTATAAAAGATGTCAATTCATGAGGTATCTGTAGAGAAAATCAAATACTTAATATTTTGATTCTGTAGTTTTAAGACTTCAATTTATCAGTTGATTTTTTCTTTTGGGAAGAGGGAAGAACATCACTGCTTTATCTTTCTTCCTGCCATTTGGCAGTTTAGGAAGACCTATTCTTTGTTATGTAGAGGTTCACACTGATATCAGAAAAAGTTGTGCATGAGTGAATAAGAACATCAAGAATGGTACCTGAACTGAAGAGTACTATGTGTGTCTTAAATTTAATAATTACTGCATCTTACAACAGAGTTTAACTTTTCTTCATGAAATTGCAGTAATGTGGCGTGATATTTAAAATCTTTGAACCACTGGTGAATTCCTGCAACAGTTTTCATTAGATGTCTTCCAAAAGTGCAGGTCTTCCTTGTATCAAAAATATTGATATGTATGAGTTAATGATTTGACCTGCTATTACTTTAAACATTCCTCCAGAGTATTTTTGGAGAAAATCAGTGGTTACTGAATTTCTTTCCCAAATTTAAAAATGATTTCTCACAAAAGCTTTGCTTTCATCTGTTGACTGTATACTTTTTTAAGCACACTTTCATGGTAAGTTACTTTAGTACTTGCTGCTTATGACATAAATAGAAAATGTTTCTAGACTCTAAATATTAATCTCCTTATTGCCACTCTTTGAACAGAAAAAGAATGTGCACTGCCAGAGATTCAGCTTGGATGCTGTATTTTCCCATGATAAATATCTTTTCTATTTCTTCAGCCCTGCAAAGTACTTTTGTCCTTTATTTTCCACTAATGCTTATGATAAAAAATTAAATTACTGTTCATCATTTCAATAAGTTTCCCTCAGAGAATCTCTGTTAAAGAACAAACATTTAAAAGGAATGCAGAAGCTTTAGTTTTATACACAGCCCTACTATATTATTCATTGCAATGCATTTTTAATGTCACAGAAAGAAAAGTAAAATATATTTTAATTTCTGGGACTAGGCAGCCAAGTGATCCAGGGAATCCCAAATTCACAAAGGCTCAAGACAAACGCATGTAGTGCAAAATAAACCCCACACCAAGCTCAAACCTTTGTAGCCTCCGGTAACCCAAAGGTTTTCATGAGAGATTTGTGAAAACTCTTGCTGGTTGAAAATCTCCTGAGACTGTCACCGTGGTGCACAGACGCTGGGAACCTCTGACCTAGAAGCATTCAATGTGTTTCAGACAGGCTTTTTTTCAGTGAAGAAATAGGTCAGCAAGAAGATAATAAAAGAAAAAAGGCTGAAAACAAAGCTATAGCTATTAACATAGCTGTTGGGATTACGATAGATTTTTCCTGCCTCTTCTCCCTCTTTTTACTTCTCATAAAGAAACCAATCTTTTTTCTTTTGGTACATTTGTTCATAAACAAACTCATTTTGACTAAATAATTGCCATGATTTAAGTGAGTTTTCTTTATATTGTTTGAAACCTCAGTACTATTTTACAAGAACAAGGAGTGAATAATATTCTTTACTTTGTTTATGAATTGACATGGCTAACGGTTTTCTTTGTGTTGTGTTCTCTTGGAATTCAGCCATTTATCTTCAATCAACAAGAGTTATAGCATCTAGTGAAGAATCAATTTACAAACCCCTCTGAATATAAGACTGCAGATTAAACCTTATGGACGCTATGTTCTTCAAACATGAACACACCTTTTATGCTATACAGTGGTGGAATAGCATCATTGTTTGATATTATAAATGAAAGGCAGAGCAGGATTTTCAGCTTTTGTTCTGTGATTCACAACAAAGCATCTAATCAACTGTAATTTTCAAGCATGCATTTTGAAGTTTGGAAATGTGTATGGTTAATGGATATTTCCACAGACTAAAAAACTTAATTTGCATTGTAGTCTGCCAAACATCTGATAGCAACCCACCCATTACATGAGACAAAACTGATCAGAAATTCAGGAACAATAGACACAGTTTACTTTTAAATAGTGACTGTGAGGGCTAATCATTTAAAAAACATAATTATTTTAATGGTGAAATCATCATATTACAAAAGCAATTCTTGCAAATTGTTAGCTCATTATTATTTCAATTCTCCCTTATGGATTATTAAGATCTTATTTTAATAGAAGAGAGGAATGTTTGTCAGTGCAGGTAGTTGAAAATTCTCAAAAGGGGCTGTTACTTTTTTTAAAAAAGATGTTATTCTGTTGCTTGACAAAAATACTAAAACCAATGTAATTCTTGGTAACATTACTGCATCCCTACTCAGTCATTTTTTTCTCTCATATTGTCAAGGGCAAAGTTCAGAATTGCCTTGAGATGCACAGTTTGATTACAGGCTGCAGGTGGATTTCTCCTAAAGACATCAGAAGGTTTTATGGAATTCACCATTTACCCACACAAAAAGGAAGAGAGAGCACTTTATTATTAGTAAAGGCACTGGGTGTTGAAAATAGGAGAGTAGAAAATGCCAGTGTTCATGAAAGCCCTGTGGGAAAGACGGTTAAGTGAAAAAACTCCAAATTTAAGATTCCAAAATTCATTGTAGTTGAAACCAAATTCAATTTCGATGAAAAGAAAGTTCTATGAGGAAGGCATTCAAGGTGCCATTTAGACATTTCTTCAGTCCATTAATTTGTGTTGATGAAGAAATCTCATTACAGACCAGACAAGAAATATTCAGGGAAGTAAAACTAAATGCAGGAAAGAAAATTATTAGAAGATCTAAGGACAAGAATAGCTGGATAAGCTTTACAAAGATTAAGATACAGAAAGAAATCATAGTTCTGAGAAAAACTACAAGTTCGATGACATCATTGTAAAAAATGAGAGCATTTCTAGAATGAGACTTATAAAAAGAAAGAAAACTCAGTTTAAAGAGATGAGGAATCTAGAATTTTAAACTAGATTTAAAGGGGGATGGGGACAAGGCCAAAAGAGATAAGATGTGGGAAGGGGAGAACTACAGCAAGAGAAACCTTGAGCAAGTGGAAGCAGCCAAATTCATAACCACAAGACAGGACTATGGGACCCTATTGGGATATTGACATAATTAAATTCCTCTGTAAAGTGCCTGTACTTTAAGAGGGGTCCAAGAGTGTTGATTGATATTCAAGGATCACACAGACAAAGATGATTTAGGGACTGGAAGATCTCTCTTATGAGGAAAGGTTGGGAGACTTGGGCCTTTTTAGACTTGGGAAGACACAACCGAAAGGAGACCTCACTAATGTGTATAAATATGTAACGGGAGGGTGTCAAGAGGATGGATGCAGGTCCTCCTCGGTGGTTTCAAGCAATAGGACAAGAGGCAATAGAGGCTGAGGCAGAAACTGACTCTCAGGAAGTTCCATCTGAACCTGAGGAAGAACTACTGTGCAGTGATGGAGCACTGAAACAGATTGCCCAGAGAGGTGTGGAGTCTCCCTTACCAGAGATATTCTAGGACTGTCTGGATGCAATCCTGTGCCATGTGCTCAAATGACCCTGCTTGAGTTGGGAGGCTGGACCAGATGAACCACTGTGGTTGCTTCCAACCTGACCCATTCTATGATTTTGTGAATAATGAAAAATTGAAAGGATGTACAAAATTATTAATCATGGTGAGAGTGAGAATAATCACAGTGGCTAAAGAAAAATCTGATGCTGAAGAAATTGTTAGTCAGTTTTGGTGGAATAATGTATGAGGGAAAGAAGAAATATGAAAGAAATAACTACCAGTTGAACTGGTAAAAAAGTTGATTTGGTAAAAATATTCTGGTGAGATGCAAATCAGGAAAGTCATGGTGAGCACAACAGCTTGCAGATAGGAGTTATTTTAAAGAGTAAAAGAGGAGGACAGCTAGGGCAGCTTCAAATCAGACTGAAGCTGTGCTGACTGGGTGTGAATGCTCTGCTGGCTGCTGAAGAAAGCAAGAAGCCAACAATGATGTTTGTCCTTTTCATTGACTTTTGTTTCAGCTTGGTTAGAAATAATGTGGAAATCTGCAAAGTCACATGGTATTTAGATACTAAAATTGCAAGTATAAAAGTTATGTTTGAAGACTCATGCAGCATTGTTTAAAAAAAAAAAAAAAGGAAAAATGAAACAAGTCCATAGCCTGATATATTATGAGGAAGTATAGAATCATTACAGCTTTTCATCGTATTCTTAAACTGGACAGTAAGAATGTTAAATAAGGTGGAGGGCATGATTTGAGATAATCTAAAGTTAAGGTCCTTAACTAACACAGATGACATCACATAGCTGAAAAAAAGCTTGAATTATTGATGAATCAAATTAATAATTAACCTTGGAAGATTGGTTTGGTCAACTTTGACTCATAATAAATGCCAAGAAGATGAACTGGCTGCAACATGAAAAAGAAGAAATAGGAAGGGCAAGTGAAATGTGGCATCTGTGAAGTCAAAGAATATGCAAGAATCTTGTGTGCACAGAGGAACCTTGACCACTGCTGAGGTTTCCTTACAAATGAGAATAAAAGATGTGCTTCACAGGAGCTGAGGAAACTACAAGCTGAAAAACACTTTACTTCTCGAAGTGCAAAAACACCAGATTTCTGCACTTCTAGGCACCATTACTCCATGGGCCAGAAGCAGTTATTTTACATGAGAGAAACAACTGAGGCCTTTGGCATGACAACAACTTGAAAGGTGTTGAGCGTCCACAGAATCATAGAATGCTTTGGATTGGAAGTGACCTTAAAAATCATCTCCTTCCAACTCCTCTATCATGGAGAGGGACAGCTTCCATTTGAATTTACTCAGAGCCCCATCCAACCTGGTTTTGTACCATTTCAAAGTAAAATTTGAAAAGATTATTGTTAAGTGAGACAATGTGAATATTAAGTGAAAAATTTTCTATGAAGACGATAAAAGGAAAATTGTATATGAAGCCAAGGAGACCCATTGGATATATTGAAAAGACATAACTATACAAAAGGCTACACTAAATCATGGAAATTCACCAGAGAACCTAGTGGTCAACTGTCTGTTACCTGATATTAAGTCAGAGATTTATAAAAGAAGGTGGCCTGTGCAGGAGTAACCTATACAGCCTCTTGTCTGGAAAGATATTCGGTGATGAAAACATGAGAAATGGACAAAACCAATGGATAACCTCATTCTCTGAACAAATGATTTAACTTCTCAGCACAAATGGAGGGGAATAATATCCTCTGGGATCTTTTCCTTCTTCAGACACATTGTGCTAGACAGTATTTGAATTTGTATTTGAATTAATTTCATTATCTTTTTTTATGCTTCTAGTGGAGTGGAATTTGTCAAGGGGAGCCTTTTTTCACTTTTATACAGTGAAAACACAGAACCCCTCCTTCTGGTGAATCTCATATAGGGGAATTTGAAAGACACTTGTTGTGTACTGGATGGATTCATGCATCACTTGCCGGATTTTTTACCCTGGTTCTGACGTTTGCTGGTTTTACAGTACAGGCAAATGTTGCTTCACTCTGTGGGCACAGACTTGGAACATAATAAACTTACTGTAGGTATGAGATAAAAAGAAAATGCTTTCTCATTTTTACCAACCCTGCACTTCTGTTCATACGGCATTAGCTGTCTACATAAACTATAGGCCTCTTTAGACTTGTGCTTTTTGATATATTCTCTTTTCTGGAAAAGACTCACATATAGAAGTGGGGAAAAAAAAGAAAGAAATAGAGGAAAAAAAGAAAGGACCATGTACTAATTTCTGTTGTGGTTTATAATCATGGATTTATAAATGGTTCATTCCTTTCCCCCTAATCCCCCATCCCCACCCCCTGGTAGTATCACCCTGTCTTGTCAATCATCCTGGTGGGCTCAAAGGTATGCTCTTCCATTTGGCAAGGTGTCCAGGTGCCACCCTTCCCATTGTGGTGTAAAGTACCTCTGCCCTGAACCACTCCCCTCTGCCTTTCCCACTGGATCAAGACCCTCCCTGGTTCGGGTTTCACTCGAAGTGAGATAAGGGGTGAGCCGAGGTCCAGATTCTCATTCTGCTTCATTCTGCCTTCCATCCCCATGGAATAAACATCTTCCTAAACCACAGCAGAATCGTCTCTTCATTTGCCAAGTCTCTGACCACACGGCAGCCTAGAGATTGAACCCCACGAACTTTCAAGTGGAGCAGGGCTGAGAAACTCCTGTTAGCCGGTAGCAGAAAGCCCTCAGCTCCACAAATTTCTTTCCAGAATATCTGTATTCTATGGATGTTGGAGGGAGACCCATGTAGCTGGGCCTCAAGAGCATGGTGAACTTTGAGGCAGGGTGTTTCACATGCAGCAGTGTTCCTCCTCCCCTTCCTTATGTCAGTGTATGCCAGCAGATAATTCAGTAGATATCCTGCAACAGAGTTATTCCCTCAGGTGTATCAGCATCTGTTAACTGCTTTTCTTCTCAACCTTCTAAGGTTCAGTATTCAGTATATTTCAGATTATATATCCTCTGAAATGAATGGCTTCATTTCTCTCTCCCCTCACACAGAATTGTCTTAGGCTCTTCTGCTACCTTGTCTTTTTGCTGTGAGAAAATTGGTTCCTGAGCTGTAAGAAAACTGGTATCTGATCATCTCTTCATTATTTTTGGTCCTACTTACCATCTTTTCTGATTGATGTGACGCCAAATAACTACCCAAGACATCTGAAATGATTCCTGTGAGAAAAGTTTTAAATAGCTAGATGTTGATAAAGTTCTTTTCTAAGCTTTACTTAATGTTTTATTTTTTTTCCTTTATCCACCCCTTCACTGTTCAGAAAGGACCAACAGAATCCAGTTGTCCTGTGCAAAGGGATATATATTATCAGTTCAAGTCTTGCTTCAGCTGCCAAGGGTTCAATAATGTAAGCCACGCCTCATAACAACAAGAGGAAAAATATTAAATTCAGAACACACCTCTCTCTTGTGGTTTAACTCTAGGCAGTAACTCAGTTCAATGCAGCTGCTTGTTCACTCCCCTGCCAGCGGGACTAGGGAGAGAACTGGAAGAGTAAGACAGAGAAAACTCATGGGTTGAAATAAAGATAGTTTGATAGGTAAAGCAAAAGACATACAAGCAAGCAAAACAAACCAAGGAATTAATTCACTGCTTCTCAGGTTCAGGAAGGTGTTCAGCCACCTCCAGGAAAGCCAGGCTCCATCATGGATAATGGTGTCTTGGGAAGATGTACTGGTTTTGGCTGGGGTGGAGTTAATTTTCTTCAGAGTGACTGGTATGGGGATGTGTTTTGGATTTGTGCTGAACACAGGGTTGATAATGAACAGATGTTTTTGTTATTGCTGAGCTTATACAGGGCTTATACAGACCCAAGGCCTTTTCCACATTTTTTTACTGCTGTGCTAGCAAGGAGGCTGGGGCTGGGTGAGAAGCTGGGAGGTTACACAGTCAGGACAGGTGACTCCAGGTGACCAAAGGGATATTCCAGAACATATGACATCATGCTCAGTATATAAAGGGGAAGGTAAGAAGGAGTAAGGGGGTGATGTTTTGAGAGTTGGTGTTTGTTTTCCCAAATAACTGTTATGTGTGTTGGGGCCCTGCTATCCTGGAGATGGCTGAAAACCTGCCTGCCCATGGGAAGCAGTGAATTAATTCCTTGTTTTGCTTTATTTGTGCATGTGGCTTTTACTTTTCCTATTAAGCTGTTTTTATCTCAACCCATTATTTTTCCATCTTTTATCCTTCCAATTTTCTCCCTGGTCCTACTGGTGGGGGAGTGAGTGAGAAGCTGTGTGGGGCTTGGGTTCTGGTTTGGGGTTAAACCACGATGGATTACCAATGTCATCACTCTGAATGCCCCCCCCCTTTTTACTTCTTCCCCCAGCTCCACATGTCCCATATATGGGCATGACCCCCTTTTGTCTGGAATACCCTTCTGGTCAGTTGGAATCAGCTGTCCCAGATGTGTCCCCTCCCATCTCCTTGTGCACCTCCAGCTGCCTTGGTGGTGAGGTGGGGTGAGGTGCAGAAAAAGCCTTGCTGTGCAAGCACCGCTCAGCAATAAGAAAAACATCCCTGTTTCCAACACAAATCCAAAACACAGCCCCATGCTAGATACTCTGAAGAAAGTTAACTCTGTCCTAGCCAAAACCTGCCACTGCAAATTCAGAGAGGCAGCTTTAAAACTCCACCACATTCTTTCTGTCCAGGACTGTGCATGGAGGTACACCATTTTGAGCCATCAGCTACTAATGATATTTCAGTCTTCTCACTCACCCACTCACATTCGCAGGACTGGAAATGAACACCTTTCCCTATTCAAACTCGTATATTACTTAAAATTTCAAAATATTACTTTGAAACTTGCTATGTACATTCTGGAAAATGTGTAATACTTGCCCTACAACATAACCAGCTAAATTCAAATCTATTATGTATGGAGAACACTGACAACCAGCTATGGAGAGCTGATAGGAGTCTTGGTACACTGCTGCAGAAATCCAGGACCTCAGTGGGAGCAAATGCAAAGATCAAGAGCAGTCAAGTCCTTTGCAGCCAATTTGTTTTATTTCAAATCTATGTGTGTGTAACTCTGACATACTCACTACAGTATTGCACAACAACATTTTAAGGCCCTGTCATTCAATGTGTAAGCTTGTTTTAAACATGCTGATTACTTTGTGCAAAAACTTGGTCAAATGGTCTCAGAATTTTTTTTTAAAAAACTCCTTTTTTTTGCACACTGTCTGTAAATAAACAGGTGTAATTTTACAGATGATTTATTCAGAATCATTTAAGTATGATGCATGGCTTCACAAGTCTGGTCTGATTGCCCAGCATTTTTTCTATTTGGTTGCACAAATTCACTTTTTCTAGCTCTGCCCCATGAAGCATTTCTAAACAGAAAGGACAAAAGTCAAGTTGCAAGACAACAGAGAAAGTAATTTGGATGCAAAATTTTTGGCACATCATGAACATGTGACTTTCATTCTCTGTCAGTATGCATTTTTCTGAGAAGGAAAATGGTCTGCCAAATATGGAGCTCAAGGGTCAGAGAAGCCTGAGCTTTAATTCAATGTTCCTGAACCCTTTTTGTTGATGACAAGTATTCCTTGCAAACTTTTTGCATTCTTTTGTCACTGCACAAATTTAGAAATGTTAGAAGCTTTCTGAAGAAAAGCATTTGTCATTTTCCAAACAAGTCATCACTGCTTCCAACAGCAGTCTGGCACCTTTTGCTTTAGATGGGCAATGAATAAACTACATTGTACTGTTAGCAGAAGGTTTTTCTTAAATATTCTGTTCATAGAATACTTAATTGCAAATGTTTTATGTAACAACCATTAAAAATATATTTTAAATGTTTTAAAGCCTGCTCTTCTTTGCTGGTTAACTCAAAAGGTTAAGTAGCACTTGATGCAAAAAAAAAATCTCGTAAAATAATGATGAAGAAAACATGATTTTACTCACTTTTTGCCAAATACTTTTGATATAAAAAAGAGACGCAATAAATAAATAAACAAATAAATAAATAAAAATTTAAAACCCCCAAACAGCAATATCTTAAACCACCAGAGTACAAGTCTGAGATTTCTGACAAGAACAGTATGCTCTCTGCCTTTCATCCCGAGCTTCCTTACCTGAAGAGGCAGCTTGACCTTCAGTCTTTTGTGATGCTGGATGCCAGTGAAAATGTGCTCTGGGAATTAAAGAAAGGGAAGATCTCTTAGTAGTTCATGGTAGTTGAATGGACAAGGAGTCACCAGGCTAATTGAACTTCTACCCCAGCTCTGTTAGTCACTTACCCCTGGGTCTAAAATCACTTGTCTTCTATGTTTTCTACCTTCCTCTCCAAGTTTTGGACTGGAATGTCTGATAAGACTAAAATAATTTTGGAGACTTTTATTTGTAGAGAGCTTGACATGATGAGGTGTTGGTTCGTTTCAGATGCTTATGTAAGGCTGCACAGGACAGAAATCATAGACGGCATTTAGGGGATAATTCAAATTTTTGTTCTTTGCAAAAAAGTTTGCTTATTGCATACCCTCTTCACCTTATTCCAGATCCCCTGTCTCGCAATTACTGACTCCTCTTGTGTCATTGCCAGATATTTTGGGGAGGAGGTAGGGGAAAAAAACATTTTTTAACGTGAAAAAAATCACTAATCTCTTGCACAGGCACAAACCCCTTTCTTTAGATGATTCAGAGGGATTGAAGGATGGATTAGAAAGCTGAATTCTGAGGGTATTCTATTACTCAGGTGTTTGTGAGAAAATGCATGAACCTTAATGAAAACTTTACAGATTTATGTTTCTCTCTCTCTGTAAGCTGTTGGTCACCACAGCAGGAAGCTAAACAGCACAGAGCTGATTGCACACTCCCCCTCTCAGCATGGGGAAGAGGAAATGGAAAATAAAAGCAAGAAAACTTGGGGAGTCAAGACAACGACAACATTAATATTATTATTACTATTATTATTATTATTATCATCAATCATTACTGCTACTACTACTAGTTATAGTAAGATAAAATAAATGAAGTTTAAGTGGAAGAAGAGAAGAAAACAAACCAAGTGATGCAAGGTCAACCACTCACCACCTGCCATGAGTAGACTGATGCCAAGCCCATTTCTAAGAAAAACATGGTTAAACCTCCTAAGCCCTCCTGTTTGTTGGGTGATCTGCCCAGTTGTCTCGTCTCCCAACCTATTGCAGAGCATTCCTGAGGACACAGAGTGTATTCACCTGAGGACAAAGGGTAAGAAACAGAGAGGGACCTGACACTGTGCAAGCACTTATCAGCAACAGCCTGAATGTGTTCTATCAAAATTGTTTTGGTCAAAACTCCAAAACTAAGCCCCATGTGAGCTGCTCCGAAGAAAATTAACTCTATCCAGGTCCAGTATAATTTATATAATATATAATTAATAATTCTTTTCCTTCTGGCAAGATCAAAGTCAGTGTTACTGCACATCTTTCCTCTATAATAGCTGATAAGCAATTAAAAGTAATCTAGAGACTGCAGCTCCCTTGCTCTTCTCAAGGTGATTGCAGAAGAAACACAGAATCTCAAATTAAAGACTTTGCATGGAAAAGTTTGCCCTTTTTAAGGACAAGAAGCATCTCACAAGCTGTTGTATGAAGTGATTACCCATATGGTTCCACAGAAGTTACATTATACCTTAGGTCATAAAAATATATATTTATGTTTGCTGCAGTGTACTAAACTATCTGTTTATACAGCTGGATGATATTCTCTGCTCAGATAATGTGTTTGAAAAATCAGCTTCTTTTATTTGTGAAAATGATTTGCAAATATATAACATTGATGGAAGGGGTTTTTTTGTTTGTTTTAAATGATATCTGTCAAAACCCTTTAAAGTACATTTAGGTTCAAAGTGGTTTTTTTTCAGTAGTATGGACCTGATAAACAACTGTATATTGAAAGTCTTCTTGGAGACCAGTTTAAAATCAAGCTCACAGAGATTTTCTCCCATCACCAGCAAGTTTCAACCACCCTAACCCTCTTTTTAGTGTGTAGTTTTTCCACAGCATCGCACTTTCTCTGCATCCCGTAATCTGTATTTAATCTAAAGCTTACAAACTTGACATTTTCTGAAAATAATATTTCTATCTCCTTTCGTTTTCTTTCCCCATGGATACATGTCTGAGCTCCCACTGCTCCCAGTAACTTGTAAAGCTTTGTGTCTGACGACAGATGTTAAACAGAACTCAGCAAAACGTGGTGTCTGCCCAGCACTGTGGCATCTTGAAGCACCTCGTGCAGATAATCTCATTTGTGCTATGTGATTATATCAATAAGGTGTAGGAAGATGTTTGAGAAGCACAAAATTATTAACAGTACCTTTGATAATGCATCCTGAAAACATGATTCCTGGAATACATCACTGCTGTACAATATTGACAAGCACAACTGTTAAAAAAAAAAAGCTTTTGCCTCTGAGAGAAAGCATATTGATGCAAATAGACATTTTAAATGTTTGAAAAGCTCACAAATTAGTTCAGCTATGCCAAACAAATCACTGGTGTTATGCTCAAATAAATATAAGTGTTAAATCAAGCAGCAACTTTTAGAAAAATTAGTTTTCATGTATTTGCTTTCTTAGGCAAATAAAACTGTCCCAGAGGAAACTCCAAGTTCTTTCAAGCTCTTCATTTCCTTGGGCCACTTCTATCACATCCTCTGTCTTCCTGAAGGAAGATCACACCATTCTGAAGACATGATCAAAATTTCTTTTACTGGGCACTGAAATAGAGGGGCAGGTGTAATTGTATTGGGAGAAACAATGCACTTTTATGTAGAATTTCTTTAGAAACTTCCTTGTAAGCAAGTAAAGGTTTTTTTCAGTAACAGTATTGATTCCTGTCAGAAATTATTGCATCTTCTAATGTGCTGCCAGGTAGAAATTATATTTATGCCCTTGTGGGAATAGTAATAAAAACAGATCATTCAGGTGGCTCTGTACATTAGACCAATAGTGTATAGACTAATAATGTTTTAATATTATATGCATTTATAATTATATGTAAACAGCAAACATAGCTTCTGTATTGTCTATGGACCATATTCTTGCAATATTTATAAATGATGGGAAATAAGTGACAAACTGGTTAAAGAGAATATGAAAAAAATTGATATTTTTACATCATTTTATTTGACAAAGTGTTTAAATGCTCTGCACTCTTGATGCTTGGGGTGATGGAACACAGAATTTTGTCTGATACTACTGTGATACAAGTTCTACTGATTAACAATTCACAAAAAAAGTTTTGCACTGACTAAATAGTGTGCTGAAAATATCTAATTTGGCTGTCATACTTTGAAACTGACTTTGGTTCTTCTTTCAGCTTTTCTACCTTTCAGCTTTTCCACCTTTCGGCTTTTCCAAATAAAACTGTTTCATACTTAGTAGTCACCAAGGCTTCTGTAGGCAGTCAATTTGTATTGCTATCTATTTTAAGAGAAGGAAGGACCTTTGGTTCCTGGCTGACTCACAAATGTTCACAATGTATCCTTGGTTAAAAAAAGACCATGAAAGTAAACAGGGTTTAACAAATTTTTCAATTTTTTGCATTGAATATTCAGCGTGTTATAACTGCAAGTAACATGGGTGTTTTATATCACAGTCCTCCATGCTAACATAACTCAAAGATAAATACACTTGATAAACCCTATCATATTCACACTTGGAGTGCAAAGTGTTGAAATAAAAAGCTGATGAAGCATGAAATGTTGAAGTAGCATGTTATTTTCAACATTTTATCTGTCGTTTGCCATTTATTTCAACACTTCCTAAAGTATGTTAAATACTCATCTATCAAGTAAGTGTTTGAGGGCCTGAGGACATAGAGATTCCTCTGAGCAACTGGGGCAAAACTGATGGGTTCCTCTCAGAAGAGAGGAAGACAGAATTAGTTGTAGATGCTACAGGGCTAAATGCTGCAGGGGGATTTGTGGATATCCAAGGCCAGTGGAGGTGTGAAAGAGCACTGAGGGGGTTCCAGACAGAATAGTCTTCGGGGACAATGTGAGGTTGGCTGAGGAGAGCAGGACACAGCCATGCACCTTTCACACAAGAGTGTGGATGTGCCATGGTGATGTATCACTACCTGCTCACAGCAGCAGGTGTATGTGGCAGCCTGGCTTGCAATATATGTTGCATTGACCCTATCAATCCTGCATATGCTGTGGGCAACCCAGTCAGCTCTGGCCAATTGAAAATTCCTTAGACTGTGCCACCCATGCTTCTGAGGCCGTTGTCACCTTTTGTGCAATACCACAATGATTTCAGAAATTTAAAAAAAAAAAAAAAAAAGAGGGTTTAAAGGATTTTATGGCCAATTAAGAACTTGTCTACCCGGTGATCAAATTTATTTGAGGTCTGAATTTAAAGTGTAACAGCTAAAGTGCATTGAATCCTCATGTGAGTGTCTTTTGAAGTGAATTAAGTGAAATACTGCCACTATATTTCTGAGGCTGCCTACATGACTGTTTAATGTTCTCCAAATACTTCAGATTCAGTCTTGTAACTAATTCAAACTAATACATCTTAATGTCTTTGATTCAACACCCTTGGAAACTAGATTTTCCATGGCTTTTTTTTGTGAGGCATTTAGAGAAAAAGGTAACAGTAGGTGGGAAAGTATTCCCCATTTTTTCAACTCACAGAGTTGCATCAATAGTCACGTGCAGGAAGGCAGGGAAGTCAAATGAGTTCTCCTCAGCTATTTTCTTTTTCTCTTCCTTATCACTTTCCCACAGTCTGGCACTATTTGTTCCAGGACTCAAAACAGCTTCTGCAGTCCTGTGGTGAGTGTACCTAAGTTGTACCTGTGATGCCTCAGCATGGCTACCTGAAACAGAGGCTAGACAAGATTAACAGAGTAAAAGCAGGAGTTTATTAAAGGCCTTCAAACAGGTACACCTTGGGTGGTCAGAAGCCTCCCAGAGGCTACCCCCAAGATGGACAGTGGTCAGGAGTTTTTCAGACAGATATTAGCTTGGTCCATTTACATATCAGGGGTTAATCCTCCAATTACAGCTTCAGGTAATGAAGTCATATACCCCATTTGGTAACCCCCAATTCACTTTTGTTTATACTTTGCAGGGCCTGAGGCTGTAGGGTGTCCTTGAATTTAAGGCCTAGAAGAACTGTTTTGTCTGACCAAAATGTGAAGACACTTAACCAACACTCTGTATGGAGTTTAGAGTTATACACTAATGTTGTACAGGATTTGAAAAATATAAAAGCAAAAATCCTAAGGCACCACCTAAATGTCCAAAGCATGAGAGAGTTCAGCAGGGTGCTAGTAAGGCCATGGCTCACAGGCTCTGTGAAGAGGTGTGTTCCAGTGATAGCAGTATTTTCTCAGGATTCACCATGGAATGCCCAGTATTTGGATTAGGCTTGAGTACTTCAATAGGAGCTCATACTCTTTTCCTGGCAGGACAAGCAGAAATAAGAAACTCTCCCTTCTCACTCCCTGGAGTTTCATGAGCAAATTGAATCAGCATGAAGAGCTCCTTTATCTTAAATATGGGTATGTCTCCATTGACTGGTACTAAAAACATATATTCATATCGTGGTGTGAATGTGGTGAGCTCCTGGCACAGGAAAAGAATAATTAAAACAGCATATGCTCTACAAAAGTTGCTTGAGCATGCTTTGGTCTTTTTCATATTTGTATGGAAATTCAGTGCCAACAAACTATTACTCACAACTTCAGAGAGAGAGAGAACAAAATTAAAGGGCATAAACAAGCTTAATTTAAGTCTAATATTGCAAATAAGACACTAAATGAGGCAACCTTGTGATGGGAAAAAGTGGTTTTTTCAATATATTTTTAAGACCCAAGAGCTACATTTCACAAAACAAATATATTTTTGTTCAAGTTAAGTATAAACCCATTACAACTAAGATATGCATTTACTTATTTTTCTTTTTTTTTTGGAAAAGGCCTTTTAAGACAAATAAAAGTTCTGTCATTCGACCTCTGTGATTTCTTTTCTGGTGGAAGAACATAAGGTAACATATTTAAAATTATTTAAATTGTTCAGACATGGCAGTTATCATTAACTGCTGGGAAATTGAATCTTGCAGGGATACAAATAGAGATGAAACCCCTCTGTGCTGATTTATATTTGGTGACATCATATGAAATTGCATTCTACAATGATCTGGCACATCATACCACATACTTTGTATTATTCAGAAGACTTTGAATCTGGGGGTAAAAATTATCCTGTCCTAATTCTGCTCACCTGTGTAAAATTGCTCTAGGGAGGAATTTTTACCCTCCCAGCTTAATCTAGCCTTTTCTCCCTCTTTTTGGGATAGTGCAATGAAAATTTTGGTAGGAAGCAGGGCTCACTTTCCATTTTGTATGCCTTACATGGCTTCTACATAACTTGAAGAAGAAAGTTCCCAGGGCCAGCGTGAATAGATCCCTCTGCTCATCCCAGCCAGTGTAACTCCACCCTTTTTCCTCATTTTCCTTCACTCTCCTGACCATATGCTGCTGCATGCTTTGCATCAGTTTTGGACTTCACTGTGTGCTAATCCAATCCACTTACCTTGCAAAAGGACAGTACAGAAAAAACAATCAGAGAATGAAGGCTTTTTTCAATTCACATAAAGTTTTTCAAAAGCTTTATGGTTCAAAGAAGGTTCAAAAGATGAAGTTTTTTCTGCACTGTGAATTGAATGACCTTCAGGAAATCTTTACTGAGTCCTGGAGCTTGTGAAATGGAGGAGAGGAACTGTGAAAATAGAGCTAAAATACTTCTGGAGAAGGGGAGACCTCTGTTTGGGTGGCAATATTTATCTTAGACTTACTAAGCTTCACATGGAAACATAGCTTACCCGTCTTTATAACTAATTCCTTGCTTGGTTATCACTCATCTGCAGTCCATACTGGGAAAATTAGTTCACTGTTGCAAGCTGCTCCTACTTGAACAGAAAATTATCCGAGCTACTGATTCTAAGTTACACTCTCTTGTTACTTTTCTACTAATAAGAAACGAAACAGCCTTTTGGTATGTCATTAATAATTTCAGGAACATAAGGAAATAAAAAGGTAAAATTGAAAGGCCAATATTATCTACAAAAATCCCTGATGTTGTCAAACAATATTTATTTTACAGACTGATGTGGATATGTGTAGACTCACTCAGGATTCTCTTTTACCACCAAAATGAGATTTTTACTGTGGATTATGGATTAAATGTTTGATCCTCGGAAAAACTAGAAGCAGTGAATTGATTGTGATCAAGGAGCAACTTCTGACATACTTTCAGGCCTTGAAAACTGAAAGGTCTGATGAAAACTACCTGATGCTACTGAAGATCAATATAATCCAAGACCAAGCACTCTCTGTTTCATGACTTTGTCTTTCTTCATAAGAAATTCCTGATTTCTGTGGTACAGCCGAGCAGTCTCTGAGAGCCTTAGTGATATAAGAGTCCATATTAATAGTTGCTTGACACTGATTTTTATATCCTGCATTTAAGGATACTAATTTCAGAGGAAGATATTTCTACTGTGCTGATTGCAAGGAGGCTTTTGCTGTGGAGGCTGTTTCAAATAGCATAATTGAGTGATTTCCAATCATTCTTATGCCACAACACTCATGGATTTGCACCTACATTCAATAGTTTGAGAGGGTTATATAAACTGTATTGAAGATAAATGACTCAATGCAAATAGAGCAGATTCCACAGGTGAAAACCATCCTTACCACCAAAATGAGTAGTGCTGGAGCCTGAATGTAGCAGCATCTCTGCTTTTCCCTTGTGACAGGGAGCATGGGCAGTACCTGCCCCACACCAGTGCTGCCTACAGAAGCACCAGAGCATCCTCAGACCTTCCTCATGCTGCACAAAGTCTAACTGGTCTAAAGGAACCCAGGCCATGGAAATCCAAAAATACGTAGATGGTTTGCCACATAGATGTTGTAACACTCAGCCATTAATTTCTTTCTTAGGGGCTAATATGGCTTCCATACTACAGTGTTAGAAACTGTGGACACAGAAATAAAGAGGAGAGGCCCAGAGCTCACTGCATGAGGGGGGCTAGTGCAAATGTTCTGGCTGCTTTCTTTAAAATGTGAGAGAAAAGCGTTATGTGAATTAAAAAACACATTTTGAAGACAGCAGTTGGCTTACTCCTAGGTATAAATGCCTTTGCTGGAATAGTTCTAAAATGCTTTAAGGGCATTTTCAAATTTTCAGAATTTCTTTATTTTTAAGAGCTGGGACAGCTTAACTTCTATAGATCCATCAACTGCTAATTCTTCCCCTCAACTGCCTTAAAAATTCATTCTGTATTTATTGTCACTACTGACGGCTGTGAAAGAGGTAGTTGCTATGAAATGCTGATGCTGTGAAAGCTAATGGTATTGGTTTTAACTTGTACAGCTTCTCAGGGCTAGGATAGGTCTAAAATTCTCATTCATCAGGGTTCCAACATCTGCTTAAACTGAACACACTGATTTTGGACTAGTTTTATTCAGTGGATGCTTTCCAGGCATATACTCTTGACTTCTCAACAGCTCTCACACTAAAGGAACATGGTCAAAAGAGTGCAAATTTTTTTGTATGCTTAAACTGGAAATGCCTTTTGTAACAAGAGAAGCTAAGAAAAAAGTTTCTGAAAGACCTGGTCAAAACTATTTAGCAATCTGTTTATTACTTTCCGAGTATGGGTTTTACTAAGGACTGAAGAAAGGAGGAAGAAAACTTGAAACCACAAAACAGAAAGAGAATCGTTGTATGTTGTATTTAATTTTATTTATAAGATGGATAAAACCCAACTTAAGGAACACTATTTATCCCTATGCTAGAATGAAACAATGAGAATAAAGGAAAGTTTATATAAAATGTATGTCAGGCTACATACAGGCTTTAGGGTTTTTCTGCATTACCATGAGATAAAGGGAAGTAAGAAACCCTTGTCTGGTTTAATTTTGTTTTATTACAACTTGCTGATCAAGTAAGATATAGGTAAGTATAAAGGAGGTAGAGCAGAGATAATTTGTTCAAAGCGAAGAATAATTATGCGGAGGTAAACTTTTCAAGGGATGTTGTTTTTCTAATACTCCTTTTTTATTATTTTCTGCCTCAAGGGAGAAACAAAAAGGTCACCCTTTTGCGTATGATAAATGTGTTGGAGATGTTTGAAACAAAAGACTTTATTTTTTTGAATACTATTAGGACAGGTTAACATTTCTTTGTTTAGCAAAAACAAAATTTCATTTTTTTTCTCTAACACTGGGACACTGAACTACAAATTATGTATTTCTTGCTGAATGTCATAAAGAATATGCAAAAATATTAGCACAGTTTGGGACAACAAACCACCAGATGATGATCAGGCTTCCCAGTCAAAGCTGTTCCAGTTGACATAAATTCCTTCAGTATATATTGAGACTGAGAGAGAGAGATAAAGAACAGCTTAATGGCTTTGAAATGCCTCTAGTGCTTTTTAGGTGATAAAGTAACTAAATTACTGGTTGAAGAAATTCACTCTTGGTCAGTCAAAATATAAACACTTCATCATACTTTTTTTTTTTTTTTTTTTAAGAAAAGAGAAAGGACATGATGTTTCAGTAAGATTTCAGTGTCCACCAGAAATGCAAAGACTGTCACTAACAAGAGCATATATATGACTTCACTGCAGAAACAGCAGCCATTTGGTAGACTGGACACATTGTGTTTTGCTTACAGTCCAGATGAAACTAATAATATGGGCTTTCAGAAGTGGGTTCTGGTTACTACGACAAGCTACAGGCTAGGCAAAATTTCTGCACCTTTATTTTCTCTGTGTTGCTTATTTCAGTACCCAGAACATCTGAACATCTGCCACTAAATTGAAATAAAATTGATAGCACAATATTACAGTGGTGTATGATACAGCATGTTACATTTTGGAGGTGGCTTGCTTATGGGATTTCCACATGCGTTATTTTCTCTGGTTTAAAAAAAAGGCTACCAAGCTAAAAGTTTGCAGTTATTACAGATACATTTCAAAACAAAACAAATGAAACAAAGGTTAAAACATTGGAGATTCTGGTAAGTGAATATTTTTCAAAGATTAGGGTTAAATATGGAAAACTTCTAAAAAAAATTCATGAATGAATTCTGTAAGAAGCATAAGTCTTGTACAGAATCAGCTTCATAGGTAAAAAGTGTTTGTATATTCAACAAATTACTGATAATCACTGTGCCTTTAATGACTCCAACTGATCTAGCAGGTTTCCAATGGATTCAAATATTAACTTGTAAGAGGTTGAACTGAATCAATATTCATGTTAGACATAAACTGACAAAGATGAATTAAGTTGTTTTATCTAGCATAACCTTCTCTGGATTATTCATACATTACCTTCAACATGTCTCATACAGTGAGAATGAATCAAGTTTTCCTTTTTTGTTATGCCTGTCATTCTGTCATATTTTAATGCCAACATTGTGTTTATTAGGGAGATTTTGCCCAAAGGGTAGTATGATCATTTTTGCCTTTTGTTCAGTGAAGAGAGAAAACAGCACTGTGTCCTTGTGTTTTTGCACAGCTTCACACCAACATAGTGAGCTTGTGACTTACTGTGCTGTCATAATAAGCATCAATGATCTATAAAACGTATTTTGTTAGAACTTTTAACTGCTATTTTTCATTTTTAGTGACTTTTCTATTCCCATATTGCTTCCTATGGTGCAACTAAAAGTCAGCAAGCAAAGAGTAGGATCAGTGAACCAGTAAATTATTATGGTAGCAAAAAGTTCATGAAAAATTGTATTTCTTTAGGGGAGGATATTCACTTACCATCAGAAAAATAAACCAGTGAACTTATATGACAGTCGTGAAGAAGATGCAGGTCAGCTGGACATGTTATAGAAAAATGCATTCATAAATACTGAAAAAGCGGCTCAGAAATTGTGGCCATGAATCCACTTTACTGAGGCATAACTTAATCAAGATCTCTAGGTGTGATTGCTGTACCACTGCTGTAATCAACCCTTCTTCCTCACCACTTTGTCACAGTTGGAATTGCAGCTTTTCACCAAAGAAGTCTCCATTTTAACGTGAACATTCTCCAAAATCAAGAAAAACCTTGAAAAATGCAAAACTCATGAGTATCTTGTGAACCTGAAAGGTAGCTTGCAGAGGCACCAAACAGATAGATGTTTTTGTCTTTCATATGCTTTGGAGAGGATGTTTTCCAGAATGTTATTTACATCTAGGTTGAGTCCAGGAATAAAACATTTGTGTAAGAGTTTTACAAAACTGAATCCATGGGCAGCAGGACTCCACAGAGTTGTTCATCTAAATATAAAGGAAGTAATCTTTATAAGATTGGATGCTTTATTCTTTAAAAGTTGTTCTATCTACTTGATTGCAAGCTCTAGCAAAAATATAAATCACACATTTTTTGTCCCTTTAGGCTCAGATACTGGATATATTAAATTTTTCAACTTTTTGGTATTTTATTGACTTCGATAACATACAGTATATAGGAACTTTTTGGAGTACAAATCACTCATCTTGCCAAGATGAGAATGGGAAAGGAATGACAATTTAAACAAATGGCAAAAAAACCATTGGGCATTCAGTCATATGGAAAGAATTTCAAGTTCAAGCTATGAAAAGAGTGGAAGAAGACCATCTTTGAAATAGTTCACCCAGTTTTTGTTTGGAGGAGCATCTTTAAGTGACTTTATATTCCTAAAAGATGACATAAGAAGAACCTGAGAGCCAAAATTCATTATTGTAACAAAGACTTGCTTTCCAGTGCCCACCAGTCATGGGGCTCAGGGGTTTTTTTTCATCTCAGCTGTGATGTTCTGGCCTGACTAAAGGCAGGCTGCTGGCCCTGTGAAGGAGCACTTTATTTCAGGATTTGGATATTTAAAGGTATTTTAAATTACTTTAAATACCTTAACTTTGCTCCAGAAGCTCTTAGGGACTAGACTGATACACACCATGTACCTTAATGAAGAAATTGGATTATATGAGATTTATTTACAGCAATGCCAGTAATGAGAAACAGGATAAAACTTAAACTAGAAGAAATAAATACTAGACCTGATAAAAATCAAGTCATGGAGAAGCCAGAGGTCTCTGGGGAGAAGAGCTAAGAATTAAGAACCTTTTGTAAGAAATAAGTTAGAGATTCTCCAAGTATTGTCAGGTAGATCTGTGGGTGAAAGTCATATTGTTCTTTGCATTCTCTCATGTGAAATGTTGCTGACTTTTTAAGCAGTCTGTAGGACTTAAGCATCCAGATCATCAAAATCAAGTGGCCATAGAGCAGGAAAGATTAAGTTGTAAAGCTGATGTATTTGAATCTAATATTAGAATTCAACAATAATCCTTCACTCCTTGAGTGTGCCTCTATTTTATTAAGTATTTCAATGTAATATAATTAATTTATTAGTAGCAATTAACATACTGGTAGCAATATCCTTGAACAAGGACTGTAACTCAAGAAATCATGCTTAATAAAACAACCCACTGTGCTTCAGGTGACTCCTGCAGAATGGGAGACCTGATACCCAAATATCTGGAAGTCAATATGAAGTGAAAATTGTATTTATCAGGAATTAGAACAGGATTAATTATACAACAAATATTCTATGTTTTAAAGAGCTGCTGTATCATATGCACTGTGTAAAGTGATGAGAACATTTATACAGTCTTTGATATATGTATTAATTTCAATAAACCACTTACAGGCGTGCACAGTCCCTTTGTCCTCCTTGTGACTATCTGACATATCTTAGGAAAACAAGTTCACAGTTCGAGAAATGCTCCCCAGAGAGTCCTTTAAAAAAATATTTGTGTATTCCAGCTGGGAAAGAGAAGTCTAAATGTTTTCCTTATCTTCAGAGTTCAATTCTGATGTACTGTCATTACCAGTACTGCAGAAAAAAAATTGTATTTCTTATTGTA
Organism: Brachypodius melanocephalos; assembly: GCA_013398615.1. Classification (NCBI taxonomy): domain Eukaryota; kingdom Metazoa; phylum Chordata; class Aves; order Passeriformes; family Pycnonotidae; genus Brachypodius; species Brachypodius melanocephalos. Next base: position 13,460,447 of record VZSR01001685.1, on the reverse strand, counting down.
TTTCCTTCTAAAGCAGTGTCACCAGGGAAATGTCACAGCCTTCTTTATAGGCAACTGTCCTATTTTATATGTGGGTATGTCATAAAGAACTTTGTATCTGACAGTCTTTCCCAGAGTACAACACTTTCCACCAGGTCAGAGTCTGCTTTTATTTCCCCATATGATAAAGTGTATCACCTATTTACCACTCTTTTTTTCCCCATTTATAATTTAACAACATTTTTACTCTCTTGAGCTTTAAGAAATTGAACAGCTTCTTCTCAGTGTGCTGGTCATTGTTCTCCACTCTCTTTTTACCTTAAAACCTGTACAATTAACTTCATCACCTTAAAAGCCTTTCTCACAACACATTGCTCCAGTTGTTGAAGCATATGTAATTACATCCAACAGAACCTGTCCTGGGGCAAGCTGACTTCATGCAATTTTTATAACACCTTTTTTCATTATTTAAGCAGAGTGAAATCTTTAGGACAGTGTGATTAAAATGAAATTGCAATATTAAAAGTCAGGTATTCTGAGAAAAGGCAGACTCCTGCCATCTTTGTGACAAATAGAAATTTATATCTTTATTTTTTGTAAGTGAGAAAAGGTCCAATCTGCTTGGCACATATATTGCCACATATCCAGTACCATAATCATTATGATTTTTCATGAGTCTCTATTAGAGTTTATTAGTACTTTATGGTTTGGGCTGTAGCTTGATTCAGTAGAGACAGAGCCAGTGATTAATATGACATTACAAGCCTGTTTAAAAATCTTTTCTGACTTTGCTAGAGAAAATCTGGACAAAGCAAACTGAGAAGCTGAAATAATTCAGGCACATATTAGGCAAGCATTTCCAGCGAGGTGTTTCTTCAGTCTTAAGAAGTCTAAATTGCCATGTACAGAATACATGGATAAATGTTGTAAATTGATTACTAAAGCTTGCTGGGATGGGAATTTCTGCTTCATGGGACATTCCAGATTAGATGAGAACAAAACACCAACACTGCAGTCTCCTGCTTTGCAGAACAAACTATTTTGGGCCCATAACCTCACCCAAGATCAGGCAAACTGGGCAGGCAGCCTGCCAGGCATCTGGGGAGCTGGGCAGCAGGTAAATCAGCCATCAGGCAAACGTAGGGCTGGGCAGGCAGCCAGGCAGGCAGCTTGCAAGTCCATCTGCCACTCAGACAGCCAAGAAGCTGGCAAGCTAACACTTTGGCTGTCTCCCTGGCTGCCTAGAGGGACAGACTGGGAGCTGGTCAGCCAAGCAAGCCACCTGCCTGCCAAGGCAACAACCAGGATAGTCCTGCTGCCTGCTGCTCTCTGTCAATGGCTCTGAAGGAATGCATGTATTCCCGTGGAAAGCGCCAGTTACAATCTCTTGGCATCCAGCTGTCGCAGGAGAATATATTTATCTAGTTTCACTTCCTACAAGAACGTGTATTTAATATATTGAGTTACAGACAGCTGCATTGAGAGACTTGTTTGTCCACAGAAAGACTCAGGCACAATTTAGGATTAAAATTATGAAATGTAGTCTATCTGCTGCTCCGTTACATTTACATCACTACTCAAAGCTGGGTTTTCAAGGTGCTCTGCTCCTCTACATTTGGAGGAGTTTGTCATGTTCAGCAGCTTGCCATCTTCTGCCGTTTAACTCCATGAGGGAACAAAGAATAGTGGATTTATTCTCCCCCAATTTCTGATTAAATTTCATCTGGTGTGTATTATTTTATACCTAGATGTTCCTAAAATATGTTAGGTGGATGGCACAATGATGCTGATGAAAAGCATTTATGGTTGTTGCTCAGAAAAGGAGTTATTCCATTTATTAAGGGCAAGCCAGACCTGTGTCCTCATTCTGCCTGAAGTATTTGAAACTCATAGCTGATTTTCTTGGAGGACATCCTAAACAAAATGTTTGAAGGAAGTAGATAGTGGAAAACTTTGCTTAGAAGTGATGGCACTATGCTATAAATTACTCAAGATCGGAGAAACTGCATGGAAAGATTAAGGCTTTCACATCTGCTGGGAGGCTGGTACTCTGGTTCTTACTTTAGGGATGTTTCTGTATGTTTTAGTATGGATTCTCTGCATTATAATGAAGATCGTAGTAAGAACAGGGCTGGAACTCCCATTTGCCTATTTGCAGATAACTATTTTCACCACGGGGGGTATATAATTATTAATATTTATCTTTTTTACCTGAAATTCTTAATTTCTTTTGAGTGTTCCAGCTTCAGTAGTCTGGGTAGAAAGCACTACCTTGTCCACTGTGGTTTACAGTCTCAGGTAAGGACACTGCCTTCAATCACTTATATGGCGTTTAACACCAGCCTCTCACAGATGACCTGTTCATATAAGATTTGGGAAATGCTGTTCCTGCTTGGTGTGCCTTAAAAGATTGATCTCTGAGAAAGAAATTTTGCAGGCTTGAGTTTAGAAGAGGACTCCTGTGCCCTGAGTAAAAAGCCTCAGCTCCAGAAAAAGGCAGCCTTGGATCTCCAGGGCTATTTGGTCCCACCTGACAAATCCTTTGAATTCTTTCATGCAGTGGTGATAATCTCTAGGACTCAGCTTCTGATGCCTTTCTCACACCCCAGATTTCTATGTCCATGTTTTTCTTAGGGCTCTAGCCAAAGAGGGTACAGCAGGAGTATCTCCAACTACTAAATCTCTTCTGTGTGCCTAAATGTCTGGGGTGGAGGGAATGCCAGGATTATACAACAGTTCATATTTCAGGACAAGGAGAAAAGCACTATTTGCTGTACAACTCAGGGTTTATTAACACTCTTAACTGGTCTCATATCACCATCAAAGAGCCTCAATTCACTGTGCACACTGTGAAGGTGCATGACCTAGAGTCTTGCTCACATTGTTATTTGCAGCATCTGTGATCTAGATGTGTGTTGACTAACCCAGACTGGATCTCATATCTGCTCATGAAAGACTCAATGTATTTTGAATTAAACATAAGGTCAAAATCAGAAATGAGTGGGATGAAGAAGGAGGAATCCTGCTGGTTTTGACTTCAAATAGGAAGAGTAACAGAGTGAAGGGATTGACATATAAGAAAAAAGATTTAGGAAGACAAAAGAAGAGAAAACAAGCAAGAAGTAATCAGAATAAAAGCATAAAAGGAGGTTAAGATTTTAAAAAGGAAAGAGTATAGGAAACGTGGGAATCATATATGTAAGAAATATTTTTCCATTTCTTGCATCTGAGAAAATCAAATCTCACATAACCTTATCAAACAGAATATAAGCAAGCTTACTATAAAATAGCTAAAAATCAACAATATAGAGTTTTAGATTATTATTAGAAAGCAACCTCAATACTGACTGGAAAAAGGATCAAAAGGTTTGGAGAAAACAGGGAGGCTTTTGCATAAACTTAGAATATAACTTTCTTCACACATTACTTAAATGTCATTTCTTGATAAACATGTTCATTCCCCAGTTTTCTTTTGAAGGGTCAGCATACTACTGCAACATTAGAAAATCATGCTCAAGATTTCAAGATAACACCTCCAGTTTTCTAAGCTTTTTTCTGGTGGGTAATGAATACAAAACTTTTCTCTTAAAAATGCATTGAAATGTTACAACACAAAGATTTCCCATGTTTTCAAGTGCTAACATTTTGGAAAGCAAAGGTAGGAGTGTGGGGTTTTTTTTTCCTTATTACTGCCTGCTACCTAGGTGACTGATGGGCGTGCAAGAGAGGTCTTGGGACCCATCCTTACAACATTGCACAGAATTTTCTAAATTTTGCCAGCTTTAGGTGAAGACATTAAAAACAATATGCAAACTTTTATTAAAGTCCTAAGAAAACCACAATTGGAATGGAATTTTCCTTGTTTTGGAGGATGGAATCTGAGGCACTTCTGGGACCCAGAGACCCCATTCCTCTCTTCCCCAGGGACACAGAAGGCAGAAACTCTTTTCCTAACCTCTGTGACTTCTGTCCCATGACCCACACATTTCCAATTGAGTCACAAATGTGTGGATTAATAGGAAATGTTTCCCCTTCACCTTAGTGTTTAACTGCAAATGAAAGAGGCAAAGGACCAGACCAGGCTGTAATCAAAGACAGTAATGAAGATAACATAATAAAGTCATGGCATAATTATGTGATGTTTTGGGTTTGGTTTCTTTAGAGTCACCACATTACCATAACAGCTTACATGGCCAATAGCTTCCTTGTACCATTTATGTAGCATAAAGGGATCTTATGTCTTCATAACTTTGCAACATATTCATGAAAGTGAGGACCTGGAGGTAGTTTCTAAATGTTGATGGGTATGCTCTGGGGATATGTAAAAGACTGCTTCAAAAGCTGAACACAACAATAGAGATGACATATTTTGACAAATTCCCCTTCTTTACAATAGTAGTCTAGGTGTAAGTGCTTTCTGCTTTAAAGGCTGAATCTGGTTCTGTATTTCTAAACCTTTAATAACGGCTTTTATGAATTTTATGGAGCAAAGTGGTAGGCATACTTTCCTTCTTTTGTGAGTTGAGAATGTGTTGTTCACAAGATTTTTCTTGCACCAAATTAAATATCCTTATTCTTGTCTTTTACCTCCTATTTCATGAGGAGAACAATGATAATTCTGAAGATAACACCTCTCTTTTAGCAATGGTTGTGCTGTTAGATACTGCAGCACTCAAGCAGGATGTGATATTGATCTTTTATTGTTATTTGGGGCAAATACAATTATAGCTCTCTTTTGTTTGGATTGCTCAGTAACATTACAGGTTCTGACAGCTGTATGAGCATCTCAGAAGAAACAAAGGAACTTGTGAGACTTTTGTTTGAATCAAGTTTTGTGAAGTATTGCATTTTTTTAATATCTTTGTACTGAAGTGTAACTCACCAGGAAAATTCCTATCTCGGTTTATTTAGAAATCAGTAACATTCTACTTACCTGTACCAGATCTGAATATAAATATAATCTCCAGCTGAAATTTGAAAATAAATGGAAGGACTATTTAGAAAATAGGTAAGATGCTCATAAGACTAGAAACACAAAGCTTAGGATCTTTTTTTTACTGCCACTACCTTATTTCATGACCCTGAGAAAATCTTTTCAGATCTATTTTCTCTGTAGTCCTTTGTTTGCTTTATCAAGTCAGGCTGCAGACTTCTGGGATAGAGACTGTGCCCCTCTTTCCTGAGAGATTTTTGGTATCAAATTGGTTTGATAGTCTTAAGTGACACATTGATATGAATAAAATTAATAGGTAGTTCTGCCAATACATTTAATGATAAAACTTATTCTGAATTGGGAAAGTTTATGATTCATGAGAGGACTCTGACTTCAGAAAACTGAGGTTTAAAGATGAAACATCAACTCTACAACAACAGGGTAGAGAACTTGACCCTGGAATGCTTCTGTATATCATATGTTGTGTAATATTTTCATTAGTTATCCTTTTCCTCTTGAGATGAATTGTGTCAATTGAAAAGAATCCAAAAGGTCTTAGGTCTCAGCACACAAACACAGGTTTAAATCAGAGTCAATGCATACACAAATCTGTTATGTCATAAGAACTTACAGTGGTTTTGAAACATTAAGTATAGTTGTATTATGTTTCCTCAGCTGGCATTAGACGAATCCAACATATTTGAATGGCAGAATTAAAAAGTTCCTCCAGAGTTCATTGTTACAGGCACTGATGTCACAAAACCTGCCTGGACATACACCCATGACTTTCCTCTCTGTGACCACTAATGCATTCTGATGGGATTGTCACTTAAACTCTCTTTCTATTCCTCTATTTACAAAATGATTAAGACTTAACTGCAGCACCTGACAGAATATTTAAATAATTAATTAGAAAAAACACACAGATCACTGAATGAAGCTATTGTTTAAAGAACTCCAGAACACAGCTATTGTATTGTTACTGCAGATGCATAAATGAAGGTCTGTCTTTTGAAGGTGGCTATTATTAAAGATTTGCATGCAGTTCAGCTTCACAGACAAAACAAAAAAAAATGACTGTTGGATATTAGAAACTAGGTTCCATTGTTATTGTCCTAAACATTTTGCCAATTTCCTTTTTTTTTTTAAATTTTAATAATTTATTTTATAGTCTTGTTCTATTTAAGTAGAAACTGAAACAGAAAAAAAATAGATTTTATTCCTTTATCCTTTTGGTTGCATGCACTTATTCATATAATCCTATAGTGTTTTCTTCTTGATCCACAATTCATGGATTAAAGGATTGAACCTCCAGGTGATCATTCAAGGCTGGGAAAGTGACAGAGGCGTGGATATCAACACATTTGAAATATAAATTATGCTGCACAAAGAAGTAATAGTTGAAGAGATTGAAGTAATATTGGCCTTACTTATTCCAGTTAAGGAACATCTGCAATATGAGCAACTTTACAAATGGTGGAGAAATGGAATAAAACTGAAACACTTGAATTAACTTTGATATTATAAATTTCAAGATTTCTGACAAAAATATTTTATTATAGGCATATTCAGGAAACAAGGTGTCTTGAAGTAATTAGCAATAAGTCTTTATTGCTTGGCTCCATTAACTTGATGGCTTCACTTTGTCTGAAACGGTTCTACGCAAACATAAAAAAATGAAACTTAGATTTTACAGAAAGTAAATATATTTACCAGTTATGGAACCTACTTCTTTTTCCTATGGCTGCACATATAGTGCTTTGCATAGCTTATTGACTAACCTTGAGAGAAGATCATGAAAAGCCTTCCACCTCATGCTGAATTATGATCATACTGGCTCACATCTACACCATATTAAACAAATTAAATTAGGCGAGCCATTGTAGAAGATGTCAAAGTCCAAATCAGCAGCTTCTTAGTTTTTCTTTTTCTTTGAGAAAAATGTTGAAGTATAATGGCTTGCTTATTTTTGAAGACGTATTTCAGAGACAAAAAAGAATACACAATTCCAGTTTTAAAGTACTTTGGATAAAAGTAGAAGGGAAATACAGCAGACTTGTGCACTTATAGAAGTATTGCAACAACATAATGAGACATCTGCTGATGTGACAAGATAAGGAAAAATAAGGAAGACACAGATGAAATAGAAGGCGGCATTGGTTTGCTTTGATTTTTTCTGTGTGTTATTTCTTTTACTTCTTGAGACATAACTTAGATAATTTTTCTAGCCTTTTCTGTGCCTTTTTAATTTGAACTGAATTTATCTTTCTTTCTCTTTTCTACATTGGTCCATCAGAAGAATGCTATCTAAAGCCACAGAATTTGAAAAGCTCTTGAAAGTTCATCTAGTTCATCCTTGGATGAAGGCAGGGTGAACTGTACCTATATTATTCCTAACAGAAGTGTTTTCTAACCTTCACTGAGAGTTTACAGCCCATCTGAACAATTCTTTCATAGGCTTTAAGGTGTTAACAATTAGCATTATATTTGCTTATGTTTACTCTGAAGCTGAAACCATAATAATCAACTGCTTCTCTGAGTACTTTGATGTGAAATTCAGATAATGAGTTCCAACAGATTCAAAGAAGTATATCTATGCAAGTATTTTCAACCTGCTTCTGTAGTAGGTAGAGACCATAACCCCATGTTATTTATACCCAATAAAGTATACACATTTTATCATAAGAAGAGATGAAGTCTATTCAATAACATTTACCTCTGGAATACGCTTGTCCCATTAGCTTCCAGTAAGAGAACTGAGAACTACCTGAGTTCTACCTGAATTCTCAGACCTCAAGGGTCACATCTGATATTGAATTTCCTATCACATTGTTAGTATCTCATTTAGTTAGTTTATCTATTTACAAGAAATAAATGAAAGAAGTAGACTTGAAACTCTGAAAGAGGTAGACTTGAAACTCTTTCTGCACCAGGAAACTATTCTTTAGAAAGTTTCATATATCTATAAAATGTTAATTTCTTTATTTTAATAGTCCACCAGATGGTTGCAGTCTATGGCAACTGTTTGTGGTTTATTGATAATTGAAACATCAACACTTGTGTACAAGGAATGTGCAGTGGTGCCCTCTTTAAAGCTTTGGATTTACATGCTAGTGCACTATGTGCTAATGTTTCCTTTCATATGAAAAAACACTCCAATTAAATAAAACCAGAAAAAGCAATGCCGGCAAATCTTCCTAGAAATTGCTCTTTAGTCAAAATGAGTTCTCTTTCTCAAAAAAAAAAAAAAAAAAAAGAAAAAAGGTATATTCAGGCAACATTTTTGTCATTAAGCATAGAAGGACAGAAATCTTGCTTTTTGGTAAAGAACATGTACTTTGGAAATTCTGCTGTTCTATTGCATCTCTGTTTCTTAAAGAAAATATCTAGTTTGGAGGAAGTCTAGTAAAAATGTTAATTTCTGAGGGCTCCTTTACATGGGAAGTCATATATCATATACAATATGAAAGATTACTTTCAGGTTGTTCTCTTACATGAGCAAGCTCTGTCACTAACATGTTCCTTCTGACTAAAAAATCGAATTTCTTATTTTAATTTTCTCCTCCCAAGACACTTGGCAGGTCTGCTTTGTCCTTTCTGTCCTGGTCAAAAGGCACTGCCACTACTGTTCACCAGTTTAATCTATAAACAACTTCCTATACTTCCTTCCCTCCTATGCTTCTTCACATTCCCTTTCTTGTGCATGAAGAGGAAGATTAATTTTCAATTCTTTCTCCCAATTTTTCAGATCACCTAAATTAATGGAGTTGGCCCTGCATATGTTTAAGATCTGCTCTTGGAGTCTGAAGCTGAAAGACACACACAACACAAATTTTTCGTATCCCATGGTCATGCCTGACCTCAAATAACAGAACTCCTACAAGAGTGGATCCTGAAACCCTTTACACTCCATTCTATCTCACTTCCCAAGAGCATTTTACAGTCTCATTTCAGCCATGCCTCTCCTGTGAAAAGCAAAGCACTTTTCATAATGGCTGTTGATAGGCTTTTTGTTCATTACTTCCTTTCTGTGTATCTTCCTAGCTTTGTCTTTACATGTTCCTATTTTACAAACACTTTGTCATGTCCATTTGCACCCTCCCTTCATTCGTGGTAGTTTGGATTGGCCCAAAAATCAAGAAAAATAATTTTGAAGGAAATGGAAAAGGCCTTTGTGAGTCTGAAAGACAATATAAACTACTTTTGCTGAACTGCAGATCATTACAAATTTCCTTTGATAGGAAATACTGACTCATTGTACTCCTAGAACAAGTTTTTCATTATCCTTTTATGCCTCCTATATGATTACATGAGCTTAGCTGTCATTCATCAACTTTTGGAGAAAATGGACGTGTATGGATATTAATTTAAAAATAAATTTGGAAACTCAGTTTACCTATCAGGTGTTACCCTGACTAAATGCATGGTGATTAATCAAAAGACAAGAACAAGGGAAGAAATTCCACGGGAAATAAAGCAGAAGCAAAATAAAAGTAGTTCTAGACAGGAGACGTAAGAATTTTTTTAGGAAATGTATTGACTGCTGAGTGCCTGGCAATGCAAAGTTTGGCAAAAAGTATATTTCTCAACTCCCATTTTGCAACTCAAAACATGCCTGTCGATTGAAAAGGGTGGTGGTGTTGGAATTGGTGTTGGAATAGTGAATAGTTGGAATAGTGAATCAGAAAATAATGGCACAGGGCAATGATATATTCCAGCTGGGTCTGAAACAGAAAATTTCCCTCAGCCACCACTGAACAGGCAAGCCTGGAAAGCTGATAGAGCTAGTTGAGAAAAAAAAAATGTGGTATTTTATTTGCTTTATTCATTACTTTTCACACTATCTACTTTAAAATTAATAAATAGTGCCCTGTTTTGAGGAAGATATTTTTAATCCAGTGTAATCACTTTCTGTCACAGGGTGCCATAGTCAAGAACAAGAACAAGAACATATAGGTACCAAATTAACTTGCTGGGACATGACCTTTACAGATCCCATAATCAGGTCTTATAATCATGAGTATGAATAAAAAATAATAAACCATTCACATAAATCACCACAGAAAACAATAAATATTTCTTGTTAGGCAATATCTTGGTGGGTCATAAGAAGGTTAAAGCTGGGTTAATGCTTGTGTCACTGCTAACTTGCTTATACAGCAAATTTAAATAGTCAGTAACATGTGATTTAGAAAAATACAACCATTGAACAATTACTGTGCAATTATTCTTATTTCCCATCAAAACTCTGCAGATCGTGTATAAAACTATGAACTGTATTTAATTAAAAAATATATCAATGTCTAGAGAAAGATCTATGAAATGACTGTCTCTTTTCTTCCTGATGAAAATGCAAATGTAACCATTAATAGTTTATAAATGAATCTTAGCAGGAAGTGGGATAATGTACATCCTGCTTTAAGCTAAATAAAAGAAGAATTGTTCCATAAAATTAATTGACATTAAATCCCAAATAATTTTTTATTTTGGAAATGTACCTTTAAATATTCATCTTTCTCTGGGCTTTCTCGCAAAACAAAGAGCATTTTTTTTATAAACTGCTATGATGACAACTGAAAAAACCTAAGCAAAAGTTAGAGAAAATAGTGTTTTCCTTTTTTCTATTCCTTCAGAATCCTGAAGTTAAGCAGCAAAATGAAAATTCACATATCACAGCCTAAGCTTTTATCTCAGAAACAGAATGAAACTTAAATAGGATATTGAATATTACTGTAATGCAGAACCACGTATTTAGATTCAATGCAGGACAAATACTTCTGCTGCAAGACCATGTGATGGAAAAAAATTAAATGCTTGTCTTTCCCACAGCCTACAAAGTGAATAAAACTCCCAGAGTCTGCAGTTTGCTTGGTGTATTAACCTATGGACCTCAATATTGTAAACTGAAAATATGGATCAACTCCGACACTTCATTTTCATAGGACAAATAAGGTTTGGATTAAATAATTCTGAGGAATCTGTGGGAAGTCAATAGTGTTTACAGAGCTAGTAAAGCTTAGTTTGGATGCTGAATCTTAAATCTTTTGTTTATAAGTTCTTATCAGTAAAACCTTCAAGGTTAGCTTTGTTCCTGGAGTTTTGATCTTGTCTATGTGACTTCAATTTTGAATGTAACAAGACTTAAGGAAAAAAAAAAGTGGAACTGAAACCAGCTTAATGTATTTTATTGATTTTCTGACACCAAATTATTATTACTGGTCCCCTGTTGACACTATTGCACAAAGTTATCTTAAGTACAACTTCAAATCATTTGATTGAGATTTTTCTATAACAAAGTTAAACCCCCAGGTATTTGTCAATAACCTCCCTGGAATTTTGAGGGTCTCTAAGAGGCAAGAAAACACAAACATTTAATGATGTGAACTGAAAATAGGTCTCTGCACTGAGATAGTCAAACAGAACCCTGCAAAAATTTGCATGTACAGGAGGATTCACATGAAATAATGATTCAATATTTAAGATAGATGGGTAATATATAAAAATAAGGGACAGTCTTAAAATTAAATTTTAGAGAGGAATTAATGATTGATAGTGTGGCATAAATAACAGAATTAAGCATGTCTGCTTTACATATTGCTAGGTAATTATTTTCTTTTGAAAGTTCTTCCTCTGAACCACTCACTCGGAAGGAAAAGAGAACAGAAATGAGAAATGACTTCATCTACATGCTTGCAGAGCTGCTTCTCTGTATTGTGATAGTGCTGTACACAGTAATAAACAGCAAAATTAGGTACTAAAAAACAACCTTAAAGGTCATGCAAATGCTCAAAAATTGCAACACTATTTCCATCTCTGAAAACGTGGTAGATTACTTGATACTGAACAGCGAGTAAGAATAGCAGCAAATGTGAGGGATTCTTTAAACTAATAAAAAACCTTATTAACTAATTATTTGAGAGACTGGTTTTGAAACAGGGCCTTCAGCTTGCTTTCCATTTATGTTGATAAACATTTAGAAACGAGTTGTAGTTTATAATTCAGTTTTTTTAAATCAGTACCTCACATACGTATGTGAACCTTATATATGTGAGTATGCTTTTATTCCAGAAGAAGATGTTTACTTTGATGTCTGTGAATATGTCATACAGATGATATTCTGGTTTTGAACTTTGAGTTGTGCTACTGCATTACTTCATTTCCTGCAGTCCCCTGATGGCAGTCCCTGCATGCCTCTGAACAAGATGAACTTCTCTGTGGACACCTTTGTTTTGTTTCCTTGTTAAAAGAAGCCTGAAACAAACAGGGCACATTAGGAACCTGGTTTTTAGGCAATCACAGTTACAGAAGGAGAAATTCTTTGTATATGCACAGAATTTAACCCACCACCAAATCATGTTCCAATTAATTTTCTTCAGGATACTTTTTGTACTTTTGCACTTTTTGTAAAACATCCTTATCTCTGGTTAAGTTTGTACCTATATATCTCTATATATCCTCCTGTGTGCATCTGTATTGGCATTCCCAAACTGGAGTCAAACCACAGCCCTTTTCCCCTGTCACTTTTTTGTCATCTTTCCTTTTGTGCTCTCTATGAACAAAGAAAAAGGAAAGGCTCAATTCATTATGTTCATGTTATTTCACAACAATGTGAGGATAAATCAGACAGTGCAGTGGCTAACACACAGATGGGAAACTAGCTAGCTTTTTCCCAGAAAAAGGCAGGGCAGCAAGACAGTGTCTGAGAAAAGGCTGTGGTTCAGTCCCATCAGGACCTCTGCTAGCAGGAAAGAGAAACTGCACAGGAGGAGTGAAAGACAGATGGAGGCAATAAAATATATTCCGTTCTGTTAGTGTAGCCAGGGAATGCTATACAATAATTTCAAAAAACTCCTCAGTGACATCATGCCAGTATCAACTGAAAGAGACCTGATAAATGAGATGGTCGTCTATGCTGCCATCTCTTCCCCAGCGTCTGAGAGGTTGATCTGCTAAGAGATTTCTCTCTGTTTTGGACGTGCTGTCCTGAAAGTAGAAGGTGGTTGTCCAGTCTTTAGAACTGTCTAGATGCCTATTACCTGATTGCTTCTAGGCAAGAGTTTGCAAGTCTAAGGTTTCGAATAGCAAATATGAACTTCTGTTAACATACAGGAGAAAACAGTCAAGAAAGAAAAAATACCAGCTACCAGTAAACTTAAGACCAATCAATCAACTGAGAGATATACTGGAAGAATACTTATAAGATGTATAAACCTGTGTCTAAATCACTTACACTTTCTTTGGGCTTCACAGCTGGGTTCATACGATCTACTTTTAGACATTCTGTAATTTTAGAAAGCTAAAATGTGCACATTGTTCAAACTAGTCACCTTGGTCTCCCTTTATAGTTAGAAAAGAGAAGCATAACATTTTCATTAGGACTGTTGTGGTTTACTCAGATCATGTGTATTATGAATAAATCACCCTCTGGAAGTACAGGTCTCTCTCCACTGGTAACATTTCATGACATTTGGGTAGATCATATTTGGAGAGCTACGGGTTGCCAAATGAATCATAAATCATGCCTGCAAAGCCCCTTTGTGTCCTGAAATACCATGAAATATTACGCTTGCTGGTGCTCAAACTTTGCTTATTGAACAGATCATAAAATATTCCATGCTATAAAGCATATATGTGTTACTTCATGTATCTTTTGAATAAAATGACTTGCGAGAACATACAAGTGTATTGTCTTAGTAGTGCAGCTAATCCTCTGTTATATCATTTTACTATAGGAAGGAAGATTTCTGTCTATAAATTCACTTAAATAGTTACATTCCACAGAGACAAAAAGCGGAGAATTTTTTTTCCATCCCAACTCCAGCTAGATCTATCTAGCTATGTGATCTTCTGAGCTCAGTTTTTTGTTGGCCATACTCCAAAGACAGATACTCTGAGAAAGGAAGTTTGTGAAACAGTGGCAGATATGAAACTATTTAGTTCATAGCTATAACCCATGGAGTTTGTAACACTTTACTGATTTAGTGTTTTCCCATGGCAGGCTCCACCAACCAATTGAAGATAACAGCTTACCAACAAAGAAAATTTACAGAGGATGAGTTGGACTTTTTTCCCTGTCACTACCAAAAATCAGAGAAATAACCTGAGGCACAACCATAGAAATCCACTGGCTTAACTTATAAGAGTTCATTCTGTGAAATAAAATGGAATTTTGCAGTCAGAGGGGAAAACAAGGTGTAAGTGATTAATAATTCTTTAATAAGAAAAAAAACCCTGGTTTGCTAATAGCTTTTATGTGGTTAATTAAGGCTCTGGTTCACAATAACCAGTAACTTTTTAGAAAATGGATTCCACTTTGTATAATGAAAGCAGGATTGGGAAACAGTGAAGTAATCATGTCTTCCCAGATACAAATACGCAGTGGAGATTGTACAGGCTGTAAAAATCATTGTTCCTATGATGTGATACCTTAGTAGCTCTACACAAGATTTCAAGACCATTTAGCCAGTTAAAAGGGAAGTACTTACAGACATAATCAAGATAAACATCAGACTTTTAAAAACTCCTAGAGAAGTTCTCAGCAACAGACTGTGGATAGCAGACATATGAAAAGGAGTTCTGGGTCATAGTATCCAGAATGTTCCAAACAAAAAATTTATTTCCTGTTTCCCTTCCCACAACATTAGTCCATTTTACAAAGTGTTTTCTCTCTATATATGAACTATAAAATTACTTCAATCACCCACATGGGCATTTGCTTTTAGTTGGCCAGTTCCCCAAAGCTCTGTTTATGGCCGAGTGATACTGCTTAGTGAGCAACTTATATAAATAGCAAAGAACCATAATAATTTAAATGCTTTTCTGGATACCATCATTTACCCATATTTGTACACTTTATCTTGGCTGCAGTTTCTGTTACACTGAGGCCAACAGCACCATTTCAATCCAGGCCTAAGAGAGTTCCAGTGGTGTAAGTGCCAACTACCAAGTAGCTGAGCCAAGAGAAGAGAAGTTGTGATAAAATAGATGGTAGAAGATTACACAAATGTGGAGGCCATGGGAAAAGAAAACAGAGAAGGCAAAACGCTGTAGTTCCCAAATAATAAAGAAAATCAGAAAAAGATGTCGGCAATTGAAAATAAATTATATGTATATATATGTATCTATGCATCTCTATATATCAGGACACATACACAGATAAGTCATAGCAGTGTATATATATGTCATACATAGAGATAAATATAATCCATGTACTCCATATAGATTGTGCACATGTATAAACTCTCCCTGTGTCTCTCTGTGTGTATGTGTGTGTGTGCATATATATATACACATATATGTAGAGAGAGAGAGAGAGAGAGAGAGAGAGAGAGAGAGAAATTGGGCTACTGCACTAAGCGAGCCCACACCAATTTACATAATGGAGCTGAGCAGGATTCACAATTCTAGAAATACAGAAGCTTGAAACTTCAAAGCTCTTATATAACCACCACTCCAGCTTCGTGTATGACAACCTACACTTCTGTCAAATAATACCTAGGGCATACAGAAGTTCAGCTTTTGGAGGGAACCTTGCTCTGCAGTAGAGTCATGTGCTGCTGTTTTTGTTCCTACAGAAGACTTAATCCCAGCCAACAAGGACAGGAGAAGAAGAAACTCTTTGTGCATCAAAGGAAACTGCTTTAAACGTGTTCTACTCTCCTGCTGCATAGTCACGGTTTGGATTAGGAAATAATAGGCTGTAGGCAGCCAGAAGTCAGAGCTGAGTAAATTTTTAAAATCTTTAAAAGAAAAGAAGAAAGCTTAGAAGCTGTGCATAATTTATACCCATCTATCATTTTCCATCTCTTGATAACCCAGAACTGTGAACCTAAAGTGACTGCTTAAGAACATCATTGCAGATCTATGTCTGATAGCTGTTATTGATTTTAACAATTTCAATTTGTTTTGTTCTAATCTCACATATAAAACAATGGCACCCAAAAGGCTTTTGTATAACTTTTCAGTGAAATAAACACTTTTCACAATTTCTAAATGCAACATTAATCTTGTTCCTGGATATTCCTAGGGCTGACAACTTTTCATTATTATTCTTATCACAGACTGTACAGTGAACTAAGCTTTAAATTAACTACAGGCAGGCCTGAATCACAAGAATGAAGCCAGAAATTTGCTAAAGTTTCTTGCTGCCTGGATACAGGGATTTTGTTCTTATACTTTAATGCAATAAGAAAGTAGAAATAACCCATTATTTACAAGGAAAGGAAAGCTTACAGTCATGTTTTATTTTAATTCCCATATGTTTAAAATCTATGCACTGTTTCTTACAGTTAATTTTTCTTCTTATCTGTGAAGCTAGCATGAACTAAACAAAAAGGTGAATAGAATAAAATTGTATTCAGTACAATTTTAATTTTCTACTTAGTTTATTATATTGCATTACACTAAGTTTATAAAAGTCAGTGATCTAAATGTTAATAAAATTTTAGTTGTATATTAAAGGTGAATTCAATCACATAAAATAAAAAATGTTAAAGGTCCATAATAGGTGAGATTACCAAATTGTGTCATATGATAAAAGTTCTCTTAATGAAAATAAAAAGGAAACCCAAGAACCAAGTTTATTTCTCACTAAAATTACTATTTCAGAATATGTATTTTTGTCTAGGAAGGGTTTACAAACAATGCTTATTTTGAAATTACATGTTTGAAAAAAAAATTATGAAAAATCGTCAGCATAAGACAAAATTTTCCCTTCTAAATTGCCATTTGCAACCAGTCTTACCTGTAGATAAGTCTATGTGATCTTAGAAATAGACTTTTGTAATGGTGAATTTCTAAAAAAGACCTCATCAAAGGCTGTGCACAGATGCAGAGATATGGAATCTGGAGGAAATGCCCACATGCAGAGGATAATTTAGAGGTGACAGCATGTTCTTAAGTCATGGAGATAGAATTTATTTTTCCACAGTCTACTTAATAAAAAAACCTGAATTGCTTTTGCCAGAGAAACTGTGTTACTATGCAACATAGAATACACAAAAGACTGAATCATAATTAACAATAGAAAATACTTTTTTACTTAAAATGATACTCAGGTACTTCACAGATTATAGTTTCAGGCATTTCAAGGAAATGTTGTTTATGTTTAAGTTATACATCTATCTGAGATAAGGAGGTGAAAAAAGATATTCCAAAAATAGAATTGTCTTGTTTTTTATTAATACTATAAGAGAAAATAATAAACAAAACTAGTGCAATCATATCAGTAATAGCATCTCTCAACTTCTTTGCCAAAGATGGCACTTACCAAAGAGATTGTTCATAAGAGCTTTTTAGGACTGACTTTATTATACCACTCATGATACAAGTTTTTGTCTCTGTTGTATTAAGGGTATAACACTATTACAACACTTCCTTTCTGCAGTTCTCTCCACGTGAAAATTCTGAGTTGTTTTTGGAGGACTGGATTCAAAACGTACCCATTCTAATTGCACTGGCTCACCAAAAAAATTACCACACAAAAATGCCTGGGAACTGAAAAGTATAGTTTGGACAGTGTTTCCTACTGTGACAGACACTTGCTAATCATGTCTTGGTGGTTTGTGTGTAATAGAGGTCCTACTGCTAGCAAGTTCGACCACTGAGCAGTTCAGCTGAAATCCATTCGACAGCAAAGTCTGCCAAAGGAGCAATTTTAGAACAAGGAATTGCCAAGCGACAGCAGGCAAAAAAGAAGATATTAAAAAAATGCATTTTCATTAAATAAATATCAGCTGAAAGACAAATCCAAGATAAACAAATAGCTTAGGTGACTAGAAAATGCTTTAACAACTGTATATAACCTAATGTGTTTTACAAAACACCAGCATGGTGATACACCACGTAGAATCAACATGCTGATACACCACAAAGACATTTCAGAACTAAGCCAGATCTCTCCTTATTTTCCTTTATTTTAACAATCTGACTTTTAGTTTGCTGTTCTATCTTTGGTTTCTGATTAGGCTTCAACATAGTACCTTTACCATTCCATATTAGCAGTTGAAGTGATGCAATTTTGCTAATTAGTTGCAACGATAGCCTGCCTCTTGTGGTGTCAGCACAGTCTCTGCTGATGGCTCTGCTGTATTTTGGGATGTAACCTCTGTTGACATAAAAGCTGTTTGCTCTCCATGCAGGTAATGAATCTGGAAATGGGCTCTCAGGTGCTGCCTGAGTCTGCCCACCAGAATGCATGGGATGCTGCCTGCCAAAGCTTATCCTTGGCATCTCTGTGTTAGAGCATCAGTTCTGGCCCTAAGCCCTGCAGAGAGTAAACAAGACAACTACATAGAGACTAAAAGGTAGAGATTATTCATGTCTGTGTTCAGAACTGGTCTTTAAAACACTGAGTTTTCACATTCAAAATTATTTGTTCAGGAGTAGTTATATTCCTAAATTGTGCAAGAGTTGAAATTCTCTGGTCCCCAAACACTGGTGATTCATGACTGCTCAGTAAAAATACTGGGCAAAAGCTAAAAACTATTGACTGACTTTGGAAAACCTAGACAATTCATGTGATCGTTTTTTTTTTTTGTTGTTGAAATACCCTCCAAAGAGATGAATCTCCTTATGCCTTACCCAAGAGCCTTGAAACATAGTCAGTAACAGCACTGAGTGGCAAAACCTTCATGTTAATCTGGGGAATATGTGAAAGGAAGTAATGGAGACTTTCAAGTCGGCAGATGTGGAAAAGAAAAAAAAAATCCAGTTAATGGCATTATTGCTTTTCCAGGATTAGAGGCCAATCTGGCTGCAGTCTCAGAGTTCACATTCACATCATAGCTCATCTGGGCCCCATAAGGGAGCATAAAGTTAGTTTTGGTACAAGGAATTCTTGTATTCCCCATAGTATCCCTTTTATTAAGTTTCAGCCATCTGTTTTGTACCCAAGGAGATTAAACCTTATGAAAAGCTGCATAGGATGACTGGTAAAGAGGAAACACACAGTCTTCCTACTTACCAAAAAGGACAGTTTGGAATTTGTTTTGTCCTCTGCCAGCCATACAACACAGATCACATTCAAGACCAGCAGAAAAATGAATAGGAAAGGTTTGTTCCAGTGACCAGTGAGATTTAGTACAAGAATTGTCAGGCAATATTAATATTTATTTCTGTGCTACTTGCTGTAATTTCAGGATAGAACTCTAACTAGCATTCCTACATTTTTAATGTTTCTTTTAACGAGGGGAAGAAGAGGAAGATAAAACCAATCTGAAAAATTTGCCTTAATCGCTTTGAAAGGAATGGACAATTCTATGATGGTGGCAGAACTACACATGCTTTTAAGTGACCTTCAACAACCTCTTCATAACTCCAGCTCTGCTGGGCTTGTTGAACAACAAGCCATGAGAAAGCAGTGATCTCACAGAGGGCTCCATTTTTCTGCTGGATATCAAATATTTGGACAATGTCTTAATTATAGAAATGACAATGGATTCACCTTTTAATCTGTGACTTTAACTCAGAAATAGTTACTTTATGCAGCTTATTGAAACATGGCTAAAATTGGTGTTGACCTTTGTAAAACATGACTTTATGCCATAGCAAAAATAAGCCCCTTATACTGTAAATTGTTATTATGAGCAAGCTATAAATAAGGAGCAAGATGAAAATTGTGCTATTTTGGGATGTGCCAATTTACAGTGACTGAAGTTCAAATCATCAAAACATTATAGCCAAATACATGGAATTTCAAGTTTTATAGGAACATCACCATTTCACATTACAGGAATAAGCTTGCTAACAGGTTTCTGTTGAACTATAATTTTAGAACAGCATAAGGAATGAACGAGCCTTTACAAACCAGAGCTAAATCCTAATAAAGGAGTGTTAATGTTAGCATGAAAGGTGTTCATCTTTTCCGGGCATAGTTTATTCCTGGAAGAAGAGTTGACTACTCACATCAGAATACTATCATTCTAGAAGTACCATCCCTTAACTAGAATTGGTAGCTTTAAAAGTTGGCCAAAAAATTCTGTTTACAGCAGGAAAGAAATGTCATTTTTATGCTGATAAAATGATTCTTCTGTCCTTTCCTAAACTGACTGTTAAATTTTCTGTTTATAGACTTAATAAACCTCAATGCTTTGTGGCTTTTTTTTTCTATAGAAATCATGAAACCTAAATTTGGACATTAATACAATATGAGACAAGCCAATATTTAAAGGTACTCCCAAAATCTCATGAAATAAGCAGTACATGAATTATCTATTTTTTTTAAAATACAGTGCCTAGTAGGGAAAAGTTGATGACATTCTGTGTAGGAATAAAGCCACATAAATTTAAAGAAAAAGCGAATCTCTTTATACAGCACATCCACAAGGAAATATGAAGGTGACATTGTTTACTCTACCTCCATCCATCAGGATGAAATAAGGCAGTTTCACAGAAGCATAAAGCACAATAAGCACTGTAAATCTCCAC
The DNA here is from genome assembly GCA_013398615.1 of Brachypodius melanocephalos. Lineage (NCBI taxonomy): Eukaryota > Metazoa > Chordata > Aves > Passeriformes > Pycnonotidae > Brachypodius > Brachypodius melanocephalos. Next base: position 13,440,109 of record VZSR01001685.1, on the reverse strand, counting down.
ATAAGGTTTCACATATATATTAAGTGCTGATTAGTGGTTCAAAATTATTTGCTGACAATATTTAATCATATATGGCCTGTGACTATGAACTTTTTACTTAATATCTTTGAAACTCAAGTGAGCATATCTGTAATTCTGATGTTAAAATACGATATCAAATTAATATTTCAAACTCCTAGTATTAACATGTGAGCTTTTAAATCTTTTGAATATTCCTAGGACATGGATTATAAGGAGAGTGAGCTTAAAGTTAACAGTGAAGAGATTCAGCATGGTAAGTGACTGTTAAGTGTCTTCACTGCAGTTCACTGAATCTCCTGATTAAATACACCAGTGTTGCTCCTACAGTGAGTTGACACTCACTGTAGAAGGGCAGTGTCAGAATGATAGAGGCATGAGTGGCAGTAGTCAGATCTGAATTTAGAAGAAATAAATTCTCATTTCTCTGCAGGCAAAGAAAGCTCAGTGAGGCAGTAGCTTTGACGCGTGTTTCCAATAGCAAACGGAAGCCCAGTTTTGTTAGCCTTGTTAACCAGTGATAAACACAGACCTTCAGACAGAGAACCTGCTCTTTTATCTTGCAGATTTCACTGTGTGATGTTGCTCTGACTCTGATCTAGGCTCCCATCTCCCCTCTGTTTAGAAACCAAGGGATGAAGCCACAATTCCAGTGACAGCAGGGCTGCAATCTTGACCTACTGTAGATGTGGAGGCTCAACAACCCTTCTCCTCTCCATCCCACCCTACATGCAGTGGTCACACCTTGGGAAGGACAGACAGGTTTGTGATCCCTTACACTAACACCAGTCAAGGTAAAAATAACTATTCAGAGGAATACAAGGGTCTGATGAGCACTCTGTAATCATAAAGGCCAGTTTGCCTCTGTGCCTGCCTTGCCACCTATTTCCCAGAAAGCTGATGAGTCTCATGTTACCACAGGGATTTCCCCAGTGAAACCACCACATTCCTCCTTCCATCAGGGCACAAGTCTGTTCACAAGCCTTCTCTAGGACCATATCTTTCAAAAATTACACTTGGAAGGCAGTGGTGCTGGTTCATCTTTCTAAGCAAGAGTAAATTCATGTTTGAAGCTTATTTTGTTCACGTACCACCGGGATTGTAAAAAGAGGATAGAAAGTAATAAATAGTGAGGGCATCAAATTGCTGTGACATGAGTGACATACTTTGTAGTTGAATACAACTGAATATAGAGCACAGATAATCAGGTGTCTCTTACTGAATATTGACTATCATACTAACAATTCTGTTCTACAATGATACGTAGATCTGGATTTTTCCAGATTTTTTCTACTTTTTAATACATATTTCTCCATGGTAGGTACTGGACTGCCATCTTCAGATTTTCTTCTAGGAAAGAGCATAAGAACTGATCATAATTACTTTCCTCAATTGTGTTTATTCTTGCTTTCACTGATTACAGCCACTTTGCAGTGTCTCACCCTGAAATAAGAGATGCATTTTTCTAGTACCACTTCTGACATCTTGCTATCTTTCAAAAGGATTTTTGACACTTCTGGGAATTAGAGCCAGTGCAAAGAGAAGCAGTTACAGACCATAAGGGATGAAGATATATTTCAGATCTGTCAGACCCTTCAATTTTTGCAGTTTGGAAATGAATCATCTGTACTTGAAAAAAAGAAATGAAATTGCTGAGATAAGCATAAATCTGATTCTTCATAAACAACAAAAGCATTGCAGAAAAGTGTACTCTTGCAGAAGAGCAAGAGCACAAAAGCAAAATCTGTTTTGTGAACATTCCTGTTTTGCAACATTTTCACCAAAGAATGAAAATCAATTGAAGCTAATTCCATTCCATTGTGTCAGATTTGTAGCCCAAATCTCAAAAAAGTGAATCCAGAATCCATTTGCGCCTTCCCATTTTTGCATAAGGTTATCTATATGTACATACATTGGGGAACTCCACTGCATATCCATTTTAGAATACCTCAGGTGTATAATTTCACACTAGCTTGGACTCAAATTTTTAACTCTGAAAGCCAGTGCTTGATCTTTGGGTGTGTCAGTATGTCTGTGTGACACACATCAAGATTTTTCTGCTGCAAATGTTCTGCATTACCTGTAGAAGTGTTCATTAGCACTAGGAATGTACATTATGATTAGTGGCAATTAAAATGTTTTGCTATTAACTGTGACTTGGTAGTTATATGTACTGATGTATCTAGAGATAATATGACACATCTAGAAATAATATGACAGCACTTGAAATACTGATGGAATAATCTACACAGTTGGTCTCACAGACTTGTAGAATAAATGAAAATATGGAAAAAGTCTCTTTGTGATGACTCAGGAAATTCAGGTGTATCCTTTTCTGCCTATATATGATCAAGTTGACGACACCCTTTTTATCTATATGCTCATAACCGTGTCACTGCACTGTCAAAACAACTGTACCATGAATTCTTCCCTGTCTTACATTCATTAGCTAGGATTTACTTGATTTTCTTTCACCATAAATTGTTGTTCACTTTTCCTGCTTCTGATCTTCCCCCTCCTTTTTCCTCCCATTCACTTGCTCTTTTCTTGGGTCTTTCTGATCTTCTGCCTTTTGAGCTTCTGATATTGCTATTTTTTCCATGTCTCTTCCTATGTTTAGAAACATTTCTCATTCCTTGCTCATGAAAGCCTTGTCTCCTTCCTCCAAAAAACAATTTCTTTCATCAAGACTACAATATTTATTTTTATATTAGAGCCATTTTTAATATCAGATGATAAAATTTATTAATTTATACAAACTAAAATTGTAATGAATGTATTTTACTTATTTTTTTCTGGAGAAG
>VZSR01001685.1:13419846-13437187 GCA_013398615.1 Brachypodius melanocephalos | reverse complement strand
GCCCTGCAAAAGCAAAACAGCATTGAGAAGGAGAACAGGCTGGAAAAGAATAAGCATGAAAGGAAGCCTGAAAAAATCAGGAGGATATAAGCAATATGACAGTGTGAAAAAATGCCAGGTAATTCTTGGAAGACAAGCTTTTAAATGATCCTTGGAACCAAGTTGCTTTGACTTTCAATTTAAAAAGTGTATGGCTGCTTAATCCATATGAATGTAGGTTGGTAAGAAACTCAGGAAAAATATCATCAGTTCAAATATTGCTCTCTATTCATAAAGGGAGGTTAACCAAAGGCTAGAGTATCACTAGTTTTTCCTGCAAGCAGATTTTACTTTTGTAAAAGACAGTTACATTCAGTGGCTGTCCAAATCCCTGTATCTGTGAATTGACTTTTTAATTTATTTTTTATGTGAAGAATCCTATATTTTACTATTATCCATATTCTTATTATTCATATTCCAGTTGCTACTGTTTTACTTCACTTTTATTACAGATGCCTTTTCTTCTCACCTTAAGTATATGTGGTTCTATCAACACATGCCTCTGCAGAATATTTCTGAAGGATCATATTGCTGGTATGTTGAGACCATAGCCAACAAAAGTGAATAATATTAAGATCTCTGGGACCTGTATTCTGGTTTTGCATGTTTCATACAAAATTAATAAAGTCTTTGCAATATTTTTTTCTCTTTTTCTTTAGTTTTTGTTCACCAACATGATTTGAGTGCAAAAATACTACAAAGGATGAGAAATGAAAAAAGAAGGTATGTTATCATCCGTGTCATATATAGTCTAACTTTTTTGTTGAAATTAGAAACCATGTTTATGTGAAACAGGAAAGAAACAATAGACTAGAAGAAAAAACCAAACAAATTAGAAATTTGTATTCCAAACACCACCTACTTTTAGATTGGAAAAATAATATCCATGTCTTCTTTGGTGCTGTTACAGCAACCTTCTAAAAAAATCAGAAATATAAGAATATAATATTTTTATTTAGATTTTTATTTGTCAGCTTTTAGTCTGGGAGATGAGTAAAATTGCCACAGAAAACTGTAGAACCCAACAACTACATAAAAATATTTGCATATTTTTCTTGTTTGGAAAGTGACAACTGTACAGTTAGTATTTCCAATGGATTGTCCTAAACAGTATTCCAAAGCCATATATAATTTGCAGCCTAGCCGCTATTTCTATTACTTTAAAGAGAGCAACATTTGACACTTTGTAATTTTATTATTAAACTGATCATAAGATTAATGTACCCCCTGACTGACAACGACAATACTTGTGGAATAAAATACCTTAACAAAATTAATTTTTCTAATACACTGTTCAAAGTGCATTTTTGGATTTCCTTTAATTTTCAGCACTTCAATCATCTATATGTGGATAGCTGAGCTAGAATTCATCTGAGTTCACTGCATTCATATAAAATCTAAGAACTGTGTCAATTCTGCTGTAATTGACAAAATGACAGATGTATCTCTAGAGAACAATTTATTTTATATATATATGTATATATATATATATGGATCAGCGATTCTCGAGACATGCTTATTTCTTTATATTGACTTCTGAGAGGTTCTAACCTGGTTTACGTGGTTAGAATTAGGAGAAATGGTAAAATCCATTGTTCAAATACACAACATCTCAGGACGACATGCTGAGTATGTTCCAGCACTTACTCACTCTCACAGTAAGCATTAACTTAATAACTGATGGAGCATGCAGTTTTTGTCTATTGCCTCCTGTCCTGTCACTAAAAACCACTGAAAAAAGTCTGGCTGCATCTTCTCTGCACTCTCCCTTCTGGAATTGACACACATTACCAAGATCTCTCTTGAGCCTTCTCTTATGTAGGCTTAATAGTCCCAGTACTCTCAACCTGTCCTCACAGGTGAGATGGTCCATAATCAAATTAGAGGACCTTCATTGGCCCCTTTCCACATCTTTCTTGTACTGAGGAGCTCAAAAATGGACAGAGAACTCCAGATGTGGCCTCAGCAGTGCTAATAGAGGGAAGGGATGATTTCCCTCAACCTGCTGGCCATACATGTAATAAAGCCCAGGATACTACTCACTTTCTTTGCCAAAATGACACACTGCCAGCTCATGTTCAAACTCTTCACCAGGACCTTTTCTGAAAGCTGTTTTCTAGCTGTGTCACTGTCATCATGTGTTGTTACATGGGGCTGCTCCTCCCCAGGTGCAGGACTTCACTCTTCCCCTTGTGGAACTTCATGAGGGATGTACAAATATTTGGGCCTGATGTGGCTCCAACAGTGTCTGAGGAGCATGATTTGATGCTCTTGTCCCAAGTATCTGTAGTATTTGTTGGAGATGCACCCTTAATTGAGGAGAATCAAGCACTCTTTTAGCCAGTGCTGAGGAGAGATCTTTGTAAGAGTCAGGATTAGAGCAGAGCTTCCTGAGTTGTGCCATGGCTTCTAAATTGTGCTTTGGGAGCTTCTGGGACTTCTTGAAAAGAGGCCTTCTTGATAAGACACCCAGGATATCAGAAGATGTCTAGGAATGCTCTGAGAAAACAATAAACAGAACTCTTCAGTGTTTTTGTCACTCATTTCTTTAGGTTTGTGTTAATTTTAGTACAAAACATAGGAATAATGCACCACTTGTTCTGTGATCATATTTCTTTTTTTTTTTCCCCAAGTTTTCCTTAGTTAAGACTTTCTGAGACTTCTAAAATATTATCGTCTCTCTATGCTGTGGCTGATCTACCCCACTGTTGTATACAAGTCATCAGACCTCTCTGATTATTTTAAACTTCTAAATCACCATTTCCAACTTTCCCAGCATAATAATTTCACTCTCATTCTTGTGCCTGAAAGATTCTCCTTCATTCCATGTCCATTGGACAGCATACTCAGATATTAATTGGGTTGAAATGCTCATTCCTACTGTGTACACACGGAACATTAACTACAGCCTGCAGTGGCCATTTTCAGTTCTACATTAGTATTTATTATGTGAACACAGGGTATTTTGCTGATGCTCTAAAGAGATATTCTTTTTTTCAGCCAATATTCCTATTTAGTGCAAGTAAACTTCTAAAAGCCATTTCCTTTGTTGAATTGATCAAGACTTAGTTAAAATAGAAAAAAAGTGGTGACCATTTTATATCAATGATGCTGCTTAATTTTGAAGGTTTTGTTACAGTTCAGATTCACATTTTCATAGGACAAGAGATTTTAGAAAAAAATACAATATGAAACAATGATAGTGCCTCAGATCTACCAGTCATTCACAGTGTTAAATTACAGTAATTTGATGAGTATTGATCCCTTTTGAAGATGAGCAAACTGAAATATGAAGTACTGATATTTTCAATCAGAAGTCATATAGTAATCGGATCAAGAAAGGTCTTCTATGTAGACACAGACGTAGCTCTTCCTGTGACTAATCTAGTTGTCATGGAATCCTAGAGTTATGGAAGAAGCTGAGTTGAAAAAGACCCAGCAGAATCATCTAATCCACCTCTTGGCCTTTAGCAGGACACCCCAACAATCACATCACACACTCGAGGGCATTGTCCAAATGCTTCTTGAGCTCTGTCAGGCTTGGTGCTGTGACCACTTCCCTGGGGAGCCTGTTTCAATGCTCAGCCATTCCCTGAGTGAAAAAAACTTTTTCTGATATCTAACCTAAATCTCCCCTGATTCAGCTTCATGCTATTTCCTTGAGTCCTGTCACTGGTTATGAGAGTGAAAAAATTGATACCTACCCCTCCACTTCTTCTCACAAGGATGTTGTAGACTACAATGAGGTCTCCCCTCAGTCTCCTCCAGGCTGAACAAACCAAGTGATCTCCGCCATTCCTCATAAGATTTCCCCTCCAGATTCTTCACCATCCTCTTGGACCTCCTAACCAAGGTGGGAATCTACATTTCTAGATCCCACTAGGACCACAGCTGTAGTAGTAAACTAAATGTGCTAACAACCACTCCCTGGCACTTGGGAGGAACCAGCACAGGAGGCTCATCTCTATAATGTTGGTTTCTCTTATTGTCCAGATTAGAATTTTATATTCAGTCTGAATTTGGAACAGTGCCTGGCTTGTGCTAAATCTCAAAGCAAAAGGGTTTAGAAAACTCTTAACTGGTCCAGAACAAAACCATACCACAGACCATCCAACAAAATTGACCATATAGATGCATTGCAATGTACTGTTTATTTTTTTAATACAGATACATCATCTTAGATACTCAAAGAGAGCTAAAATTTTGTTACAGTACTGCCACTTCAAGTTTTTGCAAATTATGTGAGTTAAATAATGTCACATGAATATAGTGAATTAAATAATATCACATGAATTTTCAAGATGAAAACTTCTCTCAGAGATTGATTTACCAGACTAACCTGCAATAGCACCCTGAGGAACTCTACGTAAGATGCCAACATTTCCCACACTTCTCAGTGAGAAATGAGCTAAAGCAGTCTAACATGAAGATTTAATGATTTTTTTCCCTGAAAACTATTTAAATCTCAAAGCATCCGTGAGTGATTTATGAAGCCATTGATTATTTGAAAGATAAGCTATTCAGATCTCATTCAGTCAAACAAAATATGCAAACAAAAGAAACTCTAGAAGATGGAACTTGCAAGGGATTGAATGGAAACTTTGCTTCAATTTGTCTCGACTGAACACATTTTTTCACAAGACGTTATTCTCAAAAGACATAAAAGACCACTGAAGAATATATTGACCATTCAGTGAACACACGGAAACCACGGGTTACTTCCTTCCAATTTTCTTGTTTTGATGATACTAATTCAGTGCTTATAAACTGCACCACACTGAGAACCACAGAAAAAATTATGATCTACATTTAAATAAGAGAAGCAGACTTAAATACTTAAAAAATGGAAATAACATTTTCAGCTCCAGTCTGGCATGCATTTGAATAAATGATATGAGGAAGATTGTCTGCACAAAATCTTGTAACTTATAAAACATTACATTTTGTAACGGTTGAGTTTGCTACCTCAGCTCAGTTTGCTATCTCTGTCACACACACACACACAAACCTCCAAGACTAAAGGTATAGGTTAATGTTTTCAAGTGATCTTGGTACAATTATTCATGCTATGCTGAAGATACTTCTCAAAAAAAAAAAAAATTCAGTATGTGAAAGAAAAACCTATGAAAACACAGTGATTCAGATTACTTACAAAGCATCCTGATTCATGTTCTGTTTAAAGATAAATAACTTTTTTTCTTGCTTTTATGGATTATATTAGTAGATTTTGAGTACAAAACAATAATAAATATGAATTGGGAGAAAATCACCAGACAGTTCTTCTTTCCATCTTTTTCAGTCTGATATTTTAGGCAAATAAAACCAATACCATTTAAGAGCTTTCAATGAGAAAAAAACACTTAAAATTAAAAAAGCTTTAATGTTTAATATAAACATACAATATTGACTCTTACCAGTGATCTGAATCTTATGAATCATCAGAATTTCAGCCTTCTGAATAGCATTTTAAAGTGTGAAGAATGAATATGTCATGCTGTTTGATATTTTCCTTAGCAGTAACTAATCTCAAAAAACACATGCTAAGCCATTCAGATTTGCAAATCATAGGAAAATATGGAATTTTTCATAGAAATCCATAAAAGTGTTATATTTCAAGTATTGAGTCACATATTCATTTACTTTGGAAAAGACCCTTAAGGTCTACAAGCATTTTGCAATATATTTAAATGCTTTAAATCGTATGCTCTTTCACTCCTACTAGATATAACATAAACACTTCCTCTTCCCCAATCATATAAAAATCAATAAAATGGCAGTATTTAGTTGTTACAGCTTCCTGTTATCAGCACAATGTTCAAGGGAACTGCTAAAAAAATAATTCAACTGGATGAGAATAGCCAGGTACTTGTCTAATATTGTAGGTACAGGTTTCATTAAAGCCATAGAAGCAAAATGCTTGTGATGATAACTAAAATGTATGGAGGTAGAACTCAGGACCAAAATAGAAATAATTGGTATTTCTGAGTTTCTCAACATCATGATTTGCTGAAAACTTCTTAAACTAACAAAGTAAATTTGAAAAATACAATTACCATCTTCAAGATGTTTGCTTTTCCAACAAACCCAACTTGAATATATTGTGTAGATTTCTTTCTACCCCTTGCTTAATGATGTTCCAGCTCTAGAATGGGATGCAGATGCCACAAATGCTCAATATCAACCTCATGTAGAGTAATAAACTGTTCTCAGTGTTGCTGACTTTTTAGTTTGAGACACAATGTAACTACCTTCTCTCTTGCTCTTTGGAAGCAAACTAAGATCGTGAGTTTGTATGAGACTGTCTTGAAAAATGAGTTACTAGTCTTTGTAGGTTGCATGAATAGAAGCCATTTGGAGCCCATTATGTTGCATTTCTTTGCTTTCTGAGGGATATTTAATGGCAGACCACAAAAATGAGATCAATACCAAGCTATATCCTTCCTCCCCAAGGATACTACCTATTTATGGTTTCTCTTGTCCTTATTCTCATCCATGCTACAGTGCCCAAATGAAGTTCTGGATTTGTTATTACTTAACCAGCAAGTCATGAAAAAAAAAATCCATTTAGTGACAATTTAATTGCCTCATCAGTCAAATTCTTCTCTGTCAGACCAAAATGGTTTTCTCTATTTATTCATATAATTAAGAAAAATTTTTCTCTGTACAAATAGTGTGAAAAGTAAGAGTAACAAATATTAAAAGGTCTCAAAACATTCAGGAATAATTATTGTCTCTAGATACTGCAGGCTACACACGCACACTTTCTAATCACGTTTTATATATTCTTTCTAAATAACATGTAAATAATATAATATTTCTAAACCCTATGAATATTTTGTACTCTCTACTGCAAAGGACAATCTTCAAACACTGATAGATATTCAGCAGTTGATTTAGATATAGATAACATGATTTTGTTATTATCAGCTAAGACTACAGGCAGGAGGATAAAATTTCTTAGGGGTAAATTCTTCAACACTGATACAGGACATGCACATATGCAGAATTTTTTTAAAAATAAAAATATGTATAGAATCTGGGGTAATGGTGGGGAGGTCTACTTTGATAATATATTTTATTCTGTGGTCACTTTTTAAAAAAAAAAATTAAAAGCATTCTAATATTCCCAGGCAGAAAACAAAATTTATTCCTTACTTAGGGGGATCTGAGATACGAGCAACTCTTTGTTTTAGAGATTACACAGTTTTGTAAGGTTTGCATTCCTATTTTGCATTCAGTTTTCTGAGAGGTACGTTAAATTACTAACCATCAACTGCATATTTGATGCTGATGGCTCTATGATGATTATCAATCTGTTTGCATCAAATTAACCTGGCTCAGTGGTCATTGCATCTGTCACAGTGAAGTGAAACAGAGAGGGCTTTATTTGCAGGTAGTGGAAGTATTTTTAGTGTGCACAGTGGATTATTTTGTGCATGCATGTTTTCATGTGTTTCTGGTTTTAAAATAATTTAGTGCTGACCCTTCAGACTGTGTAACTTGATGTTTCATATAATACTGTTACATTCCTATTTGCTGCAAAAGGAACTGTTAGAAAACTACCATGTTTAAATGCCATTAAACTTGCAGACCATGTTTACTTTAACCTCATTGCAAGAAATTACTTTCATTATTGTCTCTTCAAGGATTTTTCCCCTCCAAGGTACTATATCATAAGTAATATTAGTGAGTTTTTACATGATCTGCTTGAAATATTCACATTCCTCTTGTGTGTGAACTCAAAATATAAAAGGAGTATACAGTCTGGAGAAAAAGTTTGAAGAGATCAAACTCTTTTCGGTTAGGCTATAACTGAAGGCTAGGGCTATATTTGAAAAACCCATACAAAATTATTAAGCCTTTTGAAAGCTCTTCTCTAAGAAAGTGCTATTCTAACTTGAATGGAATCAAACACACCAAGAAAATGGAAATTTTTTCTACTTGGATATATAATCACATAGTATGTATATGTAACATGTAAGTCATATGAAAAGTGACTGAAGGAGCTGGGGGTGTTTAGCCCCAAGAAAAGGGGTCTCAGGGGAGAGCTTATCACTCTGTACAACCACCTGAAAGGAGGCTGTAGCCAGGTGGGGATTGGCCTCTTCCGGGAAACCAGTGACAGGATGAGAGGACATGGCATCAAGCTGTGCCAGAGGAAGTTCAGGCTGGACATCAGGAAAATCTCTTCACTGAAAGAGTGGTCAGGCTTTGGAAGGGACTGTCCAGGGAAGTGATGGAGACACTGTCCCTGGAGGAGTTCAAGAAAAAAACTGGACATTGCATTTAGTCTTGGTTTAGCTGTCAAGATGGTGTTTAGTCAAAGGCTGGAGTTTATCTCAGAGGCCTTCTCCAACATTAATGATTTTATGATTCTATATAGTGATAGACATTAATGATTTCATGATTCTATATACTGATAGCAGAATATTTTATGTGTAAGGATACCCTTGAATCCTCAGTTCTCAAATTCATAAAAGTAGAGAAAATTTTCATCTTTTGTTTGAATAAAATACCTCAAGTTAGATGACATTTGACTACATTTAGATGCAAAAATTGGGCTAAACTCATGTAAAGAAGATGGGTAGGTACTCTCAGTAATCTGTAGTGATTCCACAAGCATCTCTAGAGAGACAGAAACAATAGACTTGGTCTACATCTAAATGTCTTCAAGTAGATGACTGCAATTCTCTCTTGTATTTCAGTCCTTATATTTGCCAGTGAGAGCCATGTATGTCTTGTGAGAATGTTCTGAAGTCACAGAGAAAAACGCTGAAATAAAAAGGCTTTTGAGTCAGAAATGCCCTGTATTTTCTGTCTAACTGGTATGGCTCACTGCAGCTAAGGCCACCAGGGTGATTTTACGCCCAATGGACACTGGCTGTGGATACTGTGTGTCTCCTCCTATGTCAAACAGAAAAGTTATTTGCCTTTTTCCTTTGGATGTGTCCCGATGTTCCTTATTGCTAGTTTAAAATAATTCCAGTGTGCTGATAGTAAGTGTTGGGGAATATTAAGCAGAAAGTGAACAGAAAGAAAATTTCTATTAAAAAAACTCTTGACATCTTAATCAAGTGCTTATTTTATTATAAAGCCAGAGTGAGAGAAGTCAGACTGAAGCTGGTAAGATCTACAATCATCATGTCTCATGAATAAGCCACCATTTTTTATGGCATTTGCTATGATACATTTGACTCATGCATATCGGCTTTGCTACACTGAGAAAAGATGATTTATTGCAGTATTTAACTTCTAGTATTTGTTGAAAGGGAAAAAGCTCTCTCTATTGGCTTGAGAATATTATTATCCTCTACTAGTATTATAAAATACCAGTTATTGAAGCTATAGTTATTCCACTAAATTCCTGTAGGATTTCACTCAACATAGTGAAACAATATTTCTTTCTCTCAAAAAAATGAACAGAAATGAGAAAAAACAGCAAACCTTCTCAAAGACAAATGGCTATGTATATATGGATTTTATTAATTTTGTGATTATAGTATAGCAGGTTTCTAGTTGTCACATTCTCAGATGTAGTTTCTTTTTTTGTTCTACTACTGCTATGGTATCCACTCAAATTACATGAAAATTGGGTTAAAAATATAGGTTTTCTTAATCAATGCTCTAAAATAGGAGACTACATTTGTATGTTGTACAGACATAAAATTCAAACCTCTGTCATTACATTCTACATACACGTCTTTAAAAACACTTAAAAAGAAACCATGAGAGATAATGCTTAGAAGTCTATTATGAAAAACTAGTTTCATGACATTGGAAAGTTTCATACAACACTCATCTGAGTTTTGTAGACTAAAGTGATGAGACCTAAACAGTTTTCAAGACGAAATTCCACAGCTTAGTAATTCTCTTTGAGCCAAGGTGTTCAAGAGCTTTGGGTCAGACTTCTGAATTTCACTGCTTCCTACGTTGCATATCTTTGTTTGATGTTAACTACTGCTTTTGATGTTTTAAACAGTCATCACACCTTGCTTTACCCTTCTTCAGACAAACCATCCAGGGGAAAGCTTTATTAATTATTTCCTGCAGCTGTTCCCTCCTGATTATATGTGGGAAAATAAGAAAAAGGATACTTTAACAGCTTTCAAGTAGCATATTGGAGAAGGATTTTTTTAAAAATTATTCACAAAGTAGGCACTATGCTATCATACAGATTACTGTCTATCTTAATCTCAGAGCTTCTATTACTACTGGTTTCAGGGGACTATTTAATAGTAGATTTCAGAATACTAAAAGTGTATTTTCCAGATTATTTTTGCAGATGTTCTGCTTTTCTAATAATTTTTTAATCATCTTTAGTTTGCTTACAAGTCAATCCAAATTTATTTTTCTAATTAAGTATTTACATAAAAATAAAACTTTTATTAAAACTGTTTCTAAATTACTACAATTCTGTATCTTATTTATATTCTTCAAATTTGAGTACATTTTTTCTACCCTGATTACTCATTAAATGCATGATTTCAATTAACATCAAAAGCAAATTGCTGAGCATTAAAAGAAATCCAATAAAATGAATAAAATTGATGTGTCTAAATCACGTCTGTTTGAATCTCATGAGCTCTGGTTTAGCAGTTGCCTGATTTCATATTATAACCAAAAGCAAAGGTCATGCAGAAGTGACAGAGAAACTTCCCTTAACTTAGATTTTTCATCTCTTAGACTTCAAAACTACACAGACCTTTTATTATTTCCCCCCAATATTCTGCCTTTATAAATTATATTGATGTGATTTAGTCTTTCTGAGCCTGTCTGCCTGTGCCTGTTGTTGGTTTTTGGAAGAAGGCGGAAAAATAGTGTATATTTTTTCTGTGATTCTGCTTGAAATATGGTTTGACAGTTCTGTACAGACATACAAGTTGACTCTAAAAAATAAAAGTAATGCTAGCATGGTTTTCTTTTGGCCATATGATTTCTCTTTATGCCAACAACATGCAACAATTACAACGTTTGAAACATTGATATGAGAGAATGTAGCTCACATCTTCAAATATCTGTGCACAATGATGTTATGTGCACACTGTGGATCACTGATCTAATTAAACAAGAAAGTTGCACGGCAGAAGTGCATTTGATATAAATTTGGTGCATTTAAACAGCTTTTAAATAGTTTAGATTCCCTCTGTAGCTGATGGACACTTCAGAAGGCAACTCGATTCATCTGAAAAGTTTTCTGACTAAATAGATGGGTATTACTGGGAATATCCAGTAAGATGCTGGAGAAAGCATCTTTCACTATGGAGAAAGCCTAAATAAACAGAACAGGTCAAAAACCCCCCAGCTTTTAATAGTCAGAACTGGGGAATATAAATCTTATCTGTGGAATTTCTTTCTTTCACAATGAATTATTTTGTGTTTGCTCACATTACAGTAGATTTTATTTGCTTTTGGGCGAGGGGGGCTGTTGCTTTTTGTTTGTTTGTTTGTTTGTTTTTGTGGGTTTTTGTTTGTTGTTGTTCCTCTTGTTGGTTTTTTTGTTTGCTTTTTTTTGGTTATAAATAGTTATTACCAAGAAAAACAACAAACACAGGTGAAAAAATTCAGAAACGTCACCCCAAACACTATCTGCAAATGTCAGATCCAAACAAACAAACTTTTAAAATTTTTAAATACATATTTTTATATATGACCATCTGATGTCAGCAGACCTCTAAATGGTTATTACAGTGAATGTATCACCATATTAAATAATAGTGATAAATATATGCTAGTCAAGTGTAGAAGTATCCTTTTAACTTTCATATGTTGCTTTGAAAGAACCCCCTGCCAGCATTTGAAGTAGAGTCATCTCCTAGATCCTCAAGTTTTATCAGGTTAATGAGAAATGGGAATATTTCTCACTCTTTGTAATTTTAGTGTCATGAAATCCTGTAAACAAACAGCTTCTTCACGCAAGATGGTTTGGAATGGAATGAAAAGTTTTGAATTATTCATTTCAACCTATTTTCCAGAATTTTAGAACTAAGGGGTTTTTTTCTACACATAAATCCCCAGAAAATTGGAAAAGACAGACGTCTTGTGTTTCCTATTAAAATCCACTGCAACTACATCTATTCCATCCCTCCTGGGATATTTTGTAAGATTATATCCATCACAAGGTGTGTAAAGCACAAAGCTAAAAAATAAATCTACTTCTAAGTTCCTAGATATTTTTAAGCATCCTCTATACAACTACACACAAAACTACACTGGGTAAAAATGTAGTAATAAACTTTCATGTAACCAACGAAATAGGCAAAGCTAAACATCTCTTCAAAACATGTATACTACAATCCACGATTTAGAAATAGAGATATAGAAACAGTTACTTCCAGGTAAAAACAGAAAGGAAAGATTCAAGTATTGAATAAAAATGACTATTAAAACATGAATTCAAACAATGTTGTATCTGAAGTATATCAATGGCAGCTTGACTCAGTGTGTATATCAGTATGTCAGCTTTTGAGGTAAGAGTAGAAGATGCTTTGGGGTTTTGAAAAAGGAGTCACCAATATCATCAATAACAGACAAAAAATACCGAAAAAGAATAACTAAAGAAAGCCCTAACCCTCCTCCCCACCCAACCCCTTTCCCCATAAATAAACTGAAAAGAGGAGGGTAACAAAAGTTTGCTCAACCTGTTCAGGTGATGATCTCTGTGCTTTCTACATGGCTGCTTGTGTACCCAAATTATTGCTGTTATAATTATTTCTTTTTTCTAACAGTAGAAAGTACCTCCTACACTGATTTAAAAAGACGTTACATGTACTTTCACATTGTCTAAAATATCTCTGTGTCTGTGTACTTCATCAAAGATTTTGTGCTTCCCAGATGGAGTAAAGAAGATTTGGAACTTATATTGCTGTATCTTATAGAATGTAAATTTTCTCATATGTCAATATGGCAGACACTATGCAAATGATAAAATTTAATGTGACATATTTTGTGTCAAGATCTTTATAGGAAAGGAAATAAACCCATTTTCCTATTTGACTGCTTCATTTGCTAATCATCCTTTCCTCTTCCTTATAGCTCCATGAAGGTGTCTATGCTTAAGCAGCAGGACTTGAAAGGTTTCCATTAGATATAAAGACACTTCAGACAGGTTGCAACTCCATAAGCTGCAAATCTTTATTGATTATTGCTTAGGAATATCTAAGTAACTATTGAACACCTTTTCTTATGTCTCTCTTCAGAAGGCTAGGAAAGCTTCCTTCTACTGCAGGCACCAAATTAAATAAAACCCCCACAACTAAGCAGTTCAAGAGGATTATTAGAGGTTTATTTTAATTGTCTTTTTTTCCTTTCCTCACGTCCAGTTTCCTTCTCTACATTAGTAATTTTAAAGTAGACAGACAGTACCAAAGCGATGGGATTTAATTATGATAACAAAAGTGTCAATTTTTTGCCTACAGCCCTCCTTTCTCTCTAGAGACTACTTTAAGGTAGATCTTCCTGGTCTCAGTTACCCAAAACACTCTGGCCTTGTTCATTCTCTCTGATGATGTCAGACTTGCTCAGGGACTTGCAACCCTCAGATTTCCCCACTTCAGAATATAAAGAAGGCTGCTTGTGGATAAGACTTTATAGGCTTGGTTAGGCCCTAAGGGAAACAAGTGGTTCTTTTGCAAACTTTGCAGATTATCCTGCAGATATGGCGTAACTGAAATCAGATTTTCATGCCTTAGAGTTGCTTACTATCTCTTACACAGGATACATTAATATTACATGCACAGTGACTAACAGAAGCAATCAAATTGAATCTGGAACAGTGTTGCATTAATACAGGATTCTGTTATCCTTAAGTATCTCAAATACTATTCCAGCATCAATAGCATCCTCTAAGATAAAAGTTACCGCTCAAAGTGAATAGCAACTGGCAGCAGAATCTGTCACTTACTGTCAGTATAGCCTATGAACTTGAAGAACATTGACATTGCTTTTGATCTAGAGGTTCATTAAAGGAAGAGAACAAATCAGGGAGGCTTTATCACTTCACTTTTTCTTTTATAATGTTTTATAAATAAATGGACTCCCTCATCACATTATCCTAAGCTAACCCGCCAGCTGATGCATCTTCTTGTAGTTCTGATGTTCCAGAAGGAGGTGGCAGCATGTGTTACTGTCTGAACCTCTGCACTTGGGAACTAACAGAAATTAAATCATGATGCAGTGCAAACTGAGGCAGTGTCTGCACATCTCTTCAATCTAATGCTGAGAAGAAGAACCAGGCAAGTGCCATGGGCATTATGGAACTTGGTTCCTTCATGGTCCAAATGAGATTGTCCCGTGGGAGAGATAGTGATTTAGTTATTCCTGCTTATAGCTTGTGTTGAAATGTAGCATCTCTGTTGTTGAATATTTATGTCCTAGTCACAGTATTTCACTTATATTAAGACATCAGGTGCTCTAGAGGATATCCTGAATGGCATCTCCTAGTGAATTTACCTGTGATTTGCAATGGTAGCACATACTGAAACCTTAATCTCTGTTCAAATCAATTAAGAAGGCAAAGAAAAGAAAACAAAAAACCTAATGCCTCTGTATCAAGCTCTTTGTGAGGAAAAAAAATTCTCATTCTTCATAGCATGAGATTGTAAAGAGAATAGGCTATAATTAATCATAGATGTTATACATAAAGTTACTCTAATTTTTGGGGGGTTTATGCTTTTTGAATTGTAAATGAAGAAGACTTTTTCAATGTAGACATAGTCTAGGAAAAGCTTAAATTAGCACAAGGTGCAAATAGACAAAAATAACGACAAGGTGTTGGCAGGGAAAGAAATCTAGCATAAGACAAAAAACCAGGAGACTAGTCTTCTCTTAAATTTGAGTGGAAGGTTTCCAAATCTTGAAAGAATTAAGTGAATATGCTTTACAATCTCACCTATTTCAATGGCTCTTGCAAGTGGATCAGATAGTATTCCTTAGCTGTATTACTTTCCTCATAGCAAATAAACATACAAGACCCTTGTCTCAAGGAAAGAAAAACAGCTTCAAAACTTGTGTATTGGACAAGATTTTTTTCTTTTCCCCTAGAAAAAGAAACTTACATGTCAAAAGCAGAGGTCCCAGTGGACTAAATTAGTTCCCAAACCACTGAAATGACTGAGAGACGCAATTAGTTTTGTTTGTTTTACTAATTTATTTAATAATTTCATCAATATTGTTTATTCCCTTGCTGCTGCCATAAATGGAATAGATACCTATGCATATTCTTTTCTTGCTTGGTGACTGTAATATCTATAGAAGAAGCCATATGACTTCATTTATACAGCGTGGAGATTACCTGTACATAAACTGTAACATATTTAATGACATTTCTGGACCTATATTATTTCATTGTTTTAAACAATCTCAGTAATTATTTCACAACAAACAAGGGCTACAGCTTAGTTATATAGACATAGCATAAGAGTAATTTTTTAAAGGTCAATTATATTTAGCAATCTCAGCATTCTACAAGGCTATTTTAGTTAAATATAAAGAAAGATAAGCCAACACATAGTAACAAATGTTGAGTTAAAACTAACATGTTGATAGCAGAATTTGAAATCAGATTTTTCTTCTAGAAGGAAAAAAAAAATCACATGAAGATAATTTAAAAATTGAAAATGAAAGAAACTCTGCATGCAATCATTAACCTCTGGAAACTAAATCTTGGATTTTGAAAGAATGACAGTCAAAAATTTTCTGTTTCAATTAAGCCATTAAAGAATAATCTTTTAATTGCTTCCATACAATTTTTTTTTTCAAATCATGTGGTCATGTTTGATTCTGTGTAAGTTACTAAAAAACCAAAAAGAAGATGTATTTTACAAGAGGGCTGAAAAACTGCAAAAGAAGTTTTTAAAAAGTCAGTATTTTTCTCAGAAGAAAAAAAAATTCAGCATTGAAAATCAGATAAAGTGTAGCAATACTCAACTTCATGTTCCTGTTTTAAACATCAAGGATGTACTTTAGAATTCAGCTGAGTTATTTTACTGAATGTCTTTTGAACTACTGCAGCAACATAGCACAAGTAGAAAATCAGAAAAGTTCCTGCCTCAAAATTCACTGAAGACATCTTTCACTATAAGGTAGACATTGTCATTACATATTAATAGAAACAGATTTTTCTTTAAAACTTGAGCACACAGTACTGCAAAGTACAAATCTTCCAACCACGGGTACAAAAATGTCTTGTTAATGCAGTATTTATTCCTTTTTTTGCTCGGTAGATGTTTTCTCCCTGTCTATAGAAAACTGTTCCTCCCTCCCTAGATAAATGATATTAAGTGACACTATAAAGACATTTTTTTCTTATCCTGAAAACCCTATTTTTAAAAATTTTCCTCTTAGCAGCAGTAGTAGAAGATTTTTTTATGACTTCTTGTATTTATTGCCTGAATCTTTATTCTATAAAGTTATAATATCCATTAATTATATTGTCATAAGACCTTATTTTTATTGTCTAGTAAGTCTTTTTTGCACTTACATGACTTCTGAGGTATGACTCCTGTTCTTCTGAATGACCCGAGTGTTAAATGGTGACACTATTAATCAGTATCGAAAGGTAAGAGTGAAAATTCATAAATTCACAGGAGAAGACTGTTTTCAGGACAATTTACTATTCAGACCCCATATTCACACTGTGAATGATTGTAATTACCTGCTGTGACAATAACACATCCATAATACAGCACAGAAATGAACTTGTATTTTTAGTTTGTTATTTAGGGCAGCAATTCAAAACCAGATCTAGAAATAGGACAATACACATAAAGCAATTTTACCATTCAGTGCAAGGTAGCAAAGGAAAAAAAAACAATTCCATCAGGTTTCTGATCCTCATTCTTGGCCAAACTGCTAATTTTGTTAAAAGCCTTTTTAACAGTCAATGTAATTTTTAATCACCTGTCCTGGTTTAGGACAAATCACGGGAAATCCTCCAAAGGGAGCCTCCTAGAAAACAAACCTCCACCACCCCTCCTCCCAGCTCTGGGTTTAGGAAGGAATTCTTCGGAGGAAAAGTGGAAAAAACCTGTTTATTGACAGATGAACAAAAACACTCCCCAATACAAGGAAAAAGAAAACAGCCTCAGGTGGTACTTATGGAGTCTTCTGTGAAGGGGAGGGCACAGAGCTTGTCTCGTGGGCCCCGGAGATCCCCAGATATTCCCAGGTCAGGTCCGGAGCCGGTCCAATGATCTTCGGCGGGGGGGAGAAGGGAAAGGGAGAGAAAAAGGGAAAAAAAAAAGAAAAAAAACAGAAACGGTGAAAGCCAGCAAGAAACAGAAAAGGAAGCCGGTGGCGGAAGCGG
>VZSR01001685.1:13398149-13419003 GCA_013398615.1 Brachypodius melanocephalos | reverse complement strand
AGAAGCGGCAAAAGCCAGCGAGAAACAGAAAAGGAAGCCAGTGGCAGAAGCAGCGGCAGAAGCAGCAGAAGCAGCAACCGGCCAAAGGCGAAAGTAAAGTTAAAAGTTAGTCCCGCTGCTCCCAAACTGCCCGCTGGGGAGGGGGAAGGGAAGGCAGCTGTTAGACATAACACAGGGACAAAGCTGAACAATTGGGATACAAAGCACGTCAACCCAGGACATCACCCTATTAATATTTTTGAGGCTTGCAGACTACTTGTGGTCTACTATCATTCCATAGCAATCTTCCAACAGAGCATTATAGGCAGGGATGTGAAAAACCTGTGCCTCCTTTAATCTTGGCAGGTTTGTAAAATTTTTCATATTTCTTAAGAGGATACATCTTCTGTTTATTAGAATTTATTGCATAAACCCAGATTAATAAGCATTAATTCTCATTTTGTGTTGGGGTATATGAAACTGATTTGGAATTGATTTAAAATATAATGAAGCAACTTTTGGGATTATAGGTGATGATCACCTAATACAGAATATTATTCTAAAAAGTGTAATGAGTAATTAGAGCTGCTATATTTTGTTTCTAAGGCTGAATGCTCTGCCAAATTTTTCTGAGGAACAGAAACAAAATCCTTACATAGCAAGCTCTCTAGCAGCATAGCTAGCTTGATTTGTAACACAGCACAGTTTTAGTATTAAAATGCTATTTATAAAATGGAAATTATTTAATGATAGGCTATGGACTGCAGCAATGTGTAAGCTGATCAATTAAACCAAATATTGCAGTCTTGATAACTTTACAGCAATGAAGCCTGAGAATCAGGGATGAATGTCCAAGAAAAGCTACAGGACTGTGGCAAAAACCCAGTATTGAGTGAGAAAAGACAAATTAGGAGTTCTTATGAGTAGATGGACTATCCAATGACCATGTGTGTGAGCCATATTTATACATTAGATGTGTCATAACCAGACAATATGAAGGGAATTATCTCCACTGACACACATCAGAGGTGTCTCAAACGTAACAAATGCTACTAAGGCTGACAGAAGCTAGTAGACCCAGAATCACATAGGACTGAAAAGAAATGGATTCTCACGTAGATAATAGTTTGAAAACAGTTCCACAGCCACAGAGTTGTCTCTCCCACTCAGTTTCACCTGCACTGAAGGTAACCAGCATGGGCAGAACCAGAAGTCAGAGAAGGTTCCACAGGGTTGGGGTTCATTTTAAGAAGTTAGAGCATACATTTGGGAAGCACACCAAGATCTTAGTGTGGCATGCTGGAAGGATCAGAAGAACTACAAATCTGAAATGCTAAGAGTCAGTGCTTTGGGATTGTTCTCTTATAGCAGAGAAACTAAGTCCTACTGTAAGAAACATATAATAACGGGAAAGGAGAATAATTACCTCTGGAGATGCAGACAACTTACATCCAGGAAATTCCTTCCCACCCTAAACTTGTAAATACTGTGTTCTGGACATAGTGTGTTGGTAACATAGTAGAGATTAGTTGGTTCATGCCAGCTGGAAGTCTCCCTGGTAATTTTGTCATACTTTGGGAGATAAGGCATTTAAATAATTTATCCTTTCCCGTAGGTTTTTTGCCTCAGGTCCTAAATTTTGGAGTCTGATGAATGACAACCTAGATGTGGGCCATTTCAGACCAGTTGACTTTAATTTCTGTGAATGTTCTCAAGAATGTTTAATCTGTCAACATAAGCAGAAGCTAAAATAATGAAAAAATACTCACACTAAAACAATGCATGCATACTCAAACTGGAGTGCCCAAACCAGGAAATGGCAGTAAGATGATGCATTAATCAAAAGCCTAGATACTCATGCAAGTCCTACTGAAATTTTTCAGTTGAATACAGGCTGTTAAATTATCTTTCTGAAGTCAATCTGTTTTTCCCTGGTCACATTCCCTTGTTTTCACATTTTGTAAACCAGGCACATTACTCTTGCATTTATTTTTTATTCATCTCAGCAAATTTTGGTGCTTCACAATAAATAATTACATTTTCATGGGATAGAAACTGCATGCTTGTTGCTTCTGTGATCAATTTGTACTTCCTGCACAGAGACCCTTCAATTTAGTAGAAAGAATTCGGATTCCTTGTATTAGGTTTAATAGGCCTCCTGTAATATTTCTGAAATAGATATGAAACAGGACAGACATTGCCTTAGTAAAGCCACATTCATCCTTAACACAGTTCTCAGAAGACACTTGAAAACTTTCATATTAGTTGATATTATTTCATATCATTCTAGTTCTTACCAGCTTTGTAGTACTGCAATGCCATATAATAATATCTTAATAATAATATCAGTGCCATTATAATATCTTATCTTTACCTACTATTCAGTTATTCTGATTTGTATAGCAACTCTGTCAAGGCAGTATGAATTCTTAAATATCTGTAGGAGACTTCCATATCAGGAACTTTTTGTGCCTACCCCTGCTAGGCTGATGAGCCTTCTTTCCAGGAGGTTTATATTTAGATTAATTTCAAGAAGGTCATTGTGATATAATAGCATTATTTAGATTTCATGAATCAAGGTTGATCTGTGGAAAGCCAGCTGGCTGCCCAGAATCCGTTTCTCTTATCCAGATTAAAAAAAACTGAATTAAATGCCTCTAAATCTTCCTTTCCATATAAAATTGCTCCCTTTACTCCAGCCATGAATGTTGAAAGGCTGTGAATTGGTGGACTGTGTGATTTGTTGCATCAATAAGGCAATGTCTCTGTTCAGATGTGTTCTTTCTTCAAAAAAATGAGGACTTGTATTAAGGGAAAAAGTTATAAGCTTGCATTAATGATTGGGAGAAAACAATTCAGAGGCAAGGCATGAGGATCAACACTAGAATGCATTTGAATAACATGGAGCATAATAGATAGCCCTGGAGTAAACACAAGGCTGTATTTCACTCAAGAACTCAGCTGCAGTCATAAACTGTGAGAGTTTTATGAATGGCATCAGAGCCTCAAGAATTAATTCAGCCTCATACTCACAGCAGTGCCATATGTTGTTATTTATAATATCCACTTTATAATTACTACTCTTAAACAATTTAATATTTGTAGCTACAATATTTCAAAGATTAAATCATTAATTTGAAATGCTGAACTTTCCTTGAGGTAACATCTTTAACACCATACTCAGTTCCTTATCAAATGAGATTTTTAGGGGTACTATATTTAATACAAACTGATGCCTGCTAAATAACTTTTAACACCACAAGAAACCATTCTCTTTAATAAGGCTGTGGAGTGCAGTGGGACTCAACATAAGAGCTATGGTGTCATTTTTCACATGAGAAGTTGCAGATTTATGTTGGGTCCATTAGATAGTTATAAGGTGTAAGAAGGCCATAAAGAAAAAATCTATTTGCTCTGTTATGTGTTCTTCTATGAAATTAAAAGGCTTAAATACCTGCCTATGATCTGTTTGGGAAATGGAGACAATCAAAATATTCCAAATAACTGATTCAAATTAAAAATTCATTTATTTGAAAAATCTGTTCCTGATTTCAACGTACTGTCTAAAATAAATGTTGGAGATCATGCTATTCTTGGAAGTTAACTGTAATTTTTCTTGCCATGATAATATTCTTCATCACACTTATCCTTGGCCTCTTCCCATATATGTAACATTTTGGCAGTACAGCCAGCATAAGAAATGAAACATGACCATGTGAGATGCATTCCTGCTCTCTGAAGCAGTTTGCAGGTAGGCTATTTGAGTGCAATTGAAAAACAACTGTGTAGAATCAGAACAGTCTCACAAAAACCATTTGCCCCATCTTCACCATTTCCCCTCCTCTTTTTGATTTTCCTTTTTTTTTCTTGTTTATTTGTTTTTATTTCCCATCCTTTTAATTTTTTTTCCTGTGTGCCTTGTACTCAGGTAAAAATAAATGCAAACAAAAAGAAGGCTTCAATCAATAGATGCTGTTTCAATCAACAGACACTGTTTGTAAAAGGGCTTCTTGTCACTTAAATTCAAGGTCTCTATTACTGGACCATATACAAAAAGTCTTATGGAAAACTCTGTATAGCTTGCCCGAGTCGTGTCCTTGTATCTCACAAGTTCCACTCTACTGGAAAAATCTTTATGCTATGAGGTATTAGGTATTTTTGTTATGCTTTGACCCTTGATAGTATGACATGAGAATAAGAGCTAGATTGAAGGATGAAGATAAGGATGACATTAATACAATTTGATCCAGGTCAGACCTGAGACCACCTAAACCATGATCTGAATTTACCTTAGTAGAGTCCTTTCAAGCACCTTTATGGAGAGATTTTTCAAGATTCCATTGTCCAGGGTCACCAGGTCCTGCTCCAAGCTTTGACAAAATATAACAGTCTTCCCATGCATACTTATTGACATCAAAAGGATTAAATTTTTCATCATGGTCATGGAAAAAAAATCTGTCAATTCTTGATTGCACTAATCCTTTGATTAAAACTGCTAAGTGACTATTGCTATTTGTTTTTTTAGAGCACCAGTTTGACTCTTGCATTTGTTGTGACTACTTTAAATGACACTTTCAAAGTAAGATAATTACTTGGACAAAAACACCGCAAAAGAATTATCAAAATTTTCTCCTGCTTTTCAGAACTTTTCCTTATTGTCATTTAATAGGCATTTATGTGGGTTTTAATGATCAATATAGTAAAATTCTGTTATCTACAAGCAGAAGCAAAGCTGAGCTTCTAAAACCTATATGTTAGCATGCTGATCTGGGGAATACTGAATATCAGAGAAGCTGGATTAGTTATAGATACAGCTCCTACTTAAGAAAACACTTTTTAATTTCCACCTTCAAAATTAAGTTCAACACATACATTGTCTTCCCAGTAAAGCATGCTAAACTTACGAAGACAAATATTTCCTGGACCACTGACAGAGCCTCACTGTTATTCTTATCTCCCCTCAGACTTCTAGTATTAATTAATGCTATCTTCATATTTTACAACTTCAAGTTAAAGAGAAATGTACCTGAAGAAGCCATAAAAATGAACCTTGATGAAGATCTGACAAAATAATCAGCTATATTTGTGCCAGCCATATTCACAGGAACAAATATCCAATATTCTTTTCCAGGTATACAGCAAAAACAATGTTCTTCCTTTTAATTTAATAATTAGTCTGTGGTTGTTGAGATGGCCACTGCACTCAGAGTGCTTCAGTAAAAACTTCAGGGGGCTTCGAGTATCAGGACTTTGTTATGCAAAAAGTCTTTCATACCTTTTCTATGTATCCTTCTATGTGCAGCTCCACACAGCTCTGGCTCTTTCTCTCCTTCTTCTCTCTTCCTTCTGCAGTTCCAGCTCGCTGCTTCCTGTCCCTGACACGGCCACCTGTCCCTGCCTGTCCCTCATACAGTGGCTCACCTGATCTGTCCCTTGACCAACCTCCTGTCCCTTTGTCCTCGCAGCACAGCCAGCAAACCTCAACTTCTTCACAACATGACCAACCAGACTCCAACTAACTCCACCTGACTCACTCACTCTTTATCACACCCTCAGCCTTGAGGGCAAGGCTGTTCCCACTCTTGGGTGATTAACACAGCTGCAAGGTATCAGCCACAAGATTGTCTTTAGCACTATCTCTATCCACATTAGCCCATCCTTAAAAGAAGGAAAAAAATGTAATTCACAATTGGAATAACTTATACTATAAATTTTATTTCAACCAGTGAAGTTATGTACATGAAAGGAAGCCAAAGGCTGGCATGTGAAAATTGGAGCTTAGTCTTAACTGAGTAGTGCATATCAATTAACTGGAAAGTTGAAGTGCAAATATAAAATACTCCAACTATTTATGAAGGTCCTTCAGGGGTTTTCAGGTCCTAAAGGGCAGAAGCAATGCATTTTAATAAAGGAAACACAAACTTTTGCTAGCTTTTCAAACTTTCTACTGTTGGAAAACACTGTCCTCTAGGCATGTTTTTAAGAGCAGGGAAGTCTCACGAGAGTAGCGCCTTAGACAGAGATGGAGTAAAAATAATGCCCACTCTTTATTCTTCAAAGGAAGAGATTGATGGCTCTTCATAAGTCGTTGATCTGTAAAGGATTCAATTTTTAAACTACTATTCTTTAATGTATCACAGCATCCCAGAATGCTTGAGAGACCCTGGAGGTCATCTGGATAAGCAGTAGGGTGCAGGAAAGCTGAGATCACTCATAACCAAGGTAACTTGGATATCCAGAGACAAGTACAGCCATGTCAATTCATAGATTATGTGACATGGGCTCTTGTGTTATATCTGGTGACTAAGCTGAATTTTTCAAATAAAAGCTTTAGTTTTGCTAAAGCATTTCCAATATCTTTAGTTCATTAATCATGCATTTGATAATTTGTCATCAGATTTAGAAACACACGGTGATTTCTGGGCCTAGATTTGCAGCGCAGTCTAGGTGAAGACTGAAGGAGAGAGGAATCCTAAGGGGCTTTAGTTCCATCAGGAATAAAACTCTCTTATCAGACAGCCAGCAGGGCTGTGCTCTGCCTTTAGAGGCTGACCAGCCCTTGGGGCTCAGTGGTCATAGGGGGTTCCATGGGGCTGCCTGAGCCTGGCCTCCCATGCCAGGTGGCCTTAGATGGCTGCAGGCAGGCAGCTCCCCCAGGAGCAGGACCAGGAGATGAGGGGGGGCACTTCACAGAAGATGGCAGGACAGGGTAGGGTCATATTGGCTCTGCTGGCCCTATGAGTGACAGGGAAATAAATGGAAGCAGCAGATCTGAGTCAGCCAAAGAGATAAAAACAATGATACAATGGCATGGGTGCTGGAGATATCTGTGGGGCAGGCACTGATGGTGCTGGGCTCAGCTGAAAGGAGATCCTTAGCTAATTGCAAAGGGAAAGGATGTGGGAGGCATCTGGGAGACTAGGCAGGGTCACAAGGGCCTGTTAGTACTCTGAGGTTCCTGAAAGTCGCTTTTAATTCCTCCTCATTTTCATTTAATTGAGTAAACTCTTCTCTTGTGCTCTGAGACACAGAAAAGAGCAATTTTCAGCCACATCACTCTGTCTTTTAGACACTTCTTGAAGTACTTCAGATACTTTGATCATGTCCTCGCTTCTTATTTCCAAGGTAAACAGTCCTAATCTTCTCAATCTCTCTTAATCTCTGAGATGCCCTAGATAATTCATCACTCCTCTGCAAGCAGTCTCTGCCTCTGCCTTCACAATACATTTCCTAAGACAAGGTGACCAGTATCGTAGCCAGGATGAGACTACAGCACCCCATGATTTATAGAAAGACAATGTAATGTTATTTTTATATGCAGCCTCTTATGCCTTCTCCAATGTAGTGGCTCGTTAGTGTTTTGGAGTAGCTGCTGAGTGGCACTGGCCGTGGCACCATGAACTCTGCTCTTCATCTCAGGTCCCTCTGCTGTGCTGCCAGAAACGTTAGATGCCGTGCTGTCAGTGTTAGATGTTGCTCCATGGATGCTGGGATTGCTCTTCTGCTACAGATAGGATGTAGGAATGTAAGATGTAGGAATTCTTTAGTTGAAGTGCACATTTTCTTTATGTGTTTGCATTGAAATGAATTTGCTATGACGCTGTCCTTTCAGGGCCACTGCACAAATGTGTTGTCACAGTGTATGTGAATGTATGTGCCAAGTCAGCTGATGTTGATATGGGGAAGATAGATCCTCTGTCCTCCTTCTGATAGTTCACCTCTGCCTGCTTTTCTCCTGGACAAAGGCACCCACCTTGTGAAGAAATCATGATGCCTCCACCCACATGGGATACAGACCAGCAGTTGCGGGAAAATCACAAAAGTGTCATTGGATTAGTGGATGAAGCAGCAGTCAACGTTTTTAGAACACAAGGGCACTCTAGCACACACAGGGGACAATTACACCGTTTATCTCACTGTTTTCATATTGGAGCAAACTCACCTCCATTCCTTTTCTACCCACAAGCATGTGCCAAGGCAGGTATAAAAAGAAGATAACAACAACAACAACAACAACGACAAAGTTACATGAGAAGAATCAGAAGACAGGACAAGGGTCAAGAATGTCAGATATGTGCTCAGGGGATTCACCCGAATTGCCAATCTTTTTGGCAAATTCTTCATGTATGTGTAAATTAAATTAGTATACATTGGTAGCATTTTAAAGGAAATTTGTCATTGAAATAGCCTGACTTTACTGCTGAATAACTGATGAGCTCTGGATGAACAAATGGTTTTGGCAACACTCTAACTGTGTTTTTTGATCCAAAGGAAGTTGGATAGGAACTGACATCTGCATAAATGAAAATATGGTGAAATTCTGATTGCTTTCACCTTTTTTTTTTTTTTTTTCTGAACTGCAGTATTTTTTTATGGACTCTGAAAATTTCATGACTTATGGAAAATTGCTCTCATATAAGGGCAGTAATTTCCCATTGGTACGTCTGTTACA
This sequence comes from Brachypodius melanocephalos, assembly GCA_013398615.1. NCBI lineage: Eukaryota > Metazoa > Chordata > Aves > Passeriformes > Pycnonotidae > Brachypodius > Brachypodius melanocephalos. The sequence goes on along the minus strand of VZSR01001685.1, from coordinate 13,410,572 downwards.
ACCTGCCCCTGAAGATAAGAACTGAGGTTCTTGTAAATACATCCCTTGGGGCAGATTAGAGTGAAATGACACTGAATGACCAGTGTGCATATTTAAATACATATATGTAGGATTCGTTTTCAAATTTTGTTGCAATAGAAAGGAGGCACAGAGCCAATTTGATTTTCATCTGAAGAAATATGGGGATATAAAATCACATAAAAATGTTTAAGAAAATGTACAAAGAGAAAGAGAAGAGAAAGAAAGAGAAAGAAAGGATAAAAGTAGAAAGACATTACCACTCATGGATCCAGTGATGAGACCAGGCTTGACCTGTTGAGGACTGGCAAAGCCCATGAAATGTAAATGCTCAATTGGTAATTAGATGTTCAGGTTTGGAATGCCTGGTACCTTCCTTAGAGGGGGAGTTTTACAGTGTCTGATGCAGCACTGTGGATCTGTTGCAATACTGTAGATCATGGACAGTCCTCTGGTGGAAGGCCCCAGACATTAGTCTGAGGCACTTTAGGGGTCTTTAATGGGTTATGGCACCTTGTAAGATGTGACAGCTAACTCTGATGTCTGTAATTGAGCTAGTTATGCCTCATCAGATGGAAGGAATAGCTTTCGGCCTACCAGAAGGGAGGGGGGAGTTTTAAAAGGAAGCCAGTTGTGTAAGGGAGGATATTAGCATGATAAAAAGTGCTACCCTTCATTGGCAGGGTCTGCTTCTTATCTACCTTCTCCATTATTTGGCTCAAACACCAGCCTGTAGCCTCTGATGGGGGTTCTGCATCCCTTCTGTCTTATGATGTTCAGAGGTTTTGCCATTACACACAGAAAACTCTCCTCCGTTCTGGTTGGGTGTGCAAAGCTTGCCTCAGCAAATGGCCAATTGTTTAAGTCATTAGCCATTAGAATTTCAGGCTATCACAACATTCAAGATCGGTCTGGGTGAACAGAGATCTAAGATTTTATACTGTGTAGAAGCATCTCTGCTCATTTCAGGTTCCATCTAAATACTCCAGATACTCCAGATACAATAAAAACTGCTGTAATTCATGGGGTCTACCAGTGGAATTAGGTCCCTTAATTTTTCATGAAGATGTTGTTTCACCAGTGTTCTTGAAAAATTTTGTCAGGATTTCACAGAATAAGCTGAGTTGGAAGGGACCTGCAAGGATCATTGAGTCCAGCTCCTGGCCCTGCACAACGCCATGCCCAAGAGTCACGCCACTGTGAGCACTGAGAGCATTGAGAACATTCTCCAAACATCTCTTGCCAGGCTTGGTGCTGTGACCACCTCCCTGGGGAGCCTGTTCCAATGCCCAGCCACCCTCTAATTGATGAACCTTTTTCTAATATCTAACCTAAACCTCCCCTGACACCACTTTCTTTCTACATGTTGCAAACTTATTGCACAAGGTTATCACATTCTCCAGTTTTGTATCATTCACTGAAAAAGAGCCTGAATGAGTCTTTCCAAATATGAATTAAAACATGCCATTATAATTAGAGGTAATGGTCTTTTCCCCACAAATTCATTTTTTCATCTATTTATTTAATTATGTAAAGATAAGATTTGGATTTTGTGTGCTCATCTTGACAAAGCCCTGTGCTCTTAATTTTTTGCATCAAAAATGTTGCAAATGAGAAAATTAAATCTTAAGTTTGAAAATAGGGATTGGTTTCATTACAAAGCTAGCATTAGAGCTTAATGAGCTTGCATACACATGGCTACATATCAGACCATAGCTGTAAACATCATAAACCACAAAATAATTAGGTGACCTTTCCCCAGACTATCTTCAGGGGCAGCACTATGACCTTCTTAGATTGTGGTCTGAACTTCTGCCTTGCTATTGATTGCAAAATCAGTGAACTTAATGAAAGCAAGTCTTAGGATGCCATAAACTGTTTCACAAGGCAGAGGTGGCAGCATTTGAAATGTGTTGAAAGCTCTAATGTAAATTATTTATAGTGCTTGCATGATGCAAACCTCTCTGCTTGAAGAGACTAATCAATTCTTCCATTTGATAGGAATTTTAATTAGATAGAACAGCTAGGGATGCAAATATTGTTCAGCTACCTAATTCATTGGCTATTTAATTGAGGCTAGCCTAATGTTTTCATTGCTGCTACATATAGTAGAGCAAAAGGACATTAAGATGATTTAAGTGTGGATCTTGCAACAGGAAAACCCTAAGCCTTAAGCTGCATGTTGAAAATATAACATGCATGTTTCAGAGATAATTATATAGTCTTGAAACCGTATGGCATGATGTATGCTCCTATCCGTCACTAGTGGTGCAAAATACCTTCCAATAGTATAAGCAATAAAATAGGCACTTCAAATCTGCACAAACATCTGCACAAGTCATACTTAATTGATTTGTCAATTGTCTGATTTTTATTAGTTTCTTAAACCTTTATACATAGCAAATGTAAGTGTAAATGTCTTTATTTTGTTCATTTTAGCTTCTGGAAATTATATTTTCTCTCATAAAAAGACTATAAAGGCCAAATGTTCAAAAACCTATCTATACAAATATACAGCAAGCTGTGTTAAACACACATCAAGGTACAATTTTCTGCTGAAATATATCCCAAAACATTTTTGCAAACAGAGGGCTAAAAACAAGCCTTGAAGATAAATTAGGAAAATGTTTCAGTTGCCTTTGAAAAGGTGTATGTTTTGAGGTTAATGCATTTAGAAAAATAAAGTGAAATTGTTCAGAAAGTAAGACACATGCTCTTGAGTCAAGGTCACATTTGCCATATAATTTCATGTCACAGAAGCTGAAGTCCTGTCCTTCCTTACAGCCCAAGAAATTGGGAGTGATGATTATCCTAACCTAGCTATTATCTCTAGAAATAATGTTTTTGCAGAAGCTACGTTAATGAGGTAAGGGCTGGTGATCTGCTAATTAAAAATATAAAAATAGTACTAGTGATAAATGGGGTGTCAAAATATTCTACCTAAGGAAGAATCTTTAAGTTAGCATTGATCAATGCACAGCTCTGATTTCATGACACTGCATATTCATTTCACGAACCTCCCCTTTTATTTGGTAATTACTACAACACTCTCTGGATTAAGACTATAGCACATTCTTCAGAGATTCTGTGCATTGTCTAGTTCAAGTTTATTTATGAATATTTATTAGTTTGCTGGCATACCAGAATCTTCTTAGTAGCTAACACATTACCTCACACTAATAAGGGCTTTTGTTTGACATGGAAAGCAATTGCTTTACACTGGAAAAGCTGTTAAAGCTTAGTGTATGTCTTTCAGAAAAGCAAAGAAAATTGAGAAGCTAAATATACAGACTGGGATTTTCAAACGGGCCCATCTGAATTATATAACCATTTGCATCATACTACATTGAGAGTAGCACACAAACCCAGCTTAATTCCTAATTGAAGCATCTGGCCAGTAGTTCCACAATTAATTGTAAATCATATTCCCAGTTCATCTGTGAAAACAGCATTTTTCCAAATCCAGTCCAGTGAATTGTGAATTTGGATATCTCAAAGTTATTTCCAACTGAACAGAATTTTACTAGAGTGTGTTATGGCCTCTAATTAAACCTAAACACACCATTGACTTGCAAAAGTAAAAGTGTCTTTCAAAAGTGAAAAATAATTTGTTGCAAACCAAGACTAGTCAGAAAACCAAACACAGTATAAATTATAAGAATAAAAAGAAATGTCATGCAATATAAATAAAAAATCAGTACAAAACTATCAGGCTCTGGAAAACTTTACTAATAGCAACACCAAAACTTGTGCCATAAACAGCAAGGATCCCATAAACAAACTCATCCATTGTCCATCCACACAAGATGTCCCTACAAAAGTTAACATCACATCTATTGATTTTGGCCCTAAAGTTATCAATTGTCAGAGGTCAAGAGATCTGTAAAAATATTACTCCAAGATACAACAAAAGATATAGTTCTTACTTTTAAGCATGTCCCTTTTGCAGAAGGACAAGTTTTCTTAATGCCTTTTTGAGACACAGTTAGTCAAAACCAGCCACAATGCAGTCATAGTTTCACAGTTTGAATACATGTTATGGATGTTAAAGTGTCAAAATCCTCATTCCCTGATTATTTCAAATACAAGTGGGATTAAAGTCCTTACAATACCTGGATATTGTCCCAGTTCTGGGCCTGTCACTTCATGAAAGATGTTTGAAGTCCTGGAATGTGTTCAGAGAAGGATGGAAGTTGGTGAAGGGTGTAGAGACCGAGTCCTCTAAAGAGGGTTTGTTCAGCCTGGAGAAAAGGGAGCTCAGGGGAGACCTTATTGCTCTCTACAACTGCCTGAAAGGAGGGTGTAGCAAAGTGGATGTTGGCCTCTTCTCCTAAGAAAATTCTTAAAGGACGAGGAGACATGGCCTCAAGCTGTGCCAGGGGATGTTCAGGTTGCGCATCAGGAAGAATTTTTTCACTGAGGAGGTTGTTCAGTATTTTAATGGATTACCCAGGGAAGTGGTGAAGACACCATCCCTGGAAGTGTACAAGTGATTGGACCTGTCACTTAGTGCTGTCATTTACTTTACAAAGTGATTGGTCAAAGATTGGACTTGATCATGGAGCTATTTTCCAATATAAATGAATCTGTGATTCTATGAGTGTTCTGAAAAGAGGAAAACCTTGGATGTGAACTGGGGATAAGGAGGACCTGATTTACATCAAACACTCCTACATTGACCTTTGAGCATTCCCATGTCCTTGCATCAGCTGCTTCAAAGAGAACCACAAATCTTTAGACAAAACAGACATATAGACAACTCAATCCACCGTACAACAGAGTTACTGTTGCACCAATCCCAACAATTTGCCCTTGACTAAGGTTTCTTTTGTGCTGTGCTAAAGCATACTAATTAATACCTAATGCAGTAGTGGAAAAAAGCAAGATCCTATAGCAATGTAGATTATGTAGAATACACAGAGACAGTAAAGCACATGGGAATGCCATGAAGGAAAAAGCCACAGCACAGTCTGGATATATCAGTATAGAGGGAGAAATTGAGTATTAGTGAAGTTACAAGAATTGGTCCCTGTGAATGAAATCACTTATTTATAGGCAAAATTTTTAGATATAGAAGTATAGGGAAACAACTACAGCTTCCCTGTGAACAGATTTGCACAGAACAGTTTTAATCTGAATAAGCAGTTATTTAATATATTATTCTTAATGCTTGTCAGGGTTCTGCTAACAACTGTGCAATTTTCCACTCTCTGAATCATCTTGGCTGCAGTATGCTTGTCTTTCTAATTGTATCTCTTCTTTGATTTGACCTAAGAGTGAGATGATTTACCACCTGTACTCTTAACTTAAACTGTGCCAGCCTAATTGGCTCCATATTTAATCAAGTGTTCACAATGTCAGTGTTTCATTTTTCATCTTTGTTTATCTTATGTGAAATGACATTGATCACTAGTCAAGTGCTGAGATGAGATTGTGTGGCTTTGTCTGTGCTGTTAAAGATCTTACCTGACTTTTGTTTTATTTATCAGTGGTTTCTCCTGTACGCAACTATTCTCATGCGAGATTTGGTTTCATAACTTATGTATTTTTACTGGTGTTCTGGGACCATAAAGAAATGCAGGCTCTCTCTTTTATATTCACATCCAACCTTAATGTGTCTGCCATCTGTCGAAGGTGTAGGTATGTTGCTTGCATGCGTTGTGGGTTATTCATACCTCAGACATTTCCCTTCTGAGCTTTGAATTACCCTCTCAGCACATTATACTTCTCTCCATTGATTGTACAGGAACACAGATTCTTAACTATCATCGATAAACATGTGCAAAGATTGTTTTCTAGAGAAGACTGTGCAAATAACCATATTCTATGTATTTCACAGGCTGATTGAAAAAAAAAATGTCTATTTTCTTCTGCTACAGTACAGCTATATTCTTTCAGTAATCATAAAAATTGCATTATGAAAAACCCCTGAAATTTGTACAACAACTGTAATTATGCTTTTGGGACCTTCAATTTTTATTAATACTCTAGGCAATTTTTGGTGGCATATGCCTGAATGAAATTCCCATTACATTTACCCTCTGGAATATACATATACACACATAGACACACAAAATATTAAAATGAATATACTATGTATAGTATATAGCTACTACCCATCTGACAGTCTGATATGAGTGCTTTTTAGGAAGGTAGAGGGGTATTAATCCTGGAATCCAGTAGTTAATCTCAAGGAATTAGTGAGACTGGGACTTTACTTGTGAGATTAAGATTTTACTTTTGAAAGATGGCTTTTCCAGCCTTTGGGCATTAAACAGAGAGGATGTCCCACAAGAACTTGGATGTTAGTTACATGAGCTCATTGATTTCTTTTATAAGTGATTAATTTTTAAATTCAGCCACAGAAATTAAGAGCAAAATTAATAAAAAGCATGTAGCTAGATAAATCCCAAATTAAAATGTGTAACTGTTACCCAAAAAAACCACCAAATGTTGTTCATGTGAGTTGTCTCAAGTTAATTTGTGGCATGTGCAAGAGAAACTGAACAAACAAAAGAATGCCGAGGATGATGCTACTTTTTTTTTTTTTTTTTTTTTTCTTAATGGTTAGACAAATATTTCAAATGAGAATATTTGAACTTTCAGTCCTTGACATCAATCTAACAGGTAAAGTTGGTAAAATTCTGATGAAGATGTTCCATCATACATACATTTCAACTAAGATAGCCCCACTCATATTGATGGTTAACAACTGGATCAGAAGAACCCTTTCTTTCTCTCTGGGACAATTAATGTTTAATTGGGACACAGAACAGAAAATCAGCTCAAGAAATAACTAAAGTTTTAGACACAGCTGATGCACAGTAATTGTCTGGATGAAATGGTTTTTCCAAGTCAATGGAAGGTAATTTAAATTAGTTCAGCTCTCTTTTCACTACACTTTGAACTAACACTGATTACTCTGTGTTTGCTACATAGGTAGAGCGTGCACACGTATACATATGTACACACCAGGAATAGGTGCAGGTGCACCAGGTGTAAAGTTCTGTTTTAGGCAGTACTGCATCTTTGTCTGCTTTCCTCCCTTATCTGAGTACTCAGCCCTGATAGTCAAATATAGTGTTGAGAGAGAACTCTTGTTCAGTCATACTTCAGCAGCTTTGGTGATCCCAAATGTGCAAAGCTGAATTCAAATTTGAATCTGTATTCCTTCAGTTTCAGAAGCTGCAAACTGTAAAAGTATGGTATATCAGATGGAAATTACTTTTGGAATATTCAGTTCAGAATGCTACAGATACTAAAATTAAGACTCAAACCACAAGTTTTCAGGTTCCAAGTTAACAGCTATAGAGTAAAAATACAAAGTTCAGCAGGTGTCTCAAATTCTGGTCTCTCAATTCATTTTCTCAAATGATAAGAACAGAATTAAATTCTTAACACAAGGTAATAGATTTTAAATATAAAAAAATTAATGGTTACTATAGGTAGTTTGCAATACAGTAAAAACTGTCTTTTCATTAATGAATACATAAATTTTGCAAAACTGCAGTAACCCCAGTGAAATTTTTTTTTAAACTTAGTTTTTGCTTTGTACCATTTATTTATATATTTTATTCCAAATATATCTCTATTTCTTTATGTTCCATACTTTTCTGGTTGCAATAGAAAAAAAAATAGCAAGAGATTATTAACAGGAAATTTTCTTAACTGCTTACTATGTTATCAGAAAAACAGAGTGATTCATGATTTTCTGCTAACTCAACTCCACAGGGGAAACATATGTGAAAGGTGCATAATCTTGGCCTTCTGGAATATTTATTCATGTTAATGCAGTACACGATTAGAAATGCCTTTCTGCATGTCTATTTCAAACCAGTCATAACAAAAAGGAATGAAGAAGGTAATTATAAATAATTTAATAAAGCTCTGTCAATCGAAATAGGAAATTGTGTATGCATGTAAAGGTGTTTGACTTTGCCAAGAGGGTTTCCCAATACACAAAGGAAGTGTGTAAACAAATATTCTGCATATGCTTGTGAATAATTAAATACATTTAAACAAGAAACCACTGTTCTAATATATCCATCCATGATGACCATTTACTATAGCTGTAGAAGCTGTAGTTTACTGTTCATTGACTGTGTGTGTACGACATCGGGATTAGGGTTTGTATCATTCTCCAAAGTCACATAGGTGATCTTGTAAGATAAAGACAACTTGAAGAAGAAAAAGGTGATAGAGATAATTAATGAGTTCTTCTCATGTGATTATAAGCCTCTATTCATTATATTGGAGCGTAGTGCTAATAAGAAAGGTCACTGCTGATATCCAAGGGTGATAACTGGGGGCACTATTTGTTATTACAGGTGTGTCCATAGCTTCTGAATACACTAGTACTGAAGTGCTTATCTAACTCCTTACAATTTTTACAAAGAGTTTGAAGAGAAAAGCTAAGAAAAATTATTATGTCAATGGTTTCTGCAGAAAGCCTAACACAGTTATCTGCAGGGTATAAATTGTACCAAGTATCTCAAAAGAATGCTACTTGGAAGACCAACTGGTTAGGGTCATTCCCAATAGTAATTTAGGGACAATCCATTTATAGGAAACAAATCGTAACTATGGCAGGTTCAGTCATTCCACCATGATAAATACTGCTTTTATGCTTCCAGTTAAGGGATCAACTATGAAAGGGAAGACTGAAAGCTGCAAAGTATCTGCTCTCTTTGGAGCAGATGTATAAACACAATCAAAAAGAATGAAGTTGAGAGATTTCTTGTAGTAGAGTGCATAGAACAGCTTGCCTGAGCATGGCAGTAACACAAAATATTTATAAAATGTCAAACTTGGTCCAGTGGCTTAAAGTACATAATTTCTACTACAAAGGACAATTAACATTACTCACTCTCATTCCAGTTCCATATAAACCCGTAACTTTACCAAGCTTCACTGTCAAAGAAAATGTGATGAGAATGATATACTCTTCTGATGGCAAATAGATATCCAAAGTTCTAATGCAGCAGAAACACTTGTACAAGAAATTCAAGGAAAATTACAGGAAAAATGGGGCAAGACTATTTATGAGAGCGTGTAGCAATAGGACAAGGAAGAAAGGGTTAAAATTGAAAGGTAATAGGTTTGGATTAGATAGTAGGAAAAATACCTTTACTGTGAGGCTGTTCAGGGAAGGTGTTCGAGGAGGTGTTCAAGGCTAGGCTGGACAGAGCTCTCAGCAACCTGGTCTAGCAAAAAGTGCCCCTGCCCATGGAACGAGATGGTCTTGAAGGTTCTCTTCCAAACCAAACCATTCTATGATTCTATTAAATTGCATTTTGCCAGGAGCTTTCTTTCCCTATCTTTCATTATTATCTTAGTCTACTAAAAAATTATGTACTTTAACCGTGAACATGTGCTTCTTTCTCCATTGTGCCTTGCCTAACATGGATTAGGGTTTTACAAAAACACAACAGGCATTTTGTTCCCCATAATTATTAAGGTTTTGCCTTCAATGGTGTTCTTGAAAGATCGCTGGTGATTCATGGATGGAATTTTATGCAGTGATAAAACTAAGAAATTCACTAAGAATTGTAATAGTTTCTCATACTGGTTCTTATTCACTCTGCAAAACACTTTTTCTTGAGTAAGAAAACTATATTTCTCTTAAGTGAACTAACTAGTTCAACAAATATAAATAGATCATATTTTCTAATGAAATTTGTTAAAGATTCACTAGGATACAGAAAAGCAACATAAATATCTTAACATTTATTTGCTCCTACAAAGTTTTCCACTGTGTTTATCTGTATTTGAGATCACTTTGCTGCATCGATTTAACTTTATTCTTCCAAAATATTAAGATAGCCACGTATTTAATATCTGTATTCCTAAATTTTTAACACACACTGAAAGGAAATCAGGCAGATAAGACTATAGTGACTAACATTCCAAACTACTGCATAGTGAAGGAAATGTCATTTAGTTTTAATCAAGAAGGGTTTGTATCCCCAACATTTGGATATTTTATCTTGTGAACTACATTCCATCAGTAATATTTGCTGTGTTAGAAGCCATATTTTAAAATTGTCATGGCAGATTTGAAAAATCTCTTCACATTTATATAGCCGGGGGTGAGGTCTAAGGGGTCTGTGAACTTCACAAAATTACATGAAATGTTCAGATAAGCCTTTGAAACCTAGGCACATCTAGAAACAGGGCACAGTAAGGTCAGTGGAAGAGATGAACACTAGAAATCCTCTTTTGGAAGTTGGTGATAGACTATGTCAGGCAAAAGGAGGAAGATCTACATAAATATTTCATCCAGCCTGGAGAGAGGTACTTCTTGGTTTACTTCACTGAGAGAGAAAGGACAAGAGAGAATGAAAAGCAGATGGAAAGGTTTTATTGAGAACTGTCAAAAATAAGCTCTCTTGACTAGTCTTTTGATAAGTCTCACTACCCTGTAGTTCTTCCTTGTTATACTTCTACTATTTGCCATGTTGGAGTACTCCCTTTGGCATTACTTACCTCATATGGGGGAGTATCTGAAATTCAGTCAAATCTCCCGCAAGTCTACCCTTTCCCAGGCCTTGTGCCTTTCATCCTGAAGAGAGTCTTACACCAATGAAGAACACATTGCCTTGTATTTGGGCTTTCTCTCTGTTCCAGTCACTTAAAATAAAAGGTTAGTTCTATCCCACTCAGAGTTGCTCTTCTGCAGTTCAGTTTCTCCTTAAGGATCCACACCTGGAGCTAATCACAGTTCCTATCTTTTCGTTCTTCTCATTTTCCCCAGTGACAGATCCTTTTGCAGCGTCTCCTGATCTGTATGAGAGTGTCTTTCTCCCTGTCCTCTCTCAGGATAGTACTGAAAACACTACCATCCTAAACATCTTCATAATCTGCTTTAGATTCTTCTTTTTAATCTCATTTCTTCATCATGAACATGGCCTCTTCAGGTGTCACCAACAAGGGTACCTTTAAGTTACTTTTTCAGGCTTTTTTCAGAGTTAACCTTGTGACAGAGCAACAGATGCTAATGGTGGGCTGCTGTCCCATAGCAGCCAACAGATGTCATTAATGTCATTAGCTTTTGGAAGGACTGTCTGTCTGGCAACATGAAAGAAAATACAGGGTGCAAGAGCATTAAGTGCTTATTAAGATACCTGCATTTCAGAATATTGTGCATGGGATGGAAACCATACCTACAAAGGATGAGTAAAAGTTAGGCTTGAGTAAAAGTCAAGCTTTTAATGCCTTGGCATGTGTATCAACTTTGAATGGAAAATAAAATAATTGTGTTCTAAAAAAGCTCGGAACTGTAGTACTTTCTTGTTGCTACTGGGATAACAAAAAAGGGAATGAGTCACTTATGTTTTCATCTAGAACACTGAAACAGCACGCTGTCCTTACTCAGACTCACTGTAATCGTGGAGCTAGCCTTTATGCTGCTTTAATTCTCTGCCCCCAGCAGGCTGAGGAATTTGGTATTGTGTTATGAGTGTTACAGTAGAGATAAGTGTCCCTTCACGGTTACACCTACTCTTGTTAGTCTTGTCACTGAAACAGAGATGGAGTTGAGTTCAGTGGCCAAATTACATCAATAGGTTTACTTTGTAATGTTCTGCATATATTCATAGTTAATTCAAATTGAATCCACAATGCATTCTAAATACATCATAACATTGGTTTGACCCCCAATTAGGTGATGCGTGTCCACAAGTAAATGTGAAATACAGCGTGTTTTCAGTGTTTTATTATCTTCTCTTTTCTTCAGTGAGTCTCTCCACTACCTGCTCAACAGACAGATGAGTCTCTTATCAGAAATAGCAGATGGCAGAGCCAGTCTGTTTGAATTTTCTGACTTGCACTTGTAGAACATTCCTGCAAATTTTGTTAAAATGCATTATATTACAGCACAATTGGGCATATAAGCAGGGGGATAGCACAATTTCTGTTCAGAAGTATATTTTTAAACCTTGTCAAAGAGTTCTGCAATGCAAAGGCTGTATTTTTTAGCTCAAAGAAAGCATACTGAATCTTAACCGACATTGTCTTCAGTCCCCCCCATTTCAATGTCAAAAAGGAGGTTCAGAGGATGAACTGAGGAATTGTCTTTGCGGTTTGTGAGCTGGGGGAAAACATACCCATGGATTTTACTGAGAACTAAATGGCACTTGCATGAATAAGACTATTGTACAACACTGAATACTGCAGAATTTCATACTACCCCTGACCAACAAATGGACCAAATGGTTAATCTCTACAGTTAATAAAAATGTGGAAGTATTCCTTGTTGATTTACAAGGAATATACATACATATATATATTTACATTAGAGCTGTCCTATTATCTAGATTTTGGACTAAGTAATGTAATTATTCTGTTTCATAGAACAAGAGAGTGAGACAGAAGAAGAAGAAGAAGAAGAAGAAGAAGAAGAAGAAG
>VZSR01001685.1:13366169-13397817 GCA_013398615.1 Brachypodius melanocephalos | reverse complement strand
AAGAGAAGAGAAGAGAAGAGAAGAGAAGAGAAGAGAAGGAATTGGCAGAACTCTTTCATTTAGTTGACCAGAGTCAATATCAGATATATGGCACACCTAGCTAATCTGTATGCTCAAAGTTCCGAAGAAAGCCCAAGGACCATATGACACTCTTCCACATCCCTTTTTCCTCCTGAAGTTGACAGACGTGGAATCTAAGCATGCCTTACAGATGAGACATAGACTTTAAACAAACTATTCTTCTACTAAAGACTGCCAAACATTTTACAATATTCCCTGTTTCTTTCTGAACTTCAATGTCTCTCCATATTGCAAGGGAGAACAAATGGTTTTGAAATGAGTTATCCCAGAGGTTATTCATAGCTTCAAGGCAAATCATAAGCCTTTTTTTTTTAAATTATAAGTATGTACCACATACACACACACACACACAGAGTGAAAAAATAAAAGTAAAACCTTCTACATAGAAGCTGTGAATTTATGCATTCTAAAATCCAGAAATCTTTCAGAATAAAATTTAAGTTGATGCCCATAAATGTTCTGCTTTATTGCCTTTATATTATTTCTATGTTCTATCATACCAGTGAGATGGGTATAGGCAAGCCTTATTTTAATATCTCTTTATAAATGCTTTTGAGTCGTGCTCTGAAGTCCCATGTATTTTAAATCTAAAATGGTTAAACTGGTGCTACAATACTTGGCCTGAATCAGTATTCTAGACCCAGCTTCCCAAAACTTTTTGGTGTTTGTGTTAGTGCCTCTGTGAAGTCTTATAAGGTGAAGACTCAAATCTGAAATAAACCCCAATGTTTAGAATTTTGGAACATTTACTATAATGAGAAGAATTATTTTAAGAATTTAAACTTTTAAAGGAATGCACCTATTAAGATTTAAAATGCAGTGGGCAAACTGTACAGTGAGACATGATCTGACAGAACCAGTTCTACATACAAAAGAAGCAAATATACAAAGACAAGAGAAGCTCAAGGACAGACAGAGGAGTAGAAGTTATTTTTTTCTATGCTTATTGGTAAAAATTATGATCTGCATTTGTTTCCCATTTTCTGTGTTCTTGAAGATACTATCTAGATTCTGTCCTTTCAAGTATGGAAACAGTGTAGAATATTTTGGTGTGCTTCTCTCTCAGCTGGAGAAAAACTGAATGCATATTTTCAAATTATTATTGCCATTCCTGTTGGGACAAATGGCACTTCTTTTGTGAAATGAAAAATGAATTGCTTGTACAACCCTCAAGAAAGAAAGCTGTGGTATGAATCTAGAAGTTCGGTAATATGGGGAGGAGGGGTGAATTGTAAGAAGATACTGACAAATACTGCCTCAGTATTTATATTCTTATATTCAGCTAACAGGACATAACAGTAAAGAAAATTATGGAACACAAATGCTTCTTTGTTTCCTTAGCTTCTACTCATAACAGTTACCGCTGTGTTAAGAACTGGTATATGCTAATTTTGAAAAAAAACCTTCAACAGTTAAACGTAAAATAAATGATTAACAATCAGCTATATGCATTACTGGAACACCTGGTCTTGAAACTTGCTCATTTAATTTCATGTATTTAATTTGTAATGGATTGTTGGTTAATGACTTTATTAAATGATCAGATTTTCTTTTCAGCAATAAACAAGTGTAGTGTGTCTCACATCAGAGGCACAGGGCTGTGCACTGCGCATTAGGAGGAAGTATTTAGCTGTGGACATGTCCAAGTGAAAATCAGTTGGAGGAATCCCATGACTGGGGTGTGATTATTGATGGCTATGGGCTGTTCAGATGAGACAGGGGAGGAGTGAGGGGCAGAGGTGCTGCCCTGTACCTCAAATGGTGGATTGAGTGTGAAGAGTTGCATCTGAAGAGCAGCCCTGAGCAGTCTGAAAGCCTGTGGGTAAGAATCAGAGAATCAGGCCACAAAGGGAGACTCATGGTTGGTGTCTACTACAAGCCCCTGATCAAGGGGAACCTATTGACTCACAGCATCTTTTCCTTCTGGGGGACTCAACCACCCCAGAATCTGCTGGGAAAGAGGCACAGCCAGCTGTAGGCAACCCAAGAAACTCCTGGAATGCAGGGAGGATGATGAGGACGATTTCCTAAGCCTTGTAATAGTCAATACTGGATGCAATACTGGATCTGATGGCCACCAATGCAGACAAGCTAATTGAGGTCGCCAAGACTGGAGTCAGCCTGTGCTGCAGTGATCCCCTGCTGGAGTTTGCAGTCCTGAGGGATATGGGCCAGGTGAGGAATAAAGGAAAGAAAGCTTCCAGCTCTTCAGAGAGGTAGTCAGAGGGATTCCCTGGGAGACTGCTCTTGGGGGCAAGTGGAGAAAAACAGAGCTTGCAGATCTTTAAGGAAGATGCCATGGGGTGCAAGAGTTAGCCATCCCCAGGAGCAAGAAATTGGGTAAGGAAAGTAAGAGATAGCCATGGCTGAGTAGGAACCTGCTGGTCAAACTAAAGGGAAAGAATCAAATGCATAGGCAATGGAAAGAAGGACAGGTAACCTGGGAAGAGTATGGGATGAAATTCACTTGTATAGGGACAGCGTGAGGAAGACCAAGGTGAAGCCGGAACTAAACTTAGTAAGAGACACAACAAATAACAAGAAGGGCTTCGACAAAAATAGCTTGGACAGATATATTAAGCAGAAAATAAATGTTAAAGAAGGTGTAACCTCCTCCTACCTCCATAAACAAGGCTGGAAAACTGGTAGCGAACAATGAGAGGAAGACTGAAGTACTCAACATCTTTTTGTCTCAGTCTTCAAAGGTTTATTTCTATCCTAACCAAGAGAACAGTTTTTTATCAATTCTCATTTCAATGTAAATGTATGAAACTCTTCTATATTTCTTAACTGCAGATAGATTGACATAAAGTATACTTACATTTTTAAAAAGATGTTTTTCCTCACATTTTCCAGCTTTCTGTTACTTTTTTTCTTTGAGCTAGAAATAGTTGTGAAACTTGAACATGGATAAAGATTTACATTTTTTCTTATGTCTCATTTTATGATGATAGACACACGATACAGAATACCACTAGCTCTGTGATTTGGATGTTCACTTCAGAGAAAGTATATTTTTATAGTATTTATACATTTATATAGGAATATGTATATATTTATAAATATATTGCATTTTTACTATATGTCTAGGATAGTGAAGAAATCTTAAACATATCTACTCCATATTTATTTTGTGCTCCATAGTCACTAGGCTATGGATGACAGCCCAGCCACTAGTCCATCTATTTGTCTTCACTCTCAAATATATTAGATATGCTACTATATTTTCAAAGATCATTTTCAAAGGGGATTGAGAATAAATTATAGAGGAATTTAGAAAAATCACCCAATTTAGTGGGATCCTAGTATAATCTAACCAAATAAAAAATGAACGAGTAAACATTGATAAATGTGTTATTCTAAATAGCATTCTCTTATTTTAATATCAAATTTTATTCTAAGCTCATCTTTTTAACATGTTTATAAGGAATTTGAGTCACAAGCACAAAAAAATTACTATCAATCATCAAAAGAAAGTTAACTGAAAAATATCCAGCTTTCTACATAATTTTCTACTGATGGTAGATTTTGATCTATGGAAAAAAAAAAGACTATTATTTAGTGTCTGAAATTTTGTTGCTATTTTTAGAACATAGCCGTATTTACTGTCTTCTTAATGGGATTAGTTGAGCACAATGAGAGTTACTGTCTGAAATTAATAGACATTTAATTATTCCTACTCTTTACTAAGAAGACAGTTTTAGTCAACTAGACATAGGTATGTTATCAGACACAAAAATATAAATGAGGTGGTTTCAAAGATTTTTGAGCAAGAGGATGTGGGTTTTTATATCATAACTTCCCGAAAGTCAAGAAAGACTGATTTAAAATGGAAAGATACCAGTGAAATAGACTATAAAAGTAAAAAGCCACAACAGAATACTTTTCCTGATACATTGTTGATGGAACTGAATTTGGAATAAACAATATGGCTTGCAAAAAAAAGAGTGTTAATACTTCACATTGCATAATTGCTGTGGCACCTACAGGGCTCAGTCATTTTGAAATATTGGATCACAAGTGGACTGGTCTCAAAAGACACAAATGCAGACATGGAGGTATTTTTGAGACATAAATATTTAATGTTTCTTTTACAATGGAGAGATCTAGTAATAAAAACAGGATTACTCATGTTTTTATGGACTGTTTTGACATAAACATTGCAAAAAATATACCAAAATAAACAGAGAGAAAATATTGGTAAAATGGCTACTATAACTGTGGCATCAGACCAAGTCTAATCAGTAGTAAATTAATACTGTCTCACTGTGGAGTATTTGAAGGTTTTAGCTACAATTCTTATAGTGACTCTATGAAAAGTGTGAATTTGCCCTTTGACCAAGGCTTTTTGTTACATCAGAAAATAGCACATTATACTAGAAGACAGAAAACTGTTGGCTCCTTTTGATCCACTCAATCTCCTCTGCGGAGAAATAGAAATAATTAGATTAAATAATAAATAAATAATTAGATTAAATATTAGAAATAACAGGTTGTGAGTACTCCTGGGTTTCTTCGTCTTCACTCTCAGATAAGGATAAAGTACTTTGCCAGAAGTTTGTTTGAAAATTCAGATCTGAGATGAACGTGGATGGGAACCAATTTCCATCCAAGATAAAAAAAAAAAAAATCCTGCTAAAATGATCATCAACAAGGTATGGCTGAGCATTTAAGGCTTCAAAAATTGTTCAAATGCTGTAATAAAATGAGGCTTTCTAAGTCTCCCATGGGGTGTCTACTTAGCATATGCAAAAGTTGAGGCTGTAAAGACTGTAACTGTCTGATTTGACTCATGTGGTTTTAACAAAGGAACACCCATTTTTTCTTAAAAAAAGAAGCTCCAAACTGAAGAAGACAAAAGTAGACAGTCTTAACCCTGGTGTGGCTGTTCATATTCATGAAGTGAACTTGGCAGTGTTATTTTCACAGTCTTATTACATACTAACAGTTTTTTTTTTTTTAATCAGTTCTTTATAACCTTTCCAAAATGTATCCAAGTCCCACTAAAATTGCTTTCTTTTCTTATCAACACAGGAAAAATATTGAGCAAAATGTTATCTGTGTGTATGTGTTTTTAAGCTATGTGTTTCAGTGCTGATAAGAAGAGATGTGTTGAGTATGATAAAAGAAGAAATACTGGAAAAGATGTTATTTACTCAAACATTTGCAAAAGAAATTCCAGCTTTCAGGGTAAGATCTTCAATGATAATATTTCATAGTAATTGAAGAAATTGAAACTATAGAAATATGTGCAGTCAGTTACATCAGGTTAAATAAATTCACTGTGCTTATAGATTACATTTGAAGCTAAAGTGAGGCATAATTCATACAAGTTAGGTTTAACTAATTCGTTAGCAGTTATATATATGCTAACACAGCAGGGTTTTGGTTTTTTTTTTTTTTTTCAGGAAAGACCAGATTGGCTATGTTGTAAGTATTATTATCACACTAAGAAATAGCAAACCCTACAATTTCTGAGGTTACTCGGGCTGTGAAAATGAGTATTTTGGAAGCCGTCTGTAGCAGCATCTAAACATCATGCATACTAAAGTCTGCTGTGATATATTATCGCCTTAAAGCAGATGTTATTAAAATTTATATCTAGGGTTGTTATTATTATATTTTAAATATTTGGAAAGCTATTCCTGTATCCAGTGACTTATCAGGTTCTTCCAAAGCTACCTAAATAAGCACTTTGCTAAAATAAGCTGTTGGAATTTTGTATCCTGTTCCTATTGATCAGAGAACTGAATTTGTTGAGTCTCCTTGCTGCAGTATGTATAATATGAAAAGTTTCAGTGACTACTTGGTTATTTCAGAAAGAATTCAAATCTTGTTGAACATGAAAAATTTGACTTCTGAAAGTTATCAGAATATTCAACACAGTTGATAATGCATGAGAATTCTGTTATGCAAGCCTGATCAAAAATTAACAGTGAGAAAATCCTGGTAAGAAAAAAATACTGGGAAAAAATATAGACTGGTGATACTGGAGACCATCAACTTAGATACAGCTAAAGCTGTTGAAATGTCAGGGAAAACAGCATACTTTATTCCGCCATTTGACAGACAGATTAAATATTCTAGTCCTTAGTCAAGAATTCAGTTTCAAGTGATTGAGAGTTCTGCTGGAACAAAAGGAGTGAAATGTGACTGAAACAGGCAAGCTTCTGGCATGTGCTTCTATGTGTCTGAAGATTGGCTTATTTAGCCTTCTCTTTTTCAGCTGCACACTGGGTAAAAAATAACAGTCTACAAAAAAAGGCTTTAAACAATCTTGTTATTAACAGGAGAAAATAACATGGAGTCGTGCAAACAAAAAATCCTTTTCAACCCATAGTTTACTAGATTTTGGCAAATTTCATTACAAGTCTAACTGTGAGATCAAAATCTCTCCTTCTTTGAAAAAAATTAGGAAAAAGGAAAAAAAAAGTGAGGAGACACCACTACAGGTGTTGAATAGATATACTACACTGTTATGATGATTTGTGTCTTACAGCATATGATGGGAAAGTTTGCTTTGACCAGCATTAGAATTGCTTTACCTCTTATGAAAGAATGCAATGGAAGTGGCAGAAATGCTGATGTGCGAAAGCTGGTCATCATTTCCTTTTTGGATGGTTCTACTGCATTAATTCAGAAGGTGTGCATTAATGCACACAGTTGTTAGCTATTGTGGTTCCCAATATTTAGATGCATAAATTTTGCTGACCAGTTTGTTTTAGCCATTTCAGGGACTGGGTTGCTATAGGATTTTATCTCCAAAAGAGTGTCTAAAGTTCATCATTGCTGAAGCTGTCTATCACCTTCTTTCTTAATTTTAATACTAAATATTTTTTGTAGAAAAGTATTACCAGTTTAAGGTAATTTCCGGTTTTTTGAACTCATGAATTCAAGAATTCAATATCTGAAAAAACTATTGCTGATTGTTTGTTATCAGTGTTTAGTTTCCCCAGTTAACTAGATAACATAGTAACATTATTGCTAAAGCTTTTTCTGAATACCAAACATGGAAAAGTAATTGGAATATCTGGGACTTCTGCAGAACTCTGAATGCAAAGGCTTATTTTTAGCTGCAAACTTTGGCTTCTCTGAAGTCAGTTTTTACCTCCAACATCTGAGTGCTTTTTCTCTGTAAGTGAGGCTGGTGACACACAGATGGAACTCATTACCTGCAGTGCCATATGCTGCTGAAGAGAAAGTTTAACAAGGGTGAGAAAAGTGGCTCTGACTTTTACCCATTGTCTTCCATCAGCAGTCATCACAATAGCTTCAGGAAGTGTGACAGCTAATCCACTTCTGCAAGTGGATTTACATACGGGGATTGGACTGCATATTTCCCCAAAAAAGGTAAGCTATTAAAGCAAGTTTGCCTGTTGTATGTATTAGATAGTCAAACATTCCAACAGAATTAGTAATTTCTCTAAAATATAAGACAACTGATTGTCTGGAGAATATGTGTTAATAAAAATTGAAAGTATTATTTAAACGTGGCCATCTAAATATAAATCATGTATTCACAAAAATCTTCTAAACCCCTATATGAAAAGGTAACTGAACAATATTTATAGAAGTTACCAATTAGATGCAAAAAAAACCCAAAAAAAAATCTAGTTTCTACTGCATTTACTTTGAAAATAATGATCGGATACACTTTAGGAAAAAAACATATTTCTTTAGACAGAGGGAAGACTTGCAGTAGTTGGAGACTACAGCATGCCGAGCCACTCCAGGTTAATTATCTGGAGCATTCCTCAACATGTCCATGTTTTGAACTTGTGGCAGTATTTTTTATTCTCTCAAAACTGGCAGCAATGGCCTGGCAAGGCTCCTTCTCACACTACTGCTGGGCCATCCTTCTTCCAAACTGTAAAACTCTGTTTCAGCAAACCCAGCTGAGGAGGGTTGGGTTTTCTTAAGTGAGTTCTACTTAGCTGGTTTTTCTTTGATCCAGCAGCTTTCTTTTTCCTTTTGTCTTTTCTTTACATGAAAAAAACAAACAAACAAATAAAAAAAACCAAACAAAAAACAACTGCCCCCCCCCAAAAAAAAGGTACTCTTTTTACATTAACTTCAATTTGATTCTGTATAAGTATTGGCCTTTGCTGAATCAGCTGTATGGACCATTTTTTTTTTTTTTTACAGCTGAGAACTGATGGAATCAGATGTCCACCACAAACCAGAAATAAAAGAATTTGAGAGTTCAGAGCTAGAAAGGTGGGTACCTGCCCAGATAGAGGTATTACTGCTCTGTTACCATTTCAGCAGATGCTGTAAGGCAGGTATGCTGGTCTTTCTCAGAGACAAGATGTTGCTGACCAGCAGGAACAGGCAGCATCCTTTAATGTAAACAATGAGTCAGCTCCACCAGCCTGGTGCAGGGAATGCAGTCAGCCTGACCATCAGTGGATCTGCAATTACCTCTGCCTTGTACCTACAGAGCCCAAGGCTTTAGCAGCAGAGCTCAGGTCCAGATTTCCAGATGGGGCTGAGTTTTTACTTTCCAGGTCCAATTAAATGAGTGTAATAGATCTCTGATTGCCAGACTTGAAGAGGCAGCTCACAGGGCTTGATGGTAGGATGTCTGTGTAGACATCTTTGTAACCTGCCCTAAGTGTTGAGATAATTACTGAAAGGGAGAAAAGGGAAGGGAACAAATGCCTAATTAAAGAGCTGAAATGAACATAAGGAATCTAATAACAAGGTATTTGGTGGAAACTTTTAATTTGTACATAAGAGCCACTTCTTGTGTAATTTCAAATTATTTATGAAACAATAATCTCTGCAAACTTGGAACATGTCCCGCCAAAATCTTCTTAGAATGACTTTCATTAGGTATGTGATAACTAAATGTGTGCAAGTTCAGCTCCAGCGACTGATAGACACCAGCTTCCTAAAAATAAAAGTGAACTGGAAGACAGTTCATTAAAAAAGAAATCTATTATTAAACTGGTTTTTTTTTTTGTTTTTTTTTGGTTTTTTTTTTTTAAAGTACTGGTTTTTGTGTCATTCCCTTTCTGTTTGGGCTGCATGGAGCAACATCTCTTTTTAAGCTTGAGGTCCTTGACACAGTACAAGGTTTGACCTCAGCTTCCTTTGTTCAAATCTCTCCCTGTATAGATGTATTTTCCATCCTGCTGGCAAACAGGAATCTGGACCACATCAACATGCTGTCAAAAGAAAGAAGTTTTATCTTTTCACTCTTTTCTTTTGGGATAGGGGTTCAATGTAGATTTTCCTAAATTTGTGTCTTCATTTCATGTTCTTCTGTGATCAAATTGGTATATCACAGAATGCTCTAAGGAGTAGAAAAAAAACAAACCTCTTTCCTAAGAATATTGTCATATTTTTAACTCCCTCTGATGGAGAGAAAATAGAAAACAAAAGGAATTGCTACCATTAGTGGCTGTGTTCAGCAGAGCAGGTTTGGAGGATGCCTGAACAGAATTCCACAATGAATAGCATTATAGAAGAAGGAGAATTAAAAATGGGAGTAGAGGGGAAAGGGTAAAAGCAGGAAGTATGGAGAGAATAAATAAAGAACAGAGGAGCAGAAAAAGAAAGCTATAGTCTTTCTGATTGCAGGATGGACAGGAAAGAGTTTCATGTATGGAAAATATTTGGTTGAACAGTTTGTTATTTAGGACAAAGCCTGATTTTCAGAAATTTTCAGCATTCACAGACATTCATTAGAAATGTAATTATCGACTGAGGCTGGGAAAAAATGTTCTTGTCTGTCTGTTCCTATTCAGTGGCTTTGTAGAAATTAGCCTAGAAAGTGTAACAGGAGTGCTTTGTTCTTGTTTTTAAAATGTTTTGAAAAAGGAAAATTATTAGTGTGAGATAGCCTGAAGTTCAGCTGCAAGATTCCCAATGCCTTGTGACTCACGACAGTCTAGAAGAGGCATCAGCTTCTATGCTATGCAGCTCTGAGCTGAAAAATAATACTTTTTCTCAATAAAATGGAAAAAAAAAAAAAAGTGGAATTCTGAGTATTTTACACCTTTACAATTAAGTCCCACAGGACCTGCTGAACCCAGTGAATCCTTCAGTATTATACACTGTAGTTCTTTTTATTTGAATGCTAAGATCTTATTTCTTTCCCATCTCCAAGTCCATCAGGAAAAATATAATAAAAAATAACAAAGACTACATATTATCATCTTACATTGCCCATAAGCTTAGTTGCACACATTCAGGAAACATTTAACGAGTGCTTCTGTTTAAGTGAATTGGACAGGAGGTTCTCCAGCTTTTCTATATTCAGACTGCTTTCATGGTCTTTTGCTCTGCATATGTACCCTATTTCTAAATGCATTTTTGTTTTGATTTATACAGCTTTAGAGAGTGCCTTGGAGAGAAACACTGAATTATTAAGCCTTGAATATTGCTGGCTTTCATCCACTACAGTACCTTTGTCACAGTTCCATACTTCAAAGCTAATATTTGATAACGAGCTTTTTCTTTCTTTCTTTCTGTCTATACTTAATGCAATTTCTGCTGTTAAAATTATAGCCCACATGTCTTTAAGAAATTATTTTCCAAATCCCCACATTTATTCTTTTTTGATGTCCACATCTACTGAGAACTTTTTCTTCTTTCTTTCTTTCTTTCTTTCTTTCTTTTTTCTTTTTTTTAACATTTACTGACGTGCTTCACATCCCACCCTTTTATTTTTTTTCTTTCCTAGGCGCCAGCTGTACTGTTTCCTATTTTTAATTTGTCTCTTTTAATTAAGTAATCCTGTTCCAATCTGATTTTGAAAATGACATCCTGTCTTTGAATATAATTTTTACATTTTGGGAACTGGTTTAAAAAGCTTCTTTCTAAGTCGCTACCATGAAAGAATTAAGCTGATTTTCTTTCTTTTGCTAACATGAAGGTAAAGCTTCAAGCTTCTTCTGGAATTTTATGTGACCTTTTATGCTTTTGATGTTTTTTATATTCTTAAGGTTAGCAGGCTTTATATCTCTGTTTCCATAGGGAGCAGAGATCTTTGAAAATTAGTGGGGGATTAAAGAGGTTTATTGCTCTCTTGTGATTGTTCTTTTGGAAACACTGATTATATTTTCACCACAACAGTTTTCTGTGTTATATCCTAGATTTCTTAGTACACTTGTTTTTTAGGAATGTCTTTTGTTTCACTTTTTTTTTTTTTTTTAAATATGAGGCTGATCCATTCTTCTAATTGTTCATACCTACTCCACACTTGTAACCTGTTTAGGATAAAGCTGTTCACAATTTGGGTTTTTCTGTTGAGCATAATTTATTGCAGCAGTTGCATAAAGTGTGATCTTCTCTTCTCCTTCAACTATTCAGACGTAAATCCACCACAATTTCCTGAATGCTCGAAAGCCTCTGCTGGATTATTAGTCAAGGCTTTGCTCTCATAGAGAACAGTTAGTCTCAGCCAAATTCTACATTTTTAATAATGTCTTTTACATGCAAAATGTCATAAATATCTGCAAATTTTGTGAAAAGTTATAAATCTAGGTCACATTCTGGCTTTCACTGGGTGAATAAAACCCGCTGAGCTCAGCAGGAATGGAAGGTTGTGCAGAAGATTTTGCTTTTTCTGTGTATATTTCCAGTGAATGTTGATTTTTTTACTTTTTTTTAAAAAACAAATTATATTTAAAATGTTGTTGGGGATTGGGTGTCTTTTTTTTTTTTTTTTTTCATTTATAGAATTTTCCCCATAAGTTGCTAGGAAACGAACTACTGGGTACCTAAGGGTGCTCAAGCTGAACAAATGGGACAAAGGAGGTGAATTGTAGCACCTGCTACACTTCTTTTGTCTCTGGGAGTTTCTCTTGGAGGGGGGAGATACCGCAGGTCTTGGGGCAGGTAAAGGATGGGCTGGGGACAGCTGCGTTCTCTTGCTCTCAGCATTGGAAGGAGGAGGGTCAAGCTGTTGTTTGCTGTGGGGAGAATTCACTGTCACTACTGTAGTCCAGTCCTAGGGACCTACCACCATCTGCTCGTCTGCCCAGAAATCCTGAGCTCACCTTTTCCTGCCCTGCTGGGAGCTGGGCCAGCCCTGCCCCGCCTCCACCGCTTCTCCTTTGCAGCGCTGTACCCCGCACTCCCTGCCCACCGGAACACCCCGCGGTTCCAGCTACTTCCACAGAGCTTCTGATACATCCCTTCCACCAGCCCGGGATTTCTGTTCATTCCTGCTGTTCCAGCTTGGTGCTCCTCAGCAGAGGCACCAGGATCAGACTGCCCCAGGGTTTTGTGAAGCAAAGCCTCTCCTCCATCCCTTCCCGTCTTGGCTGAGAAGGCCGTCATGAGGCTCCTGGTTCTGTTTTGTTGTTGATGCCATAGTTATTGTTGGTTTTTTGCCTTCTTATACATGCTAGTGGAGGACTGTTTTTCCCATCCTCGTGTCTTTGCCTGACAACCCCTAACTTGAAAATTACAATAATTCAGAGGGAGGGAGGTTGCATTCTCCATTCCAAGGGAGGCTCCTGCCCTACCTAGCAGGCACCTATTTTTCTAAACCAAGACAAATGTGTTTTTTCAATCAGTTTCTGTAAGTTTTCTAGGACTCACATGGGAAGAGGTCTATCAGAAAAACCTAAACTGGCATGACAACTTCCAGTTTTTGGGGGCAGATGCATCATGCATCTCTGCCTGCTGTCTTGGGGCTGTTTTTTCTTGCTGCTGTGGGTTTTGGTTTTTTGTCTTGATGTTGTTTTTTTTAGTGTGAAAAAACAAGGAGGAAAAATCAGACTATCCTTTTCTCTGGACTGAAGATCTCTGTTGTGTGTGTGTTCCTACATGACTTCCACTAACATTCAAAATTGATTCTGGGTTATATGGATGTCATCCAACCAGCTGACTTACCTTAGGGGGACTATCTTAGAATAAAAAGTGTTTAAGTATGGAGAATCTACTCCTTCTGTTGCAAAAGAAAGAGCAGATGGGTTGAGGTAGTCTGATTTGATGCACAGAACAAAGTGATCTTGCTGATTCTGATCATAAATACTGGCAACAGGGGTTGGAGCCCATTTGTCAACAAGCACCAATTGATGAAGCCAGATGATGATGCAATGCAAGAGAGTCTCTGGTGTGCTGTGGTGTGCATGAAGTTGTGGAGGCTTTTGTGGGAAAAATGCTTGTGTAACCCCCAGTAGATGTCCACAACACACACAGAAGTCCCATTTGTTTAGTTAAAACAATGGCCAAGAACAAGACTGATGTAAATCTGTGGTCTAAGGTCCCAGTTTTCCTTTGCAATAAATGTAGTGACAATTCTTTTTTATTAAATGCTCCAGTGAGTGTCTTCCAGGTGAACTGCTAAATAAAATATTAAAACATGAAGAATTATTGTGACTCTGAGATAAAGAACTACAGATATTACTATTTTAAAGCTGAGAACAGTAATGTACAGATGTGTTGTACCCAAAAAATCAAACACAGCATAAGGCAAAATGGAGCTGAAATGATAATCACTTGAGACACAGGATTTTAAGCAGAGTTAAAAAATAAGCATACTCTGCTGATTGTGATATTGGTAGCATGCTTTTAATTTTTGAATGATAACGGTTTGAAAAATTCTTCTGGAATGCTTGTTTTATGTTTATTATTTTATAATTAATTGATAATAAAATAGTAATTTTAGTAATGCTCTTTCCTTTCTGTTACTGCTGTATATTTTTATCCCTGTAGTATTAGGAGGACCCAAGGATGAAACAAGTCCTAACTGCTAAATTTGAAATATGGTTTTGCTGCAAGGATAAACCTCCAGAAAACAAGTGATATTTTGGGAAATACAAAATAATTTTATTGAGCTAATTGTCATCAGTGTTGTCTTGTTTCAGCTATGAAAAATATAATATGTTCTACACTACTTGAAAAAGTTTGGTTGCAAATCAATCTTCTCTTGTCTGAGTCAGTAGTCCAAATCTGGCTGAAATTAACAAACACTAAATGCATTACTGTAGTTGTTAGATCCTCTATAAAATTAATATTGTAAGTCTACTTGACAGATTGCATATTTCTAAATTGGGAGATCTATTACCTAGATAAGTGCTTTTTGGATCACAAAAAAAAAGTTTATAAAAAAAGTTTATATTATGAATCTCTTCTTTCATTCACATTATTTCCCACATCTAAGGGATGTAATTATAGGGAAGTTTATACTGCTGGTCCTCACACCTTATTTGTTTCTTGAGTACAGAGATTGTGCCAGTTTCGAGTACCATCAATTTGACAAATGTTCCCTATATGCCCACAGTCTTGATTACTTTCTTTCTTTCAGCAGCTGCATAGGTCTGTAAAAATTTTCAGCTGCTCTTTATTCCTTGAAGAGGTCCTCAACCTCTTGAAAAACAAATCATGCCTGACCTTGTGTGCTTATCCAGATGTATTTACATGATATTGAAATTCTGTACATAGTTATGACTGTGTGTTTCTATTTACCCACACTACAGATTTGTGTTAGTTACATAGATCTTAACTTTCCCTAGGTTGGTTTTTTTTATATTCTTCCTTTCCTGCGTGGTGGAGTAAAATCCAAAGGAATAGTAACAAACATATCAGAATAGAGAGAAATAATTCTTTAATAACTGAAGTAGTTTTCTATTCAAATACAGACACTCCAGACAAAAGCGAAAGACAAAAGCTGATCATGCATAAAATCCCAGACAGAAGTCTGTTGGTGTTTTGCTGATTTAGGTCTGCTATGGTTATATATGTGTCATAAAACTGTAGATATAACTTAACATGTCACATATAATCTTGTGTCATGTCACCTAAATGTTCTCTTTCCCCTCTTAAAAATTCCAGTTTTGACCTCATGCTTTCTCTCAAAGCTTTTTCTCTCTATTGCTGTCTATTACTAAGTCCTTCAGAAACAACGTGGTTTACACAGAATTTTCTGAGTTGGAAGGTACCCACAAGGATCCTCAAGTCCACCTCCTGGCCCTGCACAGCACCATGCCCAAGAGTCACACTGTGTGGCCGAGAGGACTATCCAAACAACTTTTGAATTCTGTCAGGCTCGTGCTGTGACCACTTCCCTGGGGAGCCTGCTCCAGTGCCCAATATCACAATCTCTTCATCCTTTCCAATATAGAAAGTCTTCCCTATAGCTCAGGTTTTCCCTTGCTGTTAGTCTGTTTGTATGTGTTCCAGCAGGTTTCCAGGCATTCTTTAAATCTTGTATTCACCCTACCATTTCTCGCTCTAATGGCTCTATTTTTTGCATACTACATGCCATATATATTTTTGAAGTCTTATGTTTCTCTGAATTGTGTTTTATTCCTTTCTGAGTCTATTCCTGCATCTTTCATGATTCCTCTCATTAGGTAAGTGCTTCCTTTCTTCTTAAGCTACCTAACAAAAGGGGTCCATACCTTGCTTCTAATTTATGTCTTCTGGACGCTCAGATAACACCTGGTATCTCTTCTATGCTAACAGCCCACAAAGTTTTTTCCACTCTTGACGTTTCTTTGTTTCTTTCACATTTGCATTTAATATGTTTTCCATATCCCCTGTGAGCAACCTATTTCATTCAGAAATAAACACATTTCTAGGTGCAGGATAAGGCCATTTTAAGGGATTGCTGCTGAAGAACTGCATTCACAGCACACTTGATTGAAATCTGGGAAACATCCAATGCCAGAAAGAAACCTGGAAGTGTCTAACTCTCATGTAATTCTTCTTTTCTCTTTACTCAGAATGCTCTCTTAACCAAAAAAAAAGTCTTCTTTTCCAGAGAATCTGCAGCAAAATACCCTTTCTTGGAAATGATTGCCTAAAGAGGCATTTAGTCCTTCTAATGAATCTAGTCCTCAGTATATATTATTTTTGCCACTTCAATTGAATGTAGAGGACTTAAGCATAAAAGCACTTTATCAGCAACATTTTCCATTTTTGCTCTTCATTACACTGTGTACTATGGCTGAAGAAGTTTGAGCCCATTATTAAAGCTTCATTTCACAATTTGGGGCACATTTTTAATTGATCCCTAAGGGATTGCTCCCAAAGTGCTTATTTATGCAACTGCCAATGATATGGTGAAAAATCCTACAATTCACTTGCTTGTTTTCATTCCTGACAGAACATGTACCTCATAATTTTTTTTTATTTATCATCTCTGGTTGCTGTCTTATCATAAACAATTATTTTTAAACTCTCAGATTACAAATGTGCAGTTGCTGTGGTGGATGGTTTCAGTGGAAGACATGTTAGGATTCTTGACAAAACCTTGTAATATATTTAGGCAAAGGTTATATAAATGTAAAGCTCTGTGCAATTTTACATCTTTCATTCACTGAGAGCATATCACAGAGAACTGATAAGAAGAGAACAGAGAAACACTCTGGAATGTAAAGGTTTATGAGTCAGAAGACTGGAGTGATAGTCCATTCTCTGCTATCTAACCTGGGTGTTGAGATGTCGTTCAACCTTTAGAGGATATTTTGCTCATCTGTGTTTCAGATATTTCCATCTGTGTAAAGAGAATATGCTGTTCTTCCTTTTTGAGTTTATCAAATGACAAATCTCTATGGAACCTTCTTTGAATATGGTAGAAGCATCATAATAGGAGGGCTAATGTGGTTTTACCGTGGAGATAAATATGATTACATTTTGACACACATAAATGCAAATGCTTTATTTTGTTCAGTGCCCGTGTTTTATTATATTTCTTTTCTGTATTTCCTTCCAGAAAAACACTCTGGGATGCAAGTGTAAGCATCCTGTTGTCTAAGTCTTAAGATGGCATCTGCACCATGCTGCCTGCTGCTACCCCAGCAAACTTGCTGAGGGAATAAGGTGGGACTTAAAGCTGCAGAGTCTTTTTAATTTGGCATGACCTAATGCTAATTAACACTGGACTCTGATGGGGGTTTGTTAGGTCAGACACAGAGTTATGGCTTCATGTTGATCCCTACTGCTTTATATTCCTGAACACTCCCCTGTATCCTTTTGTCCTTGGAGTTTTGATGATAAACACAGAAAAAGTAATTTATAGCATTGAACATTTACCCTGGAATGAAAAAAGGGGACCATGGTAGGAGTAAAATTTTATATGGGACAAGCAAACAACTACCTTGGGTATTCCAAAAGTTCCATGAAGTTATTCACCTTAGTGTAAGAACCTAAATTTTCTGGACACATTTCTGAAATTGAGAGCAGGACATAGCAAAAGCTGAGTTCCAGTCTAACCCAGCCAAAACTGCCACCACATCAAGAACTCTGAGTATTATTTACAAGCTCAGGAGGCTGAGAACAGCCTCTCAATAGTGTGCTCAGTTTTACTGTTTTCAGTTAATTTCAGGGTAGCAAAATGATGGCTAAATGAGCAATTCTGGGTTTAACTCTTAACCAACATTATCTCTGCAATTCTCATTGGTGCCTTCAGATTTTACTGCTACATACACTATTTCCCAAGACAACAGTTTGACAAAATGCTATTGAAAGGTGTAATGGCACAATTTCCACATTCTCGTTTGTTCCAGTGTTTTGAAAGAACACACTAACCTCTGTTCCAACCTGTGCTAGGTTAGAACTATCAAGAAAAGGAAAACAAAAAGCCCCACCAAACCAAAACAAACATCACAAAGAATCTGAGTCTTTATTCCATTGCATCCACATTACACCATAAAAAATAGCCAAAATGCCTCCTTATTTCATTCCCTTATTTATTCTCAGTAGTGTCCTGAGTCACACTCTCACACACTGATAGAACTACTTTATATAAATTTAGTATTAAATTGAACATATTTCCACTCTAAAAATAACAAAATAAAGACATGAACTGCAAGCAGAAACCTAACAAAAGGAGCACAGTACCCACAGTTCACACTTTTTATATAAAACTGACTTCAGATCAGAGAAATTAGCTTTAGAAAGTAACCACTTACAAATCAATTTATTATATCACAGAAGTCTGACTACAGCACATTTTTTGAGTAACATAATCATTCAGCCTCACAATCTGTTGTGCCTGTTGCTTTTTTGATATGACCTACTGAGTGCACGAGATTCCTCTATATCCTGAATTTTTTTAAAGATTACTAGAGCATTTTTATTATGAGAAAAATCAAATTCCAAACCTGGTTTATCACTCTCTTAACTGAGTAAGCTGGTTTTCAGCTGTTTGGAGACATTTCATTTATTTTTGTCTCCAAGGACTGCATGGTCTCTAGTCAGCTTCTAGCTGATCAAAGATTTGGATTACCGAAAGCATCCTTTCTGGTGCATGAAATAAAAAATTTAATCAGCCACCTTTCCATTCAGTAAAAAATTGAGATGGGAGAGTTCCTTTCTGCTTTGAAGTAAATCATTTAACTGCTTTGCTTTAATTTATTTTCTTTAAAATATTTTCATCGTGTGGATTTTTTTTTTACCCGAAACGTTTGCCAAGGTCATAAACAGAATATTTTTTTACTACTTTAATTTTAACGCATACAAAATTCTTTGGATTTGAATGTTGCCCTGCCTCATTTGTGATCAAAATTCTGCAGCACTCCACAGACACATTCAAAAGAGAATTGAAAATTAGTGTATAGAATTATATATACTGTAAATACCTATATTTTCTGTATAGAGAGTATAATTTTATTTTCACTTCTCAAAATAAGTGAACTGCAAAAATGCTGTTCGTTTTAAGTGGCTTCAAGTAATTAAGTACTAATAAGAAACAAAAGAGAAGGTACTAATTTGGAAACTGTAACTTTGGGTTTGGTTCTTTTGTTTTGTTTTGTTTTTTTGTGTAGATGGTTTGTGATTTTTTCCCCACAGTGTACTTTCAAACATTTATTTATTGTGGATTTTTTTTGTGTGTGTGTGTCTGTGTGCGTGTGTGTGTGTGTGTGTTTTGCAAAGGAAGTGGGGAGATTCGTTTAGGGGATTTTTTTTATTATTATTTTTTGCTGTACTTCTCCACCAATGGGCCACACATATGGCTTGTAGTGTTAGTCTGAAAGTGATTTATAGGATTAAGAGATTCTTTAGATTCTTTGGCATTCAGATTATCACAAATCCATTGAAGTGGTCTTGACTTTATGAAACATGCATCAGAAGGTCAGCCTTAGATATAAACCAACACATGTAGAAGGAATACTGCACAATACAAGTGCACAAATATTCCTTTTCCACTGGACAATGTGAATAGGCTGCAAAACTATTATGGCAGAATACGAATTGGTAATTCTTTACAGTTAATTTCAAGGATTTTTGTGCCAATGTGTTGACTCTAAATCTTAGGTGTAATCACAGTTGAGGACCATATTGGTGTATCCAGCAGAAGAAAAAAAATGTGAGATGAGATATAGTGGTCTCATAAACTATTATTTCTCTATCATTTTCTCTTCACTGTTTGGGGTTTTTTTAACTAGCAAAACTTAAATCTGAAATAGATTCATGTTAGGAAACATACTTGGTGGAAAGTATATTTCTAATCATTCTTATGGCATAAATGGTCTTTGCTTCAACACCAGCAATCAGACTAAAATCACCAAGATAGATTTGTTAGGCTGCAACAGTATTTAACTCCTATAACCAGAGCTACAGCATGAATATCAAAAATATATGAGGGAGTGGGAGTGGAACACTTTACAATAATTGGAAATTGCTGTAAAGTGTCTTTTGCTTTCTGGTGCCCTGAGGAAATTCACTTTTGATGAAATACAGTCAGTGTTGCTGATGGTGTTATTATTTTTCACTAAGATGACAGAAGAAAATACAGGGTTTTTTTTGTACATACAGGAAAAGAATTGATATACATGATAAGGAAGAATCTGCTAAAATCCATAACCATAGATGCCAGTGCAGCCTAAAGCAACACAGATATGGGATTTAGTAAAAAAAGGAGATTTCTGAACAATTTGGTGTAGGAGGCACAGAAATTTGCAGTTTGTTCCCAGGTGCCTCATTCCACGCAATTCTTTCAGAAAGATGGTTGCACGTGAGCTGCCTTCCTCTAGCAGCCAGTGCTCCTGGGAACGAGAGCCTAGCATGACACAGAGACACAGGGGAGACAAAATCAAGCAAGAGCACAGATGGATTTCCATCACTCTTTCATTGGGAATGACTCTGCTATATCTGGCATCTCTAAAAAGTCTGCCCAAACCCTCATGAAGTAATGAGATTTTGCAGATTACATTACCTACAAAAATCTGACCTTTTTTTACCTCTGTTCCCTAAAGCTGCGATTAAAATTCAGTTTTAATGAAAAGTGAAATGGAGGATATTCTTATTTCATTTTGTTCCTGTTCTTGCATTTGTTCACCTAAACGATTCAAGAAGTATGTTTAATCCATTCTTAACTGGGAATTTGAAAAGTGAAACATGGCCTATTTGCAAAAAAGGAGCTCTCTTCATGCTTCTCAGTGATTCTATGTTATTTATGAATATGTCTGTATGACTAAACTGACTTTTTCAGTCATCAGTTTCTACTTAGGATATTTTCTACTGAACCATATTACATGTTAAATTATCCTACAAGATATAAAAATTAACCATTTTGCACATTGGTAGCCAGTGATTTGTCTTCTTTGTCTTACAAAACCACATGTAAAGAAACTGACATATGTAAAGCGGAATCACATATGGTAGCTGTTGGCTTGTGCCATTCCAGTGTTGAGTGAAAGTGTGCATTTTAGGGTGGTAACTTCAGAAATTTCCTGACTGAGGGTTTTTTCCATCATTCAGAACTTCATCCATCCCCCCAAAGAGTGTTGAAACATGTGTACATGTGTCGAAATGTGTATTTTTCCCTTTTTGGTTGATACCTGTATTATGAATTCTTGGCAGTTAGCATGCCCAGTCTAGTAGTGTGTAATGTTTGTGCCAAGGTATTGATCTGTATGTGCAAAAACTAATGATGCATAAAATAATTCTGACTGAGGCCATGTTGAGAAACAGAAAAGCAATATGTAGGCATAAATATAAGTTCTGATAAAAGACCATTTAGCACAAATAACTGGTATGTTATTGTTTCTATTCTAACTGGAAATGAAGCTACTTAGTTTCAAAAGAAAAATACATCAATTATTGATGTATGAATACTTTTAAGCAGAATTATTTCCTATTCATTAGCATTTATCCAAAAGTCATTAATTTTAATACGCATTTGGGTGATGGTATTTGAATTGTAAATAATTTTACATTCTCCACAATTTAACCACATTTTGCATATTCATGAGACAGCTTAGTCATAAGATGTAGCAGGGCATGCATTGCTTTAGGATATAGTCACGTTAGGAAATTTCGTTGTACTGTGTAGCCTAAGGCTTCACCTAGTTCATTTAGCACCCACCAATATGAAAGATCCCGTGCATCAGTGTCTCATGCAATTGAGATGAAGAAGGCCCCGTGAAAGCACTTCATGAACATATTCCAGTTAGGATTTTCACATACGTTAATACAATCTTTATGCAAAATCATCAGTCACAGAGAAACATAGCAAACCTACAAAACTGAGTTAAAAAAAGCAGAACATATTTGTTTCCCGGTTTTTGATTTTTAAACTGAAGTAATAATTTCTGTATGCTAGATGACATAGTTCATCATGCCAGAGATAATTAGTCTTTGAAAAGGGGAAGTAATGATCTCTGTAGGCATCATGGTAGACTGTCATTAGTCCTGTAGGATATCAAAGGCTGTAATCTATACTTGTAGATATACACCTGCTTCAGATCTGAGTATCTTAGAGCATGTTTTAAAAGACAAGATGGGTATGGATGGGGCAGAGTAGGATCTTTTACATTAATTGATTGATCAGTGGTGCTGTGCTGGCAGGATACATTTTTCTCTTTGGTACATGCAAATTCTGGATCTAAAAATCTAAAAATATATCTGACAATTAAAATGACATTTATATTTCAAATCACCCCTATGAAAAAAGGGTTCCACAGAAAAGGGGGACAAATTGCTTTGTGAAGTCTATCACTTGCTGCGGCAGAACAGTTCCGCCATATCCAGAGACATCAAAAGATAAAGAACATAACAACAACCATACTTGAAAAATGCTTCTCAAAAAAGAGAAAAGCAGGCTGTCTGAACTATGTAAGAAGGAAGTAAGTATATGCAAAATAGTGTAAATACTGCAAAAAAAAATTTAATTCCTAGTGAATGTGGCAGTCAAGTAAACCATAGAGAAGTTGTAATGGTGCATCATGAAGGTTGTTTGATATAAGTGGAATAGGTTGTGGATATCACCTAGACTTTAGTGAAGACGTTGACACTAGTTCCCACAGCGTTCTTGTGGAGAAAATGGCTACTCATAGCTTGGATGGGTGTGCTCTTTTCCGGATAACAGTCTGAATGTCCACATCCAAGAAGTTATGGTAAATGGAATTCAGTCTGTGCCCAAGTGCTGTGCCCTGGGGCTCAGTATGGGGCCAGTTCTTTTTAATAACTTTATAATTAACATGGACAGTGAGCGCAGCCTCCATCAGTTCACAGATAACATCATGCTGCATGGGGGTGTTGATCTGCTGCAGGGCAGGAAGGCTCTGAAGAGAGATCTGGAGAGGATGAATGGATGGGCCAGGGCCAATTTTATGAGGTTCAACCAGATGAAGTTCTGGGTTCTGCCCTTGGGCCACAATAAACCCATGCAGTGTTACAGGCTTGGGGCAGAATGTCTGGAAATCTGCCTGGTGGAAAAGGATCTGGAGATGCTGGATTATGCTCAGCACCTGGCTGAACGTGAGCCAACAGTGTGCCCAAGTGGCTGAGATGGCCATGGCATCCTGCCCTGTATCATTAATACTGTGGCCAGCAGAATCAGGGAAATTATCTCTCTGTAATCAGCACAGATGAGGCTGCACCTTGAATCCTGTGTTCAGTTTTGGGCCCCTCACTACAAGAAGGACATTGAGGTGCTGGAACACGTCCAGAGGAGGGCAACAAAGCTGGGGAAGGAGGAGCACCTGGGGAAGCTGAGGGTGTTTAGTCTGGAGAAATGGATGATTGGGGAAAGCTTATTGTTCTTAACAACTATCTGAAAGGAAATTGTAGAGATGAAATGATTCACTTTTTCCCAGACAAAAAAATGGTAGGATAAGAGGAAACAACCTCAAGTTGTGCCAGAGGAGGTTTAGAATTTATATTAGGAAAAAAAAAATCTTCTCTGAAAGGGTTGTCAAGCATCAGACTGCCCTGCCCAGGGAAGTGGTCAAGTCACCACCTCTGGAGGTATTTCAGATGTATAGATGTGGTGCTTTGGGACAGGTTTTAGTGGTGGACTAGGTAGCATTGAGTTAATGGTTGGACTGGGTGATCTTAAGGGTCTTTTCCAGCCTAAATGATTGTATGTTTCAATGAGAGGTAAATCCCAGAATGAGAAATATTTCCAAGTACAGTCTATCACAAATTGGGACTGTAAAGGTGATTGTTATCAATACTTCAGCAGCAAGTTCTAGTGACCAATTAAACTTCATGATTCAGAGCTTCAGGGAAGAGGAAGAGGATTACCAGTTTCTTCAGGTTCTTTCCTGCTCTCTCAATATTATCTACAGAATTTATGAGTCAATATTTATTACTATTGCATAATCTTGCCTAAATTTCCTAAAATAACCCGAGGTCACTTAAAAGAATATATACAAATATTGTCACTAACTGTGGTTTTTGATAGTGCACAAAGACAGAAATAATTCAGCAATATTTTACCTACAGCATTTTTTGTACATTTACTCTCTGTAGGTTAGGTCACAGTGCTTGCTATACTTAATTTCTTATAATAAATTGGGAAGGTAAAAGAAAAGTAGTCGTGATGAAGAAAAAAACTGGTAAGGACATAACAGATACAAATTTAACATTTTACAAAGTATAATTTTTTGATGGTTTGTGCTGTACTCAGCAAAAAAAATTAGATTCAGGAATATTTTCTTAAATATTGATGATTAAGTAATTACTAACAATACGCAAATGCAGTCTCTTTTTGATTATCAGTTTATTCATGACCCAGTCTTGTTTGCATGCCAAATACATCATCATTCAAAAACTTTTTTTTTTTGATAATCTCTGTCAGATATTTGATTACTTACAAAACATCCACTTTGAGATAGTTAAAGATTTTTCATCAGAAAGATTTCCTGGTGAAAATGTAATTTCTGTTTAATCAAAATTTATTTAATTTAATGACCTTTTCCATTAAAATGTCATTTGGCTCATGAAAACCACTTTGTGTAAAGAAAAATTCATACTGAGCCTCTTTATTGCAGACTTGACCCCAACAAAACTGGTCTGAACCAGCTGAAATAAACTAAATAAGAACCTGAAAACCCCTAATAAACCTTCACTCCAAGAGATATTTTTACCCAAGCCTCCCTTCACTGCCTTGCAGAAGATATAATTTTGATATCCCTTGTCTCCTTAAGAGTCAGCTATCCTTAAGGACTTGGAAACTCAGATGTAGCTAATATTAAGGCTTTTCTCACGTCAGTTGTCTGATGATAAGTACAGATCCACCCTGCTCTTCATGCTGCTCTGAAGAACATTTTCACCCACTCTTTTTGTTGCTTGTCCCTTTCCAGCAGATCAAGCATAAGATCCTTTCCTCACTTTCAAAGCATTTCACAGCTATGTCCCTCCCTACTTATTGTCACCTTACACTCATTACTGGCTCCCACTTCTGCTTATGCCTGCCTCTATTGCTCATGTGTTAAATTTCAAGTATTTACAGACACTGTTTCTCACATTTGGGAGACCATGTCTTGAGAAGTAGAAGAACTGACCCATTTACATCTTTCAAAATTCTTTCCCTGAATGCAAATCCTAATAAAAAGCTTGCAAATAACACTCCTGATGACATGTCAATGAAATTTCCTGGTAAGATTTATGTTCTCTTTGTTCCTCCAGGTCTGCATTTGCCCCTTCATCTCACATTTAGACTGTGCTGACCAGGTTAGGTCTGTGTGCACTTCTAAGAGTCTGCTTATAAAACAAAAGTGCTACTCCATGACTGTGGCTCCTGTGCCCTGTGATGATAAGAAGTCTATGGGGAAAATGAACGATCCATTTCAAATGAGAAGTTTACCACAATTGATTATCCATTCAAAGATCCTCTGAACTCTTGGAGGTACACAGATATTTGCATGAATTACTCAACTGGTTCCTGAATAACTGCAACAACAAACAATATGAATGCTCACATATTGTGAGTTGGAGGAATTAATTGTTTTAAATCCAAAATCAATGGTTTCCATCAGCCCCAGTTTTCCTCTTAATTGCTAGTGTGTGCTGTGGCCCATCAGCTAGGAAGAACAAAGATTCTAAACAGGATAAAACAAAGCAGATGCAGGATTACCTTTTAAGAGATTGGAGTACAAAACCTGTGTTACTTTAAAGAGTGAGAATGTTTTCCTTTTTGTAATGTCATTAATGATGCTGTTTTTACATGCAAACCAAGAAGTAATTAAACTTCTACCACTTTAACAATAAAGATATGGAAATAACCAGTAAAATTCAAGCTGAATTAAAATGAAAAAGCCTAATTAATGAAGCAACGGGCTTAAGTTACTGATTTCAAGGTGTTATTAAGAATAGAGTTGAGTAAATGTTACTTGCAGGGCTATTTATTCACATTAATATTGACTTTTCTTTAAAGGTATATGCATCCCTTTGTGTTTGTTTTCTTTCTTTCTTTCTTTCTTTCTTTCTTTCTTTCTTTCTTTCTTTCTTTCTTTCTTTCTTTCTTTCTTTCTGTCTTTCTTTCTGTCTTTCTTTCTGTCTTTCTTTCTGTCTTTCTTTCTTTCTTTCTTTCTTTCTTGTCCAGCATCATAACACTCATAAAAAATTAAGTCAAAGGGTAGCCTATACTCAACTAAGAATCAGCAACTATACCAATTGGAACCAAAGAAAATAGTAATGAGAATAAAGAATGCAGAAAAAAAATACTGACGGATACGACCACAGAAAAAGTTTTGAAATATTAACTGGGAAAAATGTTATCACTATCATTGGCTAAATTAGATAAATATTATGCAAGGTACACCTAGAATAATGCCACTAGCTATATGGAACATTTTATACCATATACTGCTTCTGTTGCTGTTGAAATGTGGGGTTTTCCCACTCCCTAGAAACCTTTAGCAATTTCTTTTCTCAGACACTGAAACCACATTTTCTTTTATTATATAAATACATTATTTTTCTAAGAGAAAAGGATTATCTTAGTGATTACATTAGAATTAATTATTTCAAGAACAAATGGAAATTAAATTATATAAAAACCATTTCCAGCATCTTCCCAAATTAATGAAATCAATTAATTAATTAATCTTTTCTCATCTGGTTGATGGAATTGCATCTTCAAGATGTGTCATGCAAATGTATCTTGTAATCAACAAAAAATAGTATTTTTTTTAAACAGCCAGATAATTACTGCATTGCATAAATGTCATCATTACATTTTATTTGCTGAGGGATAATTAGCAAACCTTTTCATGTGATCAGGGTTTTCTTTAATGGAAGCATGGTTTATCTCTAGCTCCTGAGTTATTTTCATTTATCCTCTCAGCAGTGGAGAATGCACAGAAACAAAGACCACTTCAAGTGCAAAAAATGTATGGAAATTGTTCTATTCCAAATGCCCATCTGTAATTCTTTAAGGTAAGCATTTTACTTCCCACTGCACCGTTATTCAGCTCCTCAGTTATAGGAAGTAAGCACTTCCATGTCCTGGAGAAATTATTCAACTCTAACCTTGACATCCTATGCATTCAATGTGGTGCAGGTTTTCTGTTTAATAAAAATAAAATTGGATTTTTTATAAATATGTAAAAACCCATATGTGAATCCAAGAATATCATTACGTTCTGTATGAGCTTCCATCCAAAATATTTAAAGTTTATTAATTATAAGAATTAGTATAAACAGTATTTTATATAAGACCTTGATATGTTAGGGAATAATCAAATTCCTTTTCAGTACAAAAATCCACTTACACAGAAAGATTTCTATTACATGTACTGCTAACAGATACAATTTGCATCAAAGTATTTTACATCCTCCTGGAAGTCAGAGATGGTGGAAAGTCTGACTTAAGTACTTGTAGAAAACTTATCTTAAAAATAATCATTTCAAAGTAAT
This sequence comes from Brachypodius melanocephalos, assembly GCA_013398615.1. NCBI lineage: Eukaryota > Metazoa > Chordata > Aves > Passeriformes > Pycnonotidae > Brachypodius > Brachypodius melanocephalos. The sequence continues at coordinate 13,370,682 of VZSR01001685.1, read as the reverse complement.
AACATGCTGAAGAATAAGAGCTTTGTGTTGCTGCATTTGGTATTCAGTGAGCAGTCATCCTGTCACAGCTGCCAATGCTGACTGATAAATGTTCAAAAGAGTCTAGAAGAATATTGACAAACCCTCAACTTGTGTGTAATATGGAGATAAGGACACCAAAATTATATTTACTTATGCTCCTAGTGTAGCAAGAGGCTTCAAAAAATAGTGAAACTATTTTTTTGCTACCTTCATGTGCAATTTTTTATTATTTATTCACTACTATGGGGTTCGACTTCTGATTTAATGCTGGATAGAATTACTAGTCTCCATGGGAGTAGGGGGAAAGAAAGAAAATTAACCACCTAACAACAAGCCTCTTCACCCCCACTGAATCCTAGCCCCATACTCTCATATTAGGAAAAAAAAAAGAAAAGAAAAAATAGGTGTTAAATTTTCTCAGCAAAGGATTGATCTACAGGAATTCCCAGGTGAACAAAGCCACTGAGTCTGTGTGCTGTAGTTGTTGTACCCAAAATATCACATAGATTAAAAACCTTATTGGATCCTCATGACATATGTGGAAAAAAATCAAGTAAATGTTTCACTTAATAAATTATCGAAGCTTTTCAGTGGAAGATAGTTTTGTAATGAATCACTGTGATTTGTTGGACTTTCAGCCTTAAAACCATAAATATGAGGGGGTTTTTTCTCAGCAGATGCATATTCCAGGGGCAATCAGATTTCTATGTAATTTGAATGGAAATTACACAAGAACATCTTTATCTAATTTATTTCTGTGTTAATATTTTGCCTGCTGGATATGGTTAAAGACAAAAACCCACAGCAGGGATTTGCAAATACTAAAGCAACATGCTGCAGATATTTATAGTCATTATTTTCAAGTCTTTCTGTTTACTTCAACAAACTTTGTAGCTGCTTTTTTTCTTTTAAAGGAGCAAGCACCATTTTTATTTTTGCCTTTTATCAATTTAACAAATCAGATTTGTTCTGTTTCACAAAACTTTACATCAAATCCTACATGGTTTCAAAATCTTTAGTGAATTAGTGATGTACAGTCCAAGGGTCTAGTCCAGAACATGGGCTTCAAGAATGTGACTTTCTTGATGAGATCTGCTAGGGTTTGGGGTACTGGAGATATAAGTCTTTTCCTACAGAAATATGAAATATTTGGGTTTTATTCCAAGTTGGGGTGGGGAGAAGGATAGAAAAAACTCTCATTGAGGAATTGAATTTTTCTTCTCTATGCAGCTGAATTGAGGTTTTTATATCATATATAAAGCAATGGTTTGGTGGGTTTTTTTAATGACACAGATTTCTGAAATGCTAGCTAGTTCATAGAACCAATTTGATCTTGTGAATCTTTTTATGGGTAAGGACAGTCTGGAAACATAGGCAGTGAAAAGCCTTTCTTTTTTCTATTCATCTTTCTCATAATTTGGGATATAAATCTTCTCAGAGATGTTTGATGTATCTTTTAAGGATGCACATTAAGAGCCAGATTTTGCCTGGAAGCCATGCAATATTGTCAGGTGTAAAACTCATGAATCCTGCCTATAGGTGAAGCTTAATAATTCAGCTCTACTGATAAAGCACAATTGTCAGTGTAAATATCACTTTGGTGATCAACTTTCCTGCAGGAGGAGCAGCCTCTTGTCTTTCTATCCAGCCTCTGTAGAGAAGCACATAGTTCATTTTTGTTACAGTAACAGGTGGGAACAGTTTCCACTAGCCTATGACTGACAGAAGATGTTATCTCAAACGTCTTTGTCCCTCTGAAGCATTTTCTCCATTAGAGGCTTTTGCCTACTCAAGGACACTCCTCCTTTCAGGAAGAGAAATAGGCTAAAGGGAGATATACTGGAAAGGACCTACTTGGTCTGTCTAGTTGTCTAACAGAAGGCACAGGAATTACTTCAAGTAACTCATATTTAAACTAGGCAGCATAAACAAAGCATTCAATCACCATTTAAAATTGTCAGGAATAAAAACCTGCCATAATTATTGGCAAATTGCTTTCATTTAAAAGTGCGAAACTACGTTATAGTTGAATATATTATTCAGCTTTCCTTTTCATTTTTTTTTTGTCTTGTTTTATCTTCAACTGCTAGGCTGGAATGACTGTTTTATTGGTGTTTTTCCTGCTTCTAGATTAGGATTAAATTATCCCTAATTAACATTATAATAGGCTGAAATGACCCAGTCCCTTGAACAGATCCCACAGAAAAGAAGCAGGCACAGACTCCTGTGGTCCCTTAAGAGGAGCAGTGTCTGTGCCCTGCTACATATGGGCACAGAATCACAGAATCACAGAATCACAGAATAGGGAGGGTTAGAAGGGACCAAAGTGGGCCTTGTTATCCAGCCTACCTGCTCAAGCAGGGTCATCCTAGAGAACATTGCACAGGATGGTGTCCAGGTCTTTCTTGAGTATCTCCTGTGAGGGAAACTCTGCAGCCTCTCAGGGCAATCTGTTCCAGGGCTCGGTTACCTGCACAGTAAAGAAGTTCCTTCGTGTTCAGATGGGTCTTCCAGAAATGTGCCCCAGTTTCTGCCTCTTGTCCTACTGCCTGGTACCACAGAGAAGAGCCTGGGCCCATCCTCTTCTCTCACTCTTTCTTCAGACAATTATGTCCAAGGATGAGATGCCCTCTCACTCATCTGAGCAGACCCAGTTCCCTCAGCCTTTTGTCATGACAGATGCTCCAGCCCTTTAACTACCTTTGTTGCTCTCCACTGAACCCCCTCCAAGAGCTCCACGTCTCTCTTGTACTGAGGACCTCAGAAGTGAACGCAGCACTCCAGATGTGGCCTCATCAGGGCTCAGTAAAGAGCAAAGATAAAAATCTTTGGCCAGACTTTAGTCAAATATATATATATATATATATATATATATATATATAAAATTGAGGCAGTCAAACTGAAATTAACATATTTCACCATCACTTTGATTTTAATCATCTCTTTCCACACTCAGTGATCTAAATGCAGGTGTTCTGTTTTCAGAGATGCTTAATTATCACTTGGTGATCATGTTCCATTCTGCTGGGGCAACATAGTTTCCCAACAATAATGCTATCCAATCTCAACGTGTTTTGTGATTTGAAACATGCATCATTTCATATCATGAAACACACCCATGAGGTTTGCAAATAGAAGGGGACAAAGAGCAAAGAGGAATGAGGAATGAGGAGCAGGTGAACCAAAGTGGATAGAATCACTCTCCCAGAACATATAACATAAAATGACAACAAAAACATCCAAAATCCACAATCACTGGTTATAAGTCACTAACAGGCACCAGGTATCCCATATTCAGATTTTGATCCTAACAAATTTTAGGGCTATGTGCATATGTTAGCACCCTTCTCACTTCAGCTAAATAATCTACACTCTGGTTCTGCTTGCTTTGCTTTCAGAGTAAGAAAAGAACAAGTAGCACCCATTAAAATGTATCCAGAATCAGTGCAGCTTTTACAGCACTTTAATGTGGCACTTGTATGTTTTGCAATTTGATGGAGTGACTTTTCAGCCCTGATTTCCAATATCCATATATACTCAGTTGCAATTGCGCCAGTGTAGTTTCCACTGATTGTCAGAAACTGGATTAATGAACCATTGAATCAATGGAGATGCTTTTCTAATACAACACCTTTAATGAAACTGTAAGTTGCAGCCTATATGGTGCTCATGTTTTTGGGGTACCCTGAGCACATGAAATATTATCAAACTCATAACTTCCTTTCACTCTCCTAAGTGGATGAAGATTTTTAAACTTTAAAGTTTTTATAATTAAACTTCTTCAATTTATATTTTCAAAGATGTTTTAATGAATCTGGATGAACATTTACGGTTCTCTGTCACCCTCCTTTTTGTAAGAATTTCTTAAGCTACTAGTCATTTCCTTACCACAGAGTCTAAATAAATCTTGTAACAGCTCAGTGTATCAGAATTGCAGTACTCTCCAAGATTGCTGCAATACCTATGAATTCCCATCTAAAATTGTCAGCTAGTGTTTATTTTTAGACAATCTTAAAGTGCTATAATTTTTATAACAAATGCAGTTGACAGTGACCTGTCAAAGCTTAGTCTCAATGCATAGACAGTGGAATAGCTTTATACTTATACAAAGTTATTTTTTTCTCATAGGTTAATAATATCTGTGTATTTGAATTTACTTTATCCTTTCAAAATTATGGTGGATGAAGACTTTTGGCAGATGGAAAGCTTTCCTCACAGAATGGTTGCTGTGGAAGTCTCTGATCTATGGTGTTTTGTGCTTGTCAGAAGCTGTCCTGTGACAGATATTCTCTGATTAAGGTTTAGGGCACTGGGCCACCTGCATTAAGCTTTAGCATCTATTCCACTCCCTAGTGTGGCCTGGGAGGTTAAATTGGATTAAAGTTTGCTGTCCTCCAACCAGAAAATGGCATTGTTGTTCCTTTTTACAACAGGTCTATCCCCATCCTAGGGAGCGTCCCAATGGCCAGGGCTGAGACTGCCCCTGGTCCAA
>VZSR01001685.1:13340199-13359091 GCA_013398615.1 Brachypodius melanocephalos | reverse complement strand
ATACTTTGTGCTAATCCTATACTACAACCCAGGACAATAACTTATGGTCTTTTCCTTCAGCTACTGGAAGTTCTTTTTAACCCTTTTTAAGTTTACTTTTTTAACAAATGTAGCTTCTCATATACAATATGTAGCTTCTCATATCCTTCATTTCCAGCAGAGAATTAATTTATTTGGTGTTTTGCGACTCTCAGAAACACTTTCTGCAAAGCACTGATGATCCCTTTTTTATATTTCTATTAGAACAACCTTCCAAAAATTCTGACAAAAGCTTTAAGAAGCAGCTGGTTACCTGATAATGCTTTCTAAGAATATCCAAAACCCCCAAATCAACTGTATATTGATACTCTCCTGCCTAGAATGTATTTACTACTCTGTCTTTTGTCACACTGTGTAAAGATACTTCCTTCTTACGTGCTACTCCATACTCCCTTGGCTTCTCAGATTTCTCTGTCAGTCACAAAATTCAACCAGCTTCTCTGTAGTCCACTCTTACTTGCTCAGAATATATTGGCTGGAAGATTATCTATCATCTTTGTAAAGCAGAGGGAAGTATTTTCTCTCTAATTTATGCTGCAAATATGAAAGACAGAATTCCACTGTTTTCTCCTGTTCTCTGCCTGAATGCCTGCTATTTGTGGCTTTCTTTGCAGATTAATCTTTAATTTGGTTATTAATGGCATATGATGTTGCAACAGTCACATGAACCATCTTTTCATCGTGTTGCTAGAGGATTTTTTGGGTTGGGTTTGCTTTTTGTTTTGTTTTGTTTCCCCTGCAAAATCCTGAGTAATTTATTAGGTTTTAAATCTATCCAAGTGTTCCACTTTGATATGTGAAAAACTACATAGTTCCATCACAACATTTTATTTTTGCAGTTTTTCCCAAAACTAGGTGGGCTTGTTCATGTCATGTTGTACAAGATACTTTTAATATACTTCTGAATGACATAACTTTTGTGTAATAGCCTGATTTTGCATGGTTTTAGACAACTTGATAAGAATACTCATAACCAAAGGATAGAACAATTAAATTTTATGTGACCTGGATAACAAGCTGTCTCTACAGGTAGTGATTTCCAACCTCTTTTAAAGAAAATCTTCCTCAAGGAAAAACCGGCCAAGCTCTCACTCATTCACGGTCACTCTACTTGTTAACACTGCCTATTTTTGTGACAACCACCACTGCCTTTCCAACACTGAGCCAAGGCTAGTTAGGTTGGCCAGGTCTACCTATAAACATTCACACATCTCTCCTCATCATCCTCCTGCTTGCAGGATGAGGGCACAAACATAACCCTTGTCGCTCTTTAGGGAGCAGCAACAGTGTCAGCAAACTTATTAAGGGCTTTATTCAGTATTTGACTTCTTCAGAATGAATAAGACAATCACTTTCCTTGAATACAGTTTCCTTTAAATCAGTAGCCAAAAAAAAATTTATTGCTGTTATTTTAACTCTAGCTTTTTGTGTTCTTGTGTTTTGGGTGACCATCATTCTGCTCTGATATATACAGTGGCAGAGTTTTTCTGCTTTTCCACACTTGCCATACTATTTTTGAACATCCTTTGTGTCAATAGAGGACAGTACAGGTCCAGTAGAATTGAACTAAAATCTTATAAATCATGCCAAGAAATTAATGGTTCAAGCTACCTTATACAAAAAAGCCTTCCCTGAAATGATGGTCTGTTAAACTGAATATGTGTTGAAAAATCAGAGTTTTGCTATGAATGAATATGGCTAAAACACTTGTAAAAGTGTTTTCAATTTCTAATTTTTTTACTCTGTTAAATTGTTTCTGTTATAACTCCCATAGATTTTCCATTTGGAGATTTTTTTTGAATCATTTTCTATTGCCATATGTTACAAAGTAAAAACTACAGAGAAAACTAACCTTGGACCTGAGGAAATCTGCAAAAAATATTCTAGCTCAGAGCTATACAACCAATGGCATCAAATACATGGCTTTTGGCCAGTTAAAAAATTATCAGAATTCTGAGCTCAGTTTTTCCTGGCATATTTTTATCTTTTATTCTTCAGTTTATTTCTTAAATTTGTTCCACACACATTGTTCTTTCTCTTATCCTTTGTCCATTCTTAATTTCTTTTATTTTGTTTATGGTTTACTCTACCGAGGAACCATGTACTATTAATCCAGATGATACTTGCCATTCATTTTTTATATATCCAACCCTTTCTTTTCTCATTATATATCTTATTTGTTTGTATTTCTCATTCCTACAAGCTTTCCCAGTCACGAAAAGGGAAATAATCTCAGATACTTCCTCAACAAGCGTGAATTCAAACATACCACAGCAGAAGTGAAAAATATGTTTAAATATATTTCTTCTAAAATCTTATTCTGGTGGTAATTGAAACATTTAACTTGAAATTAACTTTTAAAATTTTGCTTAAGTGTGGAATTGATTATATGTACTGCAGAATATGACATTTCTGTTAAAAAAAATCACTGTTACTAATTTTGAGTGATACTTCTTAATATATTTCACTACACATGAGCCTTTCAGATATGGATATTGGCTGTATAGCAGTTTTAAATGTAGCAACTTGTGCACAGAAAAATTAAGATTTTTTTCTTCTTTTCAGCAGTTAGAATACCATCTGACATGTCTTTGAAATATCCGTGTCTGTATTTACTGAGGTTTTTTAATAAACTTTTTTTGAATAATTTAAACTTATTTCAAGGTGAAATATTCACATTGTGTCAGAGATGAAAGTATTTTTCTTCATCATTGTCTGGAGGCAGATAAATGAGTAATCTCAAGAGCAAGCAAGCAAACAAATTAATTACATATACAATCCCCTTTGGTTTTGGTAAACTGGGTATAAACTCCCCAAAATCACTGCAAAAAACCCATCATGGGATTCATTTGTGTGCTTGCCTGATGAAACCTATATGCCAATTATAAAGTTCCCAAAAGTATATATTTAAACATCTCTTCTACTTAGGCCATACAGTACAAAAATCTATTGCTATAAGCAGAGATTTCTCCAAAAGGCAAATTTCCTTTCTAAGAAAAATCAGTTAATACCTTTTATGTGATTTACATTCCTCAAATAAGAAGTAAAGAAGAAAATGTGTTCGCATGCAGACGAATTTGAAGAACAGATATTTCAAGGAAGCAGAAACAGTTTCTAATTTGGTCCTGACTACATCGTTATTTGGTCTCTCTCTTGGGAGCTATGTGGTCTATAGAGACAAGTCTTTTGGGAATCAGGGATTAATTGATGATAACTACAGTTTTTCTTCAGAATTATTAGAGTATTTTAAATCAAGAATTTATGACAGATCATGGATCCTGTGAAAAATTTTCAACCACTGCCAGAAAGCAAATATATAGGGTATGTATCATCAGTCAAATTAAATACTTATAATTAAAAAGTAATTCTACATATTAAAGAAAATATGGTTAATAATTCCAGGATAAGATAGTACTGTCCCATCAGTATGTTTAAAGGCATTCTCAAATGCTGCAGCTCAATGTTTCTTAACTGTTGAATGGATGCCACATTTCTTCTCCCAGTTAAATTCAGAATTGCCTTTTATGTGCAAGTAAAATGTGAACAAACAGTCAGCCTTTTTCTATTCTCTCTTTGTGTGAACACTTTAGAGAGTGACCTTCGAAAACAGTAGCTCAGAATATAAATGGATGCTGACTTTCAAAGCTTTTGACAAAGTTAGCACACTGAGAATATGCTGCTATGAAATTAGCAGTTCTGCCAGATGGTTTGTACCTGCAAGCTCTGCCATAATTACAATAACCTCATCATATTCTTGGTCTTTCATCACCTTGAATATTTTTATTGCAGTTGTGCAGACATCTTTAAACATGTCACCTCAAAGAGTGGAGCTTTCATTTGGGTGAGAAATTGCATCATAAAACTGTAAATTAAGAAAATTAATAGTCTCATATTATTTCTAAATTTTTTGAGTTCCTCACTGCCAGTTATTCTTCACAAGGGAGATTGCTAACGTGTTTAATAGCTCAAGAGAAATTTTGAAATGCCCTGAACACAGAAATTCCATTGAGCATGCCATATGCTAGGATTTCTGGAAGATATTCAGTCCTTGCAGCTAGCACCAAAATCCCCCACCATTCCAATGGAAACATGACGATGCTTTTCCTCTTTTTATCTGTCACAGACAGAATGAAAGCTGCAGGCAAAGTTTATCAGGGCAGCAGTCCCATTGAGTCGGAAGTTCAACCTCCTTGCTTTCTTTCTAAACTCCTTCTCAAAGAGGGATCTAGCTATGATTGGATCCAATTAAAATCCCAAACTTGGCCAACACTTCATGTTTAAAGGACTATATAGGAATAGTTCATCCTTTATATGAATATATCTTTTATGAATATGAACACAAATGTGTAAGTATTATGTTTATTTTATATGAATATAAATATGTTGATAGAAAGATAACTTATTTAAACTGATTATAATAATTAGACTAAAAAGACATTTATCAGAATTAACACAGTCTAGATAGTTATAATTAGTATAATGCCGTATTTGTTACATCAATAATTTCAGAGCTAGATTAACAATTAATAAGTAGAGATTAATTTTACCTATTTTATCATGCCAATGACTGTGGGCAAATCTCTCACTTGGCCTCAGGGAGTAACCTTGAGGCGTCTCCACTCAAGGCAGGAATCTTGACACACCTCCAGAAGAAACATGTTAAGTTAATGCTGTAAAACTGTGGGACTGAGCTTTTATGGTATAAAGTGATTGGCTGTCAATCAAATGTTTCTGGGCTACGTGTGCCAGGTCAGGAGCCTTTAGCTCAGCAGTTTTAGATAAGATATAAGTGCTATCACGTCTTGGTTCCTGTAGAGGTTTGAAAGCAAAACGAGTGAGAGGCTCCGAGTCAGAAATACAATTTAATAAGCAGAAAGGAAAAAAAGAAAGTAAAATAAAATAAAATAAAATAAATTAAATGCAATAATACAAAAGACCACTGACAGAGTCAGAATACAACCTGAACACGGTGGTGGAAGCAGTCCAGATGAGGTGGTCTTCCTGAAGCAATGATCTCATAGAAAGGTCTGGTGGCTCTGATCCTCTGGGAATCCAGTGGGCAAGGGCTGCTTGTACTGTCCCAAATCCCAGATTATATGCAGGTGAGAATGCTTGGCTCTTCCCCCTGGGTGGAGCATCTCACAATGGAATGATGAGTCATACAGAAGAGTCCTGGATGGCACATTAAAGAGAGATAGCTCCGGGAGGGAATTATCTATGAGTCATTAACAGAAGATAGCCCAGAGGGAGGGGGCGGCATTTGATAAGCCGTTAACAGAAGATGGCCCAGAGGGAGGGGTGGTGTTTGATAAGCCATTAACAGAAGATGGCCCAGAGGGAGGGGGCCTGGGAAAACACTGCTCCAACAAAACACTGCTCCAACAATTGGATTCAATAATTCATGAAGATGGTGATAGAATACTTTGTGCACATCCTATACTACAACTCAGGACAGTTTCTTCATTAAGAACTTTGCTATATTCTTCTTTACCAGTGTCAGTTTCTGTTAGGAAACACTATTTTTCACATTCTTAGAACTTTTAACTTTAGGATTTCAGAGTCAGGCTGGTCTCAGCATTCTTCATAAGCAGTGTAAGCCCAGTGTTGTTTTACCCCTACTTAGGCAGAGCATCCTGCTGCAATAATGTATTTCATTATCCTAAAGCAGTGGAAAGGCAAGGGAGATCACTCATTGTCATTCTCCATCAATACCATTTAGATTAGAAGAACCATTATAATTCTCACACTTCTATCCCGTACGCGTTTATAATCAAGCTTGTTTAAAAGAGTTCTCATTGGGAATCCATTTTAATTCAGACCATGCCGAGAATATCCACGTAAGAGTCACATTACCTAGGCCTATAAATAAGTGTTCATTCAATTTGTGAATCTTGCAAAAAAAGCTCATGCCTAAAAGGGTGGTCTACCTAATCAAGTGGTTCAGTGTCATAGAGGTTAATCTGCAGCCAGAAGCATTAGGTGCTGATGGCCAGTATCCATCTGAGGTATATTTCACAGGGGGGCTCCATTAGACTACCCTGTCTGTCCTATGAGGTGCTGTAAGGAGTGCTGAAGACAACTCTTGGAGCATATCTTCCAGACAGCTCAGTTCAGACATTTCCAAAATGTGACTTCAAGCATATAGGGTAAGGCAGGATAAGTCTCCTTTGAAGCACGTCCCTGATTTGGACTCAAAGGGTGTTAGGGAGACACTCAGAGCTGGTGGTTCTGTTCATCCACAGAACTGGACAGCAGAAGTAAATGCAAGTGACATTGCACTTACCAGATCATCAAGTCTTTGCAACTCTGTGTTCCTCTGAATGGGGTGATTCTGTGCCAGAGGCTCTCACTAAACATGGGTAAGCATCTCAGATTTAGTAATTTTCCATGTACAGTGTTAACTTGTCACAGTAAAAGAAGATGGTCATCTAGTGAAGAGAGGGATTCATTGGGCATCAAAGAGTAGATGTGCTCTGGAACACAGGAATGATCTGAAGCAAGGGAAGAGTGAAATGGTGACCTCTATAACTCTCTGTAATGCCAGTGAAACATACACTCCAGGTTTGTACACATCTTTGCCACAAGAAGTTTGATTCAACTTTCTCTGTTCTCTAACACTGAGAAAGTCACTTATTTTCTTTGTGCTACATTTCATTACTTATAAAGTGAGCAAAAACACCCTCCATGAACAGTAGTTGTAAGGATAAATAAACACTGTGAAATACTTTTATATCACTCCAATGGTCTTGTACAACACAAATAGACATGAAGCAGTGAATGAAAAGACATTAGTGAACTTAACGTGTAGTAAGTACTGTATGGAAAGGAAACCTGAACAAACCCTGCAATGATTCTTAGTCTTGGTCTGCTTGATGATTTTTAAGTTTTCTGACTAGCACTTTCTTATTTCCAACTTGTTACTATGTTAGAGAACCAGAAAAACAACTTGTGATAGTGAAAAAAGGTACTTGAAAAGGTACAAGGTACCTACATCTTTAGGGTCTCTTTTCTAGGCAAACAAAACTTAGTCCTTCAGGTAGAACTTTACAGGACAAGTAGGGAAATTCACTGATTTCAGAATGCTGTCAGGCTAAATAAAGAAAAAGAATGCAGAAAGCATTTTATTTTTATCTCTTCCATTGCCACAACTCCTTGCTCTTGACTGTGACAAGACTAGGTAGAAAAAAGTGTGACGAAGAAGTGTGATTATATGGATTGTAAGTAGGTTATATCCTTTTAAATATCAATATATCATATGTGTTCACCCACTGAACAAGGCCTGCCAGCCAGCTGCCAGGTGTTTAGAGTCATGCTAACAACCCATCAATTAACAGATGAAATTTCTGCCTTCTAGTATAGAATATTTTGTCTCCCTCCCACCTGAATTCACTCCACATCATATCATTTCAGCCTAGACATAATAGTAGATGGAAAAGTAATATCCAGCATATTGATTTAATTTAATGCATCAGTTTCAATAAGTCATATGGGTAAAGTTCAAGTCAACCCACGCCATCATATTTGAGGATCCAGAGCTCTCTCTTTCTCATATAAACCTATAGAAGTTATTTTTTTTTTTAATTAAATAGTCTTGGAAAAGCTGTTCTTTTGTGCTTAAGCAGCTTGCAGGGGTGGCCAGAGGGGAGACATAGTAATACAAAGAGACAATATTAGAGATAACGGGTTATAAGAGAGAAAGGAACTTTTCAGAGGTTTCTGGTTGCATCTACATTATCTATTGCGTTTATGCTCTGGGATGCAGTCAAATCTTTCATTGTCAATAAAGGTGAACAAGAAAGCCTTAATGTTTGCCATGGCACTGGATAAAAATCATTTGAGAGCAATCACGTGGCCAGCTGAATCTCTGCAGTCTATTAATGCTGGGAATATCACTGTGACTGGACCTGGTGCTCGGTTGGGTGCAGAGCTCATGAAAAGCTGGTTTTGACCTTCCTTTCCATCAGCATTACAGGGCTCTGTGCATATGGCAGGTATAATCTCTCATCACATCTTTCAAAGAAAGCAAGTGTGAGCATACGCTCGACTGTCAGTTTGAAGGACTGAATAGAACAGAGATTGCCTCTCTTTCTCCCCATTTTTTAAAGGCCTTTATGAAAACTGTGATAAAGTGTTCTACAGGAAGAGAGGCAGAATAAAGAGCAAATGTTTTACAGAACTAGCAATAGTTACAGTCATGCAGGTAGCTAGGAGAACATGACATACTGCATGGGGATAGAGAAAAGTAAAAGAACAAGCACACTGAAAGCCTAAAACACTGAGGTGCCGGTATTCTCCTTCAGCCTGAAGTGAGCACAGCAAGGAGATGTGCTGAGCTGAGCAGAGGGAGAATTTTTTGCAGAGTAAAGTGAAAAAGGAGGGTTGTGGGGTGAGACACAAAAAGAGGAAGTAACTCAGTGGGAGGAGGACTTGTGGAGCAAGTGGCGATGCAAGCAAGAGATGTACTCCATCTGCAGAGTTTTGTAGAGAAAATGTTAACACTGGAAGTTCCTGCTGAGGGTTCATTCTGTGCAAGAGCTAAAGTTTGATTTCATTTTTTGAGCGTAAATCCACTGAGTCTGATTCTCATCTTTCAGTATTATCACAGACATATAATTTCTTAGATTTCTTGTCTAAGCATCCAAGTGTTTTTGGATGTAATTTAGGATATTCATTGGCTGTGCCTAGCTTGTAATTCAAAATGTTTTTACTGGAAACAGGTATCACTGACTATTCTTACACTGTAAGTGTGAAGATTCAGATTTACAGTGCTAGCATTTGGAACTATAATTTAGAAACTCACATTCTGAGAGTAAACTCTCTCTGTAAAACCTGCCAAAATATTCATAGGGAAAAAGAAAAAGACAAACTCTAAGGAAGTATTTCCATTCTACAGAAAATACATCCTAGGAAAATTTAATAACTTGAATAAGAGTTATATTTTGAGGTTACTAAATGTATATATTGCCTTTCCAAGTTTGTCTACAGGAGAAATCTAACGCCAGAGAATTGATCTCCCTCTCAATGATTAGACTCAATCATTTGCCTTTCTTTTCATTGCAAATGCAAGTTACAAACTATCCTATTAATTATCAGTTTTTCAGACCAGTTGAGTGGCTTTTTCTTACAGCTCCTAAGTCTAAACTTATGAGCTGTTCCTGTGAGATTTTTGCCCAGAACAGCCAATACTTCTGGAGACTGTGTGTAAGATTATACCATCTTTAAGCTATGTCAACACCCTCAAAAACAGTCATTAACGCAGATTTTGTGGCTATATGCAAACTTGCTTTCTGCTGGCTAGCTTTGAAAGAGAGTAGACTGCACTGGTCTCAGATCAATTCAGCTGGCTGAATATTGTCCCAGGATGCTGGTGAACTCAGGTGCCTGGACTGACCTTTATGCCATAGCAGCCACAACATTTAAATTCATTGTCTTAAACCTAGGTGATGTTTGTCCTCTAAGATGATTATTCCATTGAAGTGTAACCTTAGGATCAAAGTGCAGATTTACCAAAAGGAACAAAAAGGGGAATGTGTACCATGCAAGAAACAAGAGTAGGTCTTGATCTCGAGACTCTTCAAAAAATCCTTTGAAATTTCAAAAGATGTTTATACATCGAAGAATAGTTCAACTCTCAAAATGCTTTATTTACAGCATTTATACTGATTTTAGGAGACATTTGGGTCAATATTTTAATCGCTTTTCAGGAATAGAATGGTAGTTTCTTGAAAGTTAATGTTATCTATTCCTTCTTGGCTTTTCAGTGTGGAAAAACCTGATCCTTATTCCCCTCTCTCCCTCTATTATTATTGTACAATAATCAGTTTCAAAAGATTATTTAATAGATAAAATATTCTCGTGATTTTCACTGGATATAATCTTACTCCTTCTAGTTGTGTAACATGATTGCTGATGTCTATCCACCTAGATTCTTATATAGTCCCACTGGATAACATCATTTATATCTGTGTAAAAATAGAAACCATTAACAACTTTCACTTTCTGCTTTCTCACCCTGCAGCTATAATTATCTATGTTCTTTAGGGGTGGGTGAGAGACAGAGAGGTAAAGGAACAAAAAGTGAAAGCTTTTTATTTCATAAAAAGCTTTCACTTTTTCTTCTTTTTTTTTTTTTTTTTTTTTAAATTTTTTTTTTAACTTGGCTTCATTGTAATTCTCAAAGAAGAGGTATGTTTACAGTCTCCAAGAAAAGGCCCCAGACCTCAGTTCTCATGGTCCCTTGTAGAGATGGCTGAATTCCCTGGGCATTTGCTGTTCTCCTGGGGAAAAGCTCTGCTTCTGAAGAGTTCAGCAGTCCAGACTAACAAACAACCATGATTATAAGATTATTTTTAGCTGAAGCTAAACTGAAGATACCAGATCTGAATATAAATCTGAGACCTGTGGTCATTTTTCTTTCTTCAGATATTTTAAGTCAGTCTTTATGGAAGGTCTCCCACCCCGTAGATTTTTCTTTACATTTTCAATAAAAGATAGAGTAGTTTCAGCAAAATAAAAGTGTACTAAACTATTACTGCAGAAAGAGACAAGCAACCCTGAATTTTAGTAGGAGTGAATATCATCGAAAGTTCCCCGTAACAAGGAAAATAAGGGAATAAAATTTTATATAGAGCAAGAGTTGTTGTGAGCAAAATGTAAGAAGAAACAATAGTGAGCCACCGATCCAGCAGACCTGCATAACTTGTTCTGAGTCTGAGGTAAGATCAAATTCTGTCTAAATATAAACTTCAGATATTGGTCAATCTTCATGACTTCAAACTACCACTCTCAGAAAACAAAACATTTTATATATATGCATATATATTTATATATAAATATAACATTTATATATATACTTCTATATATAAAAAGATAACATTTTTATATATATGTACTTATATATATATATAAATTGTTTGCAGTTAAATGAAGTACAGAAGGTAGGGAAAAAACCTAGAAAATTTGGTTTGAAATGTGAATATATTAAAATATTACATTACTTTTGTTTATATGACTTTCAGAAGACATATTTTTTGTAAATTTTAAGAGTTTTTGTTGACAGAGTGAAGCTGTATATTTTCATGCTCATTGAGAGGCAGATATTTCAGTGCAAAAGTGTAATCTCCACTTTATTTACTGTTATGGGAAGACAGTGGGCTGAGAGAGTTGGGCCTATTTTTCTTGGGAAAAGATGACTGAGATGGTAATGTCTTACCATTTCATACAAATATCCTAAAGACAGGTGTCAAGAAGATGGAGCCAGGCTCTTTTCAGTGGTGCCCAGTGACAGGACAAAGGGCAATATGGGCTCAAACTGACACACAGGAAGTTCCATCACAGTATAACAAAACCATTCTTTAATGTGAACATTCCAGAGTACTGGAACAGGCTGCCCAGAGAAGATGTAGAATCTCCTTCTTTGGAGATAGTCAACACCTGCCTGGATGTGATCCTGGACACCCCATTCTGGCTGAACCTGCTGAAGGGAGAGTGGGGGGTTATGTGATCTACAGAGGCCTCTTCTAACCCAAACCATTCTGTGATTCTGTGAGAGTACCGAGATGCAGAAAAAGAGAAGATAATTTCAAAGGTTTCTTGCACACTCTGATAAAAATACGATTACTCTATGACAAGAGCAGTTTGCCCCAGTATCAATGAGCTTGCTTAGATGGACACTATTCAGTGACAGACCAATTGGTTCACTATGATATGTGGATTTATATTCTCCTTCAAATGTGCCCTTTTGTCCTTTGCTATTATTTACTTATCCCAGCGGTAACTCTGTTTCATTTTTAATAAAATACCACTTCTCCAAAAGTGAGACTGATGAAATTATTTACTGTAAATTTTGTACCTTTGTAATCCTTGTTGTCTCTTTGTCCAATCATTTATAAAATGATTTCTAGCACGTGATTAACCTTTTTCAGATGCTGAGAGCTATTCAGAAGAATTATCTCGCTGACTGTAATGGTGCTTCCCCAGTTTGTGAGTGTTCATAAATGTGAGCAGGGAATATAAAAACTGAGCTTGTGACTGTATTTTTTTGTCAGTTTGCATAAACGTAGTTCAGGAATATACTTTTGCAAAACTGTCCCTTTTACTATCTGCCATCTGTGATATGTTGTCATTATAATGACTGCATTTTAAATAGCAAATGCATTATCGGTTTTAAAATGTGCATGAACCTTTGTTTCTGTGAGATAGCAAGAGAAAACAAAACAAAATTTTTCTTGTAAGACATAAATTTTGCATGGAAAAGAGTTATTAACATTTTTTCTACCTTCTTTACTATGAGGTCTCTGAAGAATTTGAGAATAAGGGTCATATCTTCCCTTTACTTATGCTGTCATACAATTGAAAAATCTTGGCCAGACCAATGAAAAATTGAAACTGGAAATTTGTAATCAAATTTGGATACTCATACTCAATAGAGTAATTCTTTTTCTCCTGGTTATCTTTAGAAGAATTGGGATTGTTCAGCTGAAAAAGAGAAGGCTTTGGCCTTCCAGTACCTGAGAATAGCCTACAAGAATGACAGAGGGATACTGTTTGCAAGGGCATATAGTGACAGGACAAAGGGAATGGATTCCAACTGAAAGAGAGTATATTTAAATTAGATATTAGGGGAAAATTCTTTGTTTTCAGGGTGGTTAGGCTCTGGAAAAAGTTACCTGGAGAAGCTGTGGATGCCTCATTTCTGGAAGTGCTCAGGACCAGGTTGGACGGGGCTCTGAGCAACCTGGTCAAGTGAAAGGTGACCCTATCCATTGAAGGGGGGTTGGAACTACATCTTTAAGGTCCCTTTTCAACCCAAGCCATTCTATGATTTTATGGTTCTATGATATACATTAAAATTCATCTTAGTTTAAAACATGCAAATGTTGCAAATATGACAATGTTGCATTTAGTTGAATCTTCCACTTTGATGCACCCTCCAGCTCTTATCTCATCAGAATAATGATTAAAGGAGAAGAACTGTCCATCAGAATGACTGCAACTGAATATTTTGGAATTTAAGTTAGCCTTCAGAGAACAACTTATTTTTGACCACTATTAAAGATGATAATTGTCACTTTTAAACATGCCCTATTATAAGTTTATTATTTATTCTAGAGTTTTCTATTCTGATACAGCATGAGAGTAGAATAATATCTTAAAAAGATATAAAGTAAAAAATGGACCTTCAGAATTTCCTTCAATGAAAACTTTGGATTTTTTCCCCCAATCTTGGCATGCACTGAAATCTTCTCTTGAAGTTAGACAAGAGTAGACAAAATCCAAACTAAGATGTAAAACAAAAATTTATGGCACAAGTTCTTACATTTTTTTAAACCCTCCCTCCACCTTGGGGACTGGTTTCTGTTAAGCAGCTTGCCAGGGCACCCTAAATAATGAAATCTTATTGTTTTGGGTTTTTTTTAATCCTAAGGCAAACTATATTAAGCACAAGAATCAGGTGTAATTAGTAGACTCATCTGAAAGCCTAAAGCTCATATACAATATGAGTTACAGTCTCCCAGCAAAAACAGAGTGAATCACAGAATAATACAATCACATAGACTATTTCAGAAATCAGCAGTACTACTTGTACCTGATACTAATCACAACTTCTGCGCAACCTCTTCAAATGTAACAGTTAAACAAAGTGAAAAATGTGTCTAGGATCTGAATGAGAACCTCTCTTTCTTTTGGAATAAATTGCAAAATGAGTAGCAGATAACATCATTAATGCAAATGATGGACATTTTTAATGCTTGGTTATTTCCTTACATCAAAATTCTTGTGCAGAATGGATGCCTCTTTATCTGTGATTTTCTCTTTCCCTAAACAAGACAGAAAGTAAAAGAAAGCTTAACATAATCTTTTTAAAAAAATAATGTATTTGCTTAAGGAAAAGCATGTTTTTGGAAAGTTTTTCATTAAAGCATTATGTGGTACTGCATCAGTCAATCACATCCAAACAATGAGATGTGACAATCTCTGTGTTCTAGGAGGTCCTTCAGCTGTATCCCCTCAGGTATAGGGAGTGCAGCCAATTGCACATAGCCTTGAGTATCTTCATGACTATGATTAAAACCTGATCTAAATTGATGAGGATGTTTTCTAATGGTAGAAAGAACAGATATAAATGCCATGAAAGTGTATGACACCCCTGCTTCAAAGAGTCCAAGACTGGAAAAAAACTTGTTCTATCCAACAGTTCCTCTGAATTAGCATTTTGCTGTGATCTGCTAATGATAATTGCAACATACATAATTACAAAGAAGATTCACTTGAATGAGTGAATCTCATGATTGCCATGACTGCTGCATGGCCAACTTCTCTATAGGTTAATGGACTCTATAAATTCTCTATAGAAGAACAACTAGTATGCTATGTTGCTAGGAGCAACTGTGACTGCTGGATGCATTTACCATTATTTGTAGGTTAGGAAAGTGTAAATAAAAGGTACAAAAAGGATGGAATTGACAGAAAAAGAAGATACAGGGAAATAGGATTTTTTTTAAAGTCTTGTACAAGAGAGGAAAGATGTTAAGCAATTTACATAGATAAGCACAGTAACATATTCTTAGATCTTCATATTATGTTTCATTTTTTATGTAAAACATTCTTGCATTAATTCAAAGTACTCAGTGTGGGCTTTATCTGTTAGGAAAAGTTATAAGTATTTATCCATTTTGCTTAACTAGTTTTCTATCTTTAAAAAGTACTGTTAGATATCTCTTTGTAGCTTGATTTTTAATGTATCTTTGATGGCGCCTGAAGCAGGGAGAAATCTAATTATCCCTCTTTCTTCCCTTCTTTCCTTATTTCTAATAATAAAATAAACTTAGTGATTAAGGTCACAGAAAATTTGCTGAAATTCACACCCAACTCCATCCTATCTAAATTGGAGAAAACATGCTCTGTGCAATCCTCATCAAAGCAATGCATGAACAGTCCTACAATTCTGGCTGCACTGAAAATCTGGTCTAATTGGGAAACAATGGGGAAAGATGACGGAATGCAGAGAATCTGCAGCACACACCACATCACCACATGGAAGCTGGGGATGCTGGTGGTGCTCCTGAAGAGTCTCTTCTCAGAGCAGAATCTGCACCCAGGGGCTGCATGCCTCAGCTCATCACACATCATCAGCATCAGCTTGTAGTTTAACAGAGCGAGAAGGCTATTGATTGCCTCAGGTAGACATGCAAAAACTTTCCCTGGTATCTCAGCTTCTCCAGAGCTCTGCATATTAATTCTGAATTGATAAGAGACATCTTTTTCCACAGCTCTGTAACCATCCAGAGAATGCTTGATTGATTTTTCCTTTACATGAGAATATAAGTAATTTATTTATATTAATATATGGTGGGCAAAATAGGTCAGGAGGATGGCACTGCTGCTTTTCCTGTTGAAACTTTGTCACTTGGTGGACAAGTGTTCACAGAATTTTGGGCCAAGAAGAGGATATGGAGAAAGAAAATAAATTTGACGATAGTAACAGTCATTCAGAGTCCAAATTCCAATTTCTACTCTAAAATATACAGAGAATTAAAATGTATGTAGCAGCACATAAATTTATTTGAGAGAGCTAGAAGGTGAATGTCTCTGAGTTTGCAGTTGTTTCCAATCACATCCTTAGCATAGGAGTGACATAAATTTCATGTTTGATAGATGAATATGACCTAGTACAGCAATGAAATTGATATAGAAAGAGTAAACCACTGTCATTAAGAAAGAGATTCTTATGTCATAATACAAACCTACATTACCTTAGCTAAGCCACTAACCTTTGGAGAGGAACAGGAATGCACTGTTTCTCTCTTGGAGAGACAATCATAATTCACACCATCAGTTTTGAGTCTATAATTGGTCTTTGTGTTTCTGAACATGTATCAGGGATTGCTACAGCTCTTTTATGCAGTCACAGGAAGATAAGAAAAAAACATTCTTAGTTTCCTAAGCATCATCTATTTATTTCCTACAAAATATCAGGAAAACGGAGTCCCAAAGAAATTATATTAAAACTGCCAAAAAAAAAAAAATCAACCTTTACATTTGTTTTACATTTCCTACTGCTGTTGCTTCTTAAGCTCTCCCTAGTGACTGCTACATTAGCATGAATTTATTATTAATATGAAATATATCATACAATACTGGCTCCAAACTTTTTACCAAAACCTTTTTATTTGTGGTATACTTAATCTCAGATGTCCTTGCCTCCAGTAATATATTCAGAAACTTTCTTAACTCAGTCCAGGAGGTACCTTAACTATTGAACCAACTTAATTTAGGAAAACATTGCCTCTAAAAATATTCTTCCTATATAAAGCTGAGCTGGTTAAATTAATGATAAACAAAAGCAGCTATTTCCCACTATATAATAATTTTTTATTCAATAAACAAAAAAGACCCAATTACATCACCTATTGAGTAGTTTTAAATTTCATATGACATCATTATCTATTCAAGGTATACCAAAAAATGCAAGACTTTGGCAAGATTTCCACAGCTATCATCTAAGAATCAAATTTATAAGGCAATTTCTTTGATGTATCATCATAAAAGATCTTCAGCATGAAGATCACTTCCTTGCTGTATCCTAATGATAGTTTTGCTTTACAAACAACAGACTTAAAAGATTCAGTATATTACAGTGCAGATTTTATTAGTGTCACATTTACTCTGGATTTCACATAAACACCTTTTTAACAGCAAAGTTAATGTTAGCTGGTAATGTCAGTATTAAGTTGGAAGATTTTTTAATAAACTCAGGTTTATATACACTGACATGTTAACAAAGGATGTTTAAACCTTTGGAACCTACAGTGCAATCCAGGATCAAAACAGCTTGTGTATAAAAACTGTAGTGAAGGTAGTGAAACCTTTTGAGGTTTGGTTTTGGTTTTCTGGATATTTTTTCTGGCACAACTGACACTATGTACTAATCTGCAATGTCAAAGAGCAATTATTTTACATAAAATTTACAAAAAACAACTCTTAGGTGTCAAGAACCCTTTGTCTAATCAAACTCATTTCAGACAGAGAGGAGCCAAAAAGAAAAGTTATCTTTTAATAAGTGCTGCAAATCAGCTAATTAAAAAGTCCAAAAAGAATGCTTTTAGTGATTTATAACCAATTCATGTCTCCAAAAGCCTTTTTCTGGGACAGATAATTACTGCAAGAGTTTATGAAGGCCAGAAGACTTAGTACAGTTCATGGCATCATTTTAAATTTTCTTAAAAGTAATTATGTCACATCATATACAAGGGAATTTGATTGTCCTATGAATTACTTAGGCTTTAAGGAGCCTCTGAGCTTAAGAAAATAAAACTTTAGTATTTTAAATTAAATTCTAAGCCTTCAAGGCTTGGTGGGAACAAAGGCACAAATTCTGAATGTCTTTTAACAAGCTTGGAAAGCAGCTTCTAGCTATTCAAATGAAGTTTTTAATAACTTTAAAAGATGTTCTTAACTTTTTTGCTACATAAGCTTCTAGATGCATTTTTAAGACCCCTGCTCTAAATCTTCTATTCTAATAGTTTTGCTCTTTTCAAAAAGACAAATAGGACAATAGTCTGAAAAGTTTTTGTGCTGCAAATCACAAAGATTGCACCTTGCTCTAACTATTCAAATAATGATAGGTAAGGTGCTTTTTTCATTATTTCAAAATTCATTTGTTTTTTTAATCAGCAGATTTTTGTGCCAGAGAGCAATCAAAACTGTCCTTAAGAAAGACCTTAATTTTACATGAAAGGATGTCTGCCACCTTCACATAGAAATTTTAAGACTGCTTCTTTCAAGGGCCCTCTTATTCTTTTTCTTCAACTAAAATAGTTTTTAGGTGGCCTTCATGCTCATGTAAAATTGCAGTTGTCGTACTTATTTCCCATATTTCTGAATACCCATGTAAACTGAAGTATTGCATACAGCAGTCAAGGGCCTCGTGGGGCAACATTGTACATAGGAGCACCACCATAATATGAATGTCACTCCCTGGGGTTTTGCTGAGTTTGTTTAAGTTCCATTGTTAATGGACTGTTCTGTATCCCTCTGTTTCTCTGAATTAATGGCTTTGTCCCAAAAGTTGTTTCCACCCCCTGAGCTGTCAGTAGCACCTAATCCAACCCCTTTTTCCTGAATGTTCTAAGTCAATCCTTCCCTTGGGCCAACTCCTGTCTAAATCCCTCCCAGAGATTCCCCTAATCCTGGGCACCCCACTGGCCCATGTGATTTGTTCTCCTTTAACTGTTTTCCCATTGGTTCCTGAGGTACAAAACTGCTCCTTGTTCTCCTCCCACATCCTCCCCCTGTTGGTTAGAATTTGTCACCCACCCCTGGGACCTCCCCCATTTGTAAGCTACTGCAGACTGTGACACGATCTGCCTTACAAGCGGTGGTCATGGAGGTTCTTTTTGTGATTTCAGAGTGCAAAAACTAATGCAACAAGGGGACTTCAGTTAAATTACAGCAAAACTCTTTATTGAGTGCAATCAACCTTTTTATGCATTAAGTGGGAGTAAGAGAGAGAGAGAGAGAGGGTGATAAAGAGGGAAAAGAGAAAAGAGGGTATAGCTACCGACCCAAGTGGAATGGAGGTCCTTGCAGATCTTCTGCCAATGGTGCCTCAGTTCTGGAGGAGGTAGGGAGATCTCGGTTTGAGTCCATCTAGGGAGCATCTTTATATTTCTTCTCAAAGCGACAGGCAGCTGGCCATAAGGTGGTGCGGCATACAGTCATTGTTCAGGCATCGAGCATAGGTACAAACTGTTCCATTCTGCTTTGCGCTGCTTCCCCCACCTTTGGTAGAAGAAAAGACGCAGCCTAACGAAGAATGATTTGTGTACCAGCTCCAGGAGCACACCTGCAA
>VZSR01001685.1:13217423-13340099 GCA_013398615.1 Brachypodius melanocephalos | reverse complement strand
AGGGTCATGAGGCAAAATGGAGGGTCTTCGGACCATCTCTTACAGACTGTATTCTGGCTTCTTTCTATCACTTCTGTTCTGGAGAACAAACCCATCTGGGACACAAACACAAGACGTCGCTCTCATTCCTTGTCCCCAACCTGCACCGATCTAAAGAACTCTGTGCCGTAGAGCAGAGAGCTCTAAGCCGCGTCTCTCGTCACTCACTTGGGAGACGCCTCCCACTCTTGGTGCCATGCTGTTGTGGCTGAGCTAGCTAAAAGACTCCAGCACAGCGTCACAGTTTAGACTTTGTGGGAATGCAGATGCGCTAGATGTGGGAATTGTAAATGCACCCTGACATTTGCCCTCTGATCACACATTGTCACATTGTGTCATCGTGATGTAGCTCACCCAGCAGTGGGGTCTGGTGAAAGGTGTTGCTGCCCATGGCAGAGGGGTTGGATCTAGGTGCTCTTCCTTCCAATCCAAGCCATTCTATAACTCTATGACTGTTATCTCATACCTGATTAATGCAGGATTAATGCAATGAGATGTTTGCAAAGCCACTCTTAGTAAAGAATAGCAGTTTTGCATTGTAACACTTCAAAGCTGCACTGTGAAAACTGACTTTTAGGAATACAGACAACACTGTGAAGCCCTGTTTAAGGCTTTACTACTGGGATATACACCCTGTAGCAGTTCAAGTCTCCAATAGCAGTGAATCATACCCAATACAAGGGCTCATTATTTGTTTTCTCCTTTGCCAATTACAGCTGACAGCTTCAACTGCTCTTTAAAAGCAGCAGCACAGGGAGTGAATTTTGATCCTTGGAACAAAAGGCTGTTCCCCTTTATAACTCTGGGGTGGTGTCATACAAATTAGAGCAGGAAATCAACGTCAATCCATCATCAGTAATCAAATGAATCACTCATTTATTAAAATTTTAAGGTACAAGTTTTACGTTCTCTTTCTGTGTTTGTGCTGAGCCACAATTTCAGAGACATTTCTCAGAGAGCTCTAGATGGAAATAACAGCCCTTTTCATTGTCTCTTTCCTGTCTAAAGTAAACTACTGTACTTTCAGAAAATATCTAGAAATATGGAGTTCAGACTTTTGCAGTGGTTTTGTATGCTGTTTCCATCCCAGAAAAGTTCTCCAAAATAGAGCACAAATTTTTTTACAGGAATGTAACTTTGAATAAAATTTAATAATTAAAAATTTTAGATCCTATGCCTCATTTGAACTCTTTTTTTTTTGAGAACAAAAGAAATAATTTGTTGTGATAAGCTCATAATAAATCACGTTTTTTATTTAATATTGGTAATCTGAAAATATTTTTCAGCAGTATTCATTTTAGAGAGCTGTGGAATCAAAAGAATTACTACTTTGTTTATGACTCTGTACTGTTTATATTTGCCAAATCTTCTTAATGGAAAAGCTGTCAAAAATCACTTTCATCTGCTACAATCTGCAGACTCAGCTGAATTTTACTAGAAGCACTTTTTTACTTGAGCACTGAGTGTGCTCAACAAAAGAAGAAAACAATCAATGTTCTTCAAAATCAGAATCTAAGTATGTATGCTTAAATCCTTAATACACTTCTATGAAAATCAGTGTTTTTCTCTTTCTCTTTAATTTTCAAAAGATACTCTCTTCACCATTCACCAGAATTAAATTATGCACTAGTAATGTCAGCCTAATCAAGAGGGTTCTGAAGAGCAAAAAGAACCCCCTTCTCAACTGTTATTGTTACCCACAATGGGCACTCAGACTGCAAGAGTTAGATTGCAGCATGATCACCTCTTCTTTTCCAAGAGTGCACCAGAGAAGAAACGATGGGAATAGCAAATCTGAATGCATATCATGAATAACTCAAAGTGTGGTAGGGTTCATATGTAAAGTGAAGGCTCAAACTCAGAGAAAATGCAACTGGTTGCAAAGTTCACATCTGACTTCAGAGCACTAAGCCTGTCAGAGTTCAAGAAGTGTTTGGAGACCACTCTCAGGCACATGTTGTGATTCTTGGGGTGTCCTGAGCAGGGCCAGGAGCTGGACTTGATAATCCTGATGGGTCCTTTCCAATTCAGCATATCCTACAATTTTATAACTTTAGGTGGTAGTTTCAGATTGTCATTTATATTCTTCCAAAGTTTAATCTTGGTATCAGTCTAATGGTATTTCGAGAATTATAAACTGCAGTATGGACACTAGTATAAAAAGAAACACATTTAAAGAATACATCAAAAATCAGTCAAAACTCCCCAACCCACAACTAATATAAATTAAATACCTGTTAAAATTTTTTAAAATTAAATCTCAAGTATAATGGGAAACAATTTGCATACTTTAAAATTATTGCTAGTGTCTGTCTATATTCACATAATATTTGCAACCATGTGACTTCAGTCCAAAGATTTGTTTGATGTTAAAATTTTTCATGTGCCACATAATTCCATTTAATGGAGGGTAAGACATAAGACATCTGATGTTTGTATACATACAACTATAATAAGGGAAAAATGGCATCTTTTGCCTCTTTTTATCTTGAGTTTATTCAGGCAGTTAGACTTCTATGAGTTCTGTCTTCATTCCCTGTTGGGCACTTTCAGATAAGGAATTCTGTACTCAAAAACAAAGGCAGGGAAAAAGAGAAATAGTAAAACTCTTTTCTTCAAAGAATATAATTTTTCAAGATGTTTAAATTTTCATTTTTAGAAATGAATATAGAGTATATTTAGCTAGAGAAAAAAGAAAAATAAGCATTTTGTGACTCTAACTTATTTTGAGTATAAAAGAAGTCATTGAAGCTAACATTTCCTCCATATTCCAGATTTTATTTTTGCCTTTTTAGCCCCAAGTTTCATATATCAGCACAAGTAAGAGGCTATCCTTGTGTTATCACACATGCTTTCCAAAAGCCATGATTTCAATAGGCAAAAAATGTTAAGATACTTGAGAAAATAAAATAGAAAAAGATCCTGTGTTCTGACTGTCTAATTCAAGAAGGGTTAGATTTTTAGACTACAGCTTCATTTGACTTCAATCTCATTGTGTCAGTTTCACCAGTCTTTCCTATTTTGAGATAAAGTTTGTTTTTTTTCCAAGCATTTCAGAGACTACAGGATCTCTGAGCAGCTTTAGAGCATCCTTTTACAATCTGTACATCTATTACAATTGAAAGCTGTCATAGATTTTCAGTGTCTTTTTATTTAGGGGGAAATTCTGGACAAATTGTAGTTCCAGCTTCATATTTCCTGTCTTTATTTATTTGAAAGTGGCCAGTGAATGTACATGGTGTTAAACTTGTACAGGGAAATCAAGACTGTGGTAAGTGAAAATGTGAATTTCTGCCTTTGGGATCTTGAGGTGGTCAATATAATGTAAATTAGGCTTTTCTTATCTCTTTTGCCAGGTAAAATGTGATGAAAACAAGCTGCAATGGGAGATTTAGGTTGGATATTAAAAAAATATTTCTTCCCTGTTGTCAAGCACTGGAACAGGTGCTCAGGGCAATGGATGGATCACCATCCCTGCAGGTATTTAAAAGATGTGTAGATGTGTAGGCACGTGGTGACACAAGTCCCACGTCTTTAGTGTTGGTCGTGGCAGTGCTTCCTTAATGGATAGACTCAATAATCTTGGGCCTCTTTCCAACCTAAACAATTCTATGATTCTGTGACTCCATGACTTACTTAACAGTAAAACAGAAGTGTATAAGAAGGTTGGTTTCTTGAGGATGATGAATGTGATACGTGTTTTTAAAGGCTAAACTCTTAACTTCAGTGCTATTAAGTGGGGGTTTTGCCTTCTTGTTTTTTCATTTGCATTATTGGTTGGTTGTTTTTTTTAAAAAGGGAACACTACTGTGAACTCAGTGCAGTTAATACTGGAGATAAAACTGGCTCTGTTTGGAATTGATGTTATCTAATATGTTTCCCTGGGACTAAGAAAGGTATTAAGGAAAATAAAAATGACATCAGAGTCTATTACAACCCAACTGCAAATGATTTGTTCATAGAATTATGAAAGATGAATCAACAAGTCTGAAATAAAAACATTTCAGTTCTTATCTGTGGACTGATGTTACCATTGTGAGTTGCTTTTCAAAGAATTTTAACTGCAACATAGCAATTTTATGAAGACAACTGCAGAACAATTTATACATGATATATAGCTCAATTTTTTGCAAAACATTTGTCAGATGGCATGCCAATCACAGCATGCTAGTCTATGTTGAGAAGGAGGAACTCAATCTTCATATCTCAAAATATCACAAAGAAAGAACAAAGGAAGATGGATGGGGGAAAATAAAAGGATAGAAATGAAATTTCTCAATAAATTATTTTTCTTTGCTTCATTCTCTGTCTCCTTTGTTTCTTCTTTTTTCATGTATCTTTCTTTGTCCCTAGATTTTTCCTTCATCTTGCTGTTGTATTTTTTATTAATAGCATGCTATTATTGTGCCTGAATCTTTCCAAGTTCTTTCTGGGGGCTGTTTCTCATAGCAAATAAAAGATAAAAGCTAGCTGTGTTGCACATTTCTTCTGTGATTTCTTTCATGTTTGGACTTCCTTTCAAAAATATTAATAATTATAATGCTCTACACTAACACCTCTATCTTGTCTATTTTTTGTCTAATTGTCATATTTTTCTCTGACTTCAGAGATCCAGAAGTCCAAACTGATGTCTTGGCTTTTTAAAGACTGTATTTAATTCCCTGGCCATTAATCAGTTTTAAATTAAAACAATGAGTTTTATAATACTGTTTTCAACTGCAAAATTTTTAAAGACTTGAAGACTTTGGGTGACAAACATAACCCCATGGATCACAGGTCCTCATCTATTGCATGTTAAACAGAATTATTTTGAAATGTCACATAGTACCAAATCATTATCACAAAAATTGTTGGTAATACTGAGACTAGTTAGGAGAAAATGACAGTCTCCATAATTTCTGGGTCAGTAACTAAGTTAGATATAAAATCACAGACACAAAAAGGGTTTGCAATGCAGCAGTAAATTTTAGGAAAGCTTGGTACTCAGTAGCTGTGACCAAAGCTAGATAAAGTGACTGGTGCAGTTTTACAAGTGAGCAAAACACAGTGACAGTAGACGTAATGCACTTTGACATAATAGAATAATTTCTTATTACTATATATCTTCATGATGCATATGAACTTGCAGAATATCTCAAGTCCTACATTAAGAAATTTTGGACTCTCTGTTTTGTCCTGTGCCCAATTTCTGTTGGAATTGTCTGTGTAGACAGTGAAGTTTTAAGGTACAGTTCTGCTTTAGTATCACCTCAGTAGTTAATCATCATTTGAGAAGGTAGAAATTCTTTTGAATGCATATAGAGTACAGATTATGAGAATACATCCTGATGTGCGTTACATATTCATTTATATCAGTTCATTTGACACGAGGGACTCTCAGTTTCCTCGCAATCTTTTACCTGCATTGGTGTCATAGCAAAATGCTGTGCACTAGGATGACCTGTCCACACAGACCAAGGTACTGTGATAGAAAGTTTTGTCACCTGATATCAAGCTCAAATGGGTTTTTAATTATCTAAATATACAGTAATCTATGTTTTCTTAATTGCTTAGGCCTAGATTCACAGATCTGTTTGCTTCAGGAGGTACTTTTGTTTTTCTCCTTTGTGCTTTTATTTCCCAGTTTCTGTTCTGCATCTCTGTCACTCCCACCTACATTATTAGAAAGCATTTCTGATATTTTTTAGATATGTCAACACTAAATATGTTAGATTCAGCACTTCCTTTATCATTCCTGAAGTCTCTTTATTTTTATGCATATGAAGTTCAGTATTCCCTGAAATATTTTCTCATATGTATTAATTTATTACTGATAGTTTCCTTTTCTATCTTCCTATTCAAAATTTTCTGAGTGAGTACATGTAGCTACTTCAGATAATCACAGTACCTTACAAGGTATGCAATTATGAGTTTCTAATCTAGAATTACGTACCAGAACACAGTTGCTGAGTTTTACTGTATTACTAGCAGATGCAGCCATGATAATTTTTCCATTTCTTTTAAGTCAGAATTTTCTAACTTTGTAACACCCACTACTGCATCATACAAGTTGTTTTAATGATGGGTGTAGGTTGCTATTGCAGAGTTCTGTTGTGAATGCTCTTTCCCAGCACTTGTTTTTCTTTTTTTTTTTTTTTCTGTTGTGTGGCAGCTTCTGAGATCCAAAACCCACTCACTTACCGTAGCCTACTGCAGCAGATGCTCCTAGTATTTCTCCTTCACAAACTCTGAAAGCTCTGTGGCAGTAACCAAAACACTCAGTCACTGCTGCTGCTTTGCTTCCTTCACCCTAGGCTTTGATGGGGTCCCTGTTACTGCAGCTTCCTTTCCCCTGCTAGCATTCCATGTTCTCTACTGACTGCCTCCATGCATTTTGCACTATTGTTCTCAGTTAAAAACAGCAACCCCCCATCTTGTTACTATTTAAGTCTGGATGATTTTATTGTTCCTTCACCAAGATGCATTAAATGAGCTACTTGGTGTTGACTGAGGTCTCTGTTAATGACAGCTGGAGAGAAATCCTCTTATTTCTTTGCAGCAAGTGACAAATAACCAGTTTCCTGGAAATCTGCCTCCTTAGAAACTCTGGTTACTCAATGTAGGATTCATAGTTCCTGCACAGGTTAAGAACACTGATCCATAAAACTAAAGTCTCAGTTCTCTGCATAATAAATGGAGGTAGATTCCTCCTAATTGAGATGCTCTGAGGTGCCCTTTGGAGATGCTTACTTTTATTCTTTGGATATATAATGAGCCTAGGCAATTAACTGCCTCCCAAATTAGGTGTCTAATGTAGACACCATGAAAAAAATCCTCTTGCCCTTGTTACAGCAGAACATTATGCATTGCAATCTGTAGGTCTAATGAAAGCCTTTGGAAGAGGCCCCATCTGAAAAGAAAAATAACATTTTTAAACAGCTTCAATTTTATATTCACATAATTTTTTGCTTTTTAAAAAATACATCAGTCAGTGAATTTCCAGCTAATTTGGAATTCTGCATAGTTGACTACCTATGAATCACTATTATGTACATATTGTATAAGATACCTTTTATGTCTCTACAGAAATTCCTCTTTTTGAAGGTCATCTTTTCTTCTCTAATGTTCTAAATGATTCCTATTTCCATTTAAAAGGGTCCTTATATTTGCATCTGGGGGCTACATTATATCTAACATGCTTATTCTATCTTGACCTAGATTTAAACAAAAAAAAACCAACAACCCAATCTTTTTCCACTAACAATGCCAATTATGGAACAATTTTACTATAATGGAGCACAAGGCTTTTTCTGTGTGATCATTGTAATTCATGTATCTTCCAAGTTACATACATGGAAAAGGCATAGACTGCTATAATTCAGGAGTTTTGCCAGGCTGCCATGTGGAGGATGCTGTAGGTCAATGATCCACTGGTGCAAAGGGCAGTCGTTTAATACACTCACTGCTTCTGCCATTATCTAACCACACATCTTAGATGCATAATAAACACAGCTTCTGTCTGGGCTTGATCACCATATCTAAAAGGTGATATCCATAAATAATGTTCTTCTAGTTTTTTTTTTTCTTTTTTTTTTAATCATGAAGGAGAAGGAATGACAGATATTTTAGAGATGAGAAATAAATAGTAAAAAATAGGCTAATAAGATGTCCGAATTAAGCTGATTTTCAGTCTATAGAAATATTTCTGTATTGATTAGCAGCAAATGTTAATGAGGTCCAAAAAATCAAAATTGACCTGTAAATATATTTTGGATGTATACATAAGCCTGTTAAAATCTTGCAATATTACATCACCATAGCCAGCTTTCCACACTGTCAATATTTAAGTGCTATAAGACACACACTTTGTTAATTAATGAATGTTCTTAAAAATTTGGTTTGGCCTTTTAAGCAACTACTTAAACTGAGAAAAAGAATATGGGATTCTATTGCTTTGGTTTTACACAGTGTTTTGCCTGTCATAGTAAGTAAATTTAATCTGCATTATTAGTAACTGTCAAAAGCATACTCTGAACAGAAGGCAAATACAGCAGGTGGTATAAAAAGAAGAGATGGCTGAAAGCAAAAAGGCAAAAGAAATGACTGTTAGAAACTGCTAATCTAGTTATGAATAAATCTAAGACAAATTAAAATGCAATGCAAAGCTTTCACTGAAGGTGAATATTTGGCAGAAAAGGAGATAAGCTGACCAGTTCTCGTTATAAGACCATTTGTCAGAAAGTTCAAGTGCTAAAAACCCTTGTATATTCTAATTGCTTTAATGCAACTTGTATAAAGATAACCTGTTAGATTTTTGAACCTCCTAAGTGATGGCTCATCAGACACCAAAATGGCACAGAGAATTTTTGCTTTGTTTACTAACACATAAAATAGGTGATCCTCTCAGTTTACTATACTTTTCAGTGGTCAATTTTGTTTTTCCTTTGCAGGTAGTTAGAATTTACGTGATATTTCTTGTGACAATTAAAGGTAACAGAGAAAACACTCTCAAAAGTCATACAAAGAATAGAAAAAATTGTGCTGTCTGAGTATTTTGCATTTTGTAACAATTTGTTTTTCAGTGACATATCAAAAAAAGGGTATGCAGACAGTTTGGACTTTGCCAAAGGAGCAAAGTCTGTCCGTTTCTTCTTTTTTTCCTCCAATTTCTGATGACGTGGGCAGATTGAGAGCAGAGCACCAAGCCCTTCGACAGCTCCCTAGAGCCTGGAGGGCAATCTGCCTGGAGTCAGGTGCAGAATTTCACTTCCCCCAAATCTCACTTATGCCTCATGCTGGATATTCAATTTTTGGCTCTCAACAGAAACACCTTCAAAATAAGTGGTTATGGAGGTGGTTGAGGACAGCTTGACCTTAAGCCATTAGGTGGCTGCTGCTAAGCAGTTCTTAAAATTCCTCTAATCCCAGTGGAACAATTATCTCACTCTGGAAAAACTCTGAAATGGCTCAACTTTGTTAAAAAATCAAACGACAACAACAACAACAAAAAATCTTCTTGGTTTGAAATTCCAAAGCATGCTAACAGAAGCTGAAGAAACAAGAATTTCTTTGCTCTTGAGTTCTCAGATTTGTATCTTATCTACCTAGTAGGCAGATAAGATAAATGTACCTTCAAAGCTCTGTGATGCTTCAATTGTCTGCAGCATGATTCCTCTGTCCTAGCCACATGATATGTACCTTCTCTGCTCACTTATTTCTTTATTGAATTCTTCATAATTGCAACACGTGAAAATGAGAGAGAAAAAGGGATTTAGACAAGAACACAGGCTCCCCACAGATAAAATGGCTCCTGAGAGGAAATTCCACCTTCAGAGAGCTATAGCACCCTACAGACAAACCCCCATGTCTAACATTTCACCTCACTGGTGTACCAAGGGTGTCGAGTTGATATGGAGGATATTTATAAATATAAAAATACAAGAATTTTTGAAGCAGCCTTTGATGATTTTGTAAAAGTCAAGAAACAGGTTGTACTGAGAACACGTAGAAGATTAGCTATTAAACTTAGCTGTTAGGTAGTTACTAAGAAAAAGTCATATAGGTAAGATGTGTAATGTTGAAACGTAGCAAAGCGAGACCTAGGTATTCGTCAAAAATCAATAAAGCAGAACTTTGTGGCTTGAATCCAGCAAAGTCAGGCTCCTAATTTTTGGCAAGAGCAAAGTGACCTGAAAAATAGCCAAACCTCCACCGCGCCCACCCAGAAGCGAAGATCAGCCTGAGGAAGACGTCAGCCTTCCTCCCAAGACACCAACTCAGGACCACCAGGAATTGTGGCAGCAAATTAGAATACAAAACAAGAGAAGGTGGGGAATGGGCAGGTGGGGAGGTGTGGGTTTGTGGTGGGATCAATGTATATTTAAACCTGGACCTTGTCTTGAACAGGTACACACAGTTTGGAGGAGATATCCCCCCGTGTGCCCCGGCTGGGAATAAAACATACCTGCCTTACAATTTCTGATTGTAAAGTCCTTATTGTACTCCTCAGAGTGACCCTTGGTAGTGCAGGGCGGTCAGGGTCGGTTCATCAAGGCTGCAGTTGCAGACACAGCTGCACTGAGGCTGCAATCGCGGTTACCCAAACCTGTCACTGTAGCCAGTGGGAGCCAGGGCAGCCATTAGCGGCATAGCGGAGATAACGCCAGGATCTTTTAGAGCTGCTAAACTTCTAAGGAAAGGAGTTACAGAAGAACTCCACAGGAGCCCTGCAACATGCAGGGAAGTTAGTGTTCAGATGCTGCAGCGTAATTAAGGCAACTGGGGCACGGTGTTTCATGTTGTTTAGAACAAACTCCTTGATAAAGTCAGTCTTTGCTTATGCTTTGCATACAAGTTGCTCTTCCCTTTTGACAGTTCTATGGGACAGATGGTCTTAGAGTTCTTTCACCACTATGCAGAACTCTGTAAGGAGATCTCTATTTTTTTTTTTTTTACCAGTTTTGATGTCTAAATTAGGTTTATATTTTTTAATTTCCACAGTTACAATTAATAATTATATTTCAGTAAGTTAAGTCATTTTATTTGAGGACTGAAAATGAAAAGCTTTCATCCTTGCTAGACTTCTGAAATCAACTTAGAGCTTACCTTTATGAGTTTTAATTAAATTGAAGAGACTGTTATCTTCCTGCCCTTTTAACACTTCTTTTTTTAATGAGAACTGTATAGGCCATTCACTTAAGACTTGGACTCGATGATCCTTGTGGGTCCCTTCCAACTCAGAATATTCTGTGAAATCTGTGAAATTTGTCTCCATTCCCAGCTGCATCTGAAGCATGAGTAGGAATATCATGTTCTTTTTAATATGTTCCTCCATCTTTTAAAATCTAATTATTTTGATTCTCTCTAAGTGGAAAAAAAAATAAATAAAGACTCCTTCAATGACCTTCCTAGCACTCTCAGTTCTGTTAGGGCTGTTATGCTTTGCAGCACAAATTTTATGAGATAGTATAAATCTCTTGTATTACAGAAAAACAAAAAGGAACACTCCTTTCCTGCAATTTAAAGCTAGAGAACTTGAAAGAAGAATAAAGCAAAATAAACTGCTCTTTTTTCTTTTGTTTTCATCAATAAAAAATTACTTCTGTTTGTTGACCTAGATATGTATGTATTCCCCTATGCAGTCTGCTATTAAATTCTAAGATTCACAACCGTAAGTGGACATTTAAGGGAAAAAAAAGGAATTGATTTTTTTAACAGAATTAGCAGTTTTATGACTATTAGCTTCTGCCTTAGCAAAATATATCCCTGATAAAACAGAATCTAACCTTACAGTTTAAAGTGTAATTTCTCCTTGTTGCCATAGAGAGTAGCTCCTATGCAAACAGGTCTGATAATAATTACACATGATCATGTGGAATAGAATAGGAAGAATTTATCTTTCTTTAAAGCAGCAGGTATGTCTCCTTCCTCTGAGAGTGTCAAACCTAGATGGAGATAGTGATCAAACATGGTGTGACAATTTCCTCAATGTCTCCCTGTGGGAGCTATTAAAATTCATCTTATGCACAAAAAAACTCTTGAGTGTCTAGCCTGGTAAAAAATGTATGTTGTCATGCAGGAGATGAGGTATTATATCTTGCCAAAAAATAGAAAACATATTTCATAGACAGTTTTGTGAATTCTTCCTCACTGATTCTTTTTTTCTTTTTTGTCAACAGTTTTCTCTTAGCAAGTTGAAAATGGTGGGTAAATCAGCTCTCCAGGGTCTCAGCCTGGAGCTTCTTCTTTGTTCCAGCATCATATAGACATGTTGAGTTCTAAAACCATCAAGGCCCTTTTGTTTCCAGAAAGCACGAGACAATTAAATGCTGGGAGAGTACTAAAAGAAGAAGCATAATTTTGCACAGGACTAATTCCCATGACCAACTTGATAGACCAATAAAAATTATTGCAACTCGTGTTCTAGGCTTGCAGTAGTCAGCTGAAGTCTTTATTACAGGTTTCGTGAATCTCCTTTGAATTTGTGTAATAAGTGAATATTTAAGAAAGGTTTTTAATAAACAATAGTTATTAGGAGTTTACATATGAAAGGCCTTTTCCTAATTCTTAGTAATGAGGGAAGAGTTACATGGTACTCTACAAGTAACATTTCATGAGAATACAATGAATACATTAAAGCCATCAAGAGTTACTTACATCAACAACAAGATGAGCTCAACAGGAACACAATATTTGAGAATTTTAGCAGCAGATTTACGCATGATATTATGCACTGTCCCAGGCTGAGTGATAACTCAGCTCCTTATGGCTGGAGCACAAGTGTTCTCTATGTTCACAATCAGAGGAAAAGGGTCCAGGAAGACAGAGAATAATTAAACTGGTGAATTCTTGTCTGCATGGCTGGTGCCATACTCAATGGTTTTGACTTTGATGATCATGGATTGACTTTTGAGAAGTCAGATTTGTTAGGAGCTGATGGAAGTCACATGACAAATTGGAGCAAGACATCTTTTACACCAAACTGGACAGTCTTATAAGGAGAACTTTAACATAGATTTAATGTGGAAAGAGATGGAACTTTGAGTACCAGCAGATCCTGGAGTTGATGACATATTGGGAATCCACAGACAAACAACCATGAAATGTCTAAAAGGAATTATGACTTGTTCCTGTAAAACTATGACATGGCTGATAGACCAGCTGGAGTCTTTACCAGTACCTGTGGTGTGGATTACAGAGAGGAGGAGTTGGTACCACCGTGCTTGTAAGCTTTGATACTGCTGGGGGCCTCCACCCTAACCCCTTCTAGAAAAGAAGAGAAACCTGTAAGTAATCTGGGAGTCTCCTGGACTCTGTCTGGGATAACGACTTAATCTGAGAGAAAGAAAGCCTGACCAGGGGAGAAACATTACTGGACCTGCTGCTTATCAACACAGATGAAATAATTAGAGGGGTCAGGGTTAGTGGTTGCCTGGGCTGCAGCTCTCATGACCTAGTGGAATTTGTGGTCTCACAGGATACAGCGCAGGCAATGAGTAAAGTCAAACCCCTGAATTTTAGCAGTGAACTTTCATTTCCTTAAGGAATTAGTGGATGAGGCTCCCTGGGAAACTCAGAGATAAAGGATCATGACAGGATTGGCAGTTCTTTAAGGACTTGTCTCCAAGAGCAGTTTTTTTCTACAACCAGCATGTATCAGTAAGGACCTCCTGGTCCAAATAAAGGGCAAGAAGGAAATTTACAGACAGTGGAACCAAGGGCACGTAATCTAAGAGGAACATAGGGATGCTGCCTGGATGTGTCCTGGGCTGCATCAAAAGGAACATGGCCAGCAGGTCAGGTGAGGTGATTCTGCCCTCTGCCTGCTCTTGTGAGACTTCACTTTGAGTACTGCATCCAGTTCTGGGGTTCTTAGCACAGGAAAGACATAGTTCTGTTGGAGTGAGTCCAGAGCCAGGCTTTAAAGACAACCAAAGGGCTGAAACATCTCTCTTATGAAGAAAGGCTGAGACAGCTGGGGCTGTTCAGCCTGGAGAAGAGAAAGCAGAACTTACTGAAGCCTGCCAGTACATGAAGGGGGCTCACAAGAAAGATGGAGAAAAGCTTTTTAAAAGACCTGAAGTAACAGGTCAAGGGAAAGCAGTTTTAAACTGAGAGAGGGTAGATCTAGATCAGATATATGGAAGAAATTGTTTACTGTGAGGGTGGTGAGGTACTGCAATATGTTGCCTAGAGTACCTCATCCCTGGAAATATTCAACACCAGGTTGGATAAAGCTTTGAGTAACCTGGTCCAGTAGAAGGTGAACTTGTCCATGGGAAGGGTTTGGACTAGATGTCATTTAAGGTTCCTGGTGATTTAAACCACTCTATCATTCTATGACCCCCTGTAATCCATTATGTTGATGATGATTATGCTGGTGGTATTTACATATTTTATCATTGTATTTAAACATGAAACATTTTCAAAGCTGCATAATTTAAATCTATGAATTTTATTTTTTAATTTAATATGATTAAGAAAAATGAATAGTAAGTATCACGGCATCAGTGTGGTTTACTGAAATGACAGCTGAGTATGAACAGCATGGCACTTTTTAGCAAGAAATAGTTCTAAGACCATCATAGATTTGCTAGAAGATAAATAAAGCTATTCATTTTGAATGTTTACTTGTAAACTTAGAAGAATACATACATAAACATTAAAATGCAAAACTGTACTTGAAACTTTGATCCAGAACATGGCATGCTACTGCAGTGAAATGTTTTCCTCAGCATCACCTTCAACAGTAAGTATTCTTCTTCCAGATTATTCCTTAATTAGCAGGCTTTTCTATGTGAAGAATACCAGTGGTACTCCCAGTTATTGCAAAAGTATTGGAATCACTGTTTTATACTCCTGACAAGTTTATAAAAACTGAAGGCTTCTGGCATTTTGCTGGTACTCTCAAAACCAAGGACAACATAGATTTATATACGTAAAATATATTGACCACTATAAAGGAATTATTTGTCATGGACATTCTCTATTAAATGTGGCTAGTTTAAAGATGTTATTTAAAGTACCTCCATTAAAAACACTCTCTGAAGTTATTTACCATGATCTTTCCATTTTTCTCTAACTCTTTTCAAAACTGGATAATGATACAAGGTTTTTAAGGCTTAGAATACCTTTTTAAATTTTTAAATATTTTAAATTGTAAATTTGATATAACAATTATTTCTGTCTTAAAATTTTATTACCTCTAAGCCATATAAGCAAAAAAACTTGCAAATCCATCATTCACACTATTTATATCTGAAGATGTATAAATAAATCATCTTACATCCCACTGCACAAGACACTTTTTTGGTTTTCTCTTTTCTAGACCACACATGACTTTTTCAGCAGATTAGCTTCTCTCATCTTTCTTCCTGTTAGTGAAACCAGGCATCCACCCAAACCTCACCTGCAGGACTAATAAGAACTTTCTGTATTTTAGCAAGATACTCAAACCATTCAAGGACTGAAAGTCTGTTTTGCAGAAATGCAAGCAATTTATCATTAACATATGCTAAGAGGCTCTGAATTTTAGAAGCAATCATAATACCATTGTAGCTCAATGCCTAAAATCTTTACAAACAAGTGATTCTACTTATGATAAAGTTTATTTGCCAGACATGGTTTTCCAGAAATCCTAGGTAAATTAACCCATAAAAAAGCAACATATTGAAAGGTTACTAACAGCAAGAAGATGTTTATTATACATAAATGATTTTTATTCTGATTTAAAAAATGGAAGTAAATTAGGATTTATTAAAGTTCATTGTGTCCCTGAGTATAAACATGCTATCTCCAGACCCTAAAATGGTACTCATAAGAGCCCAGGTGGCGTACTGGAGATCTAACAACAGTTCTGAAACTGAGACTTCAAATATCATATTTAGACCTACTTTTACAAACTTTTGTAATTCCTTCATCATGCTTTTTAATTAAGTTTTAGCAATCAAAAAATCTCATTGATCTAAAGGAATGATTTGCCATAAATATGTACCAACATAAAACACGCTGTACATCCAAGGTGCTTTGGAACTGTCAAATATTTAAAATATGTATCATTATCAGGGTTCTCTAAAGCGCTCTAAATATTGCTGTAACCATTTCTTCAGTAATGCCACAACTGAAATAAAAAGACGCATCTATTTAATTTAATTTCATTTCTGTTAATTTGTCTGTAGCTTGAGTTGATTCTGGAACAGGACAAATTTGCAGGTTTTGGATATCTTCTGACTCAAATATCACAGGCATGCTAAATGTCTAAGGACATTTAATTGAAATTGAACTTATTTTGGGCACAATCTCAGTTTAGTTTCTTAGTGTCAGTTTTCTATATTCAGGTAACCTTTACATCTATTTGGCATTTCTAATATAAAATAGCTTTTTCTACTCTTTAACTAGCCACAAATATTTAACTCACCTCAAAAAAAAAAAAAATCCCCTTTCTTTCTCACTGTTGTAAGTCAAACTTGCATGATATTTTGTGGTTTTTGTATCTCTTGCACCAAAGAAATTTTTGAAAATTTTGAGAGGATTAAAACATTAAACTAATATCACTGGATGTTAAGTCCTTTAAATAGTAGAAAACCTAATGTACACATAAGGTGACTTTCCCAAAAGCTATTCAGGGGATCACTAACAAAATAGAGACTAAAACCAACGGCTTTTTATTTTATATTGTATAACTTAATCATAGATTATCTTCACAAACATCTTTATGTAGGTACTTTTTTAAATGAATCACTTTATTCATAATATTAATAAGAATTTGGCTCTGAAAATGTGTTAGAGATTTGAAGCTGGTGGTTCATTTCCTTGGCTCATCATTTGCATTTACACACCTTTGCTTTAAATTGCAAGGGCCATTAATTTTCATCAGAAAATGTGATTATTTCCTACTTCATGATTAAATTAATAACATTTTCCAAAATTTTTGGAGAGGAGAACTTTAGTGACAAGTACAATACACCATTCACTAGGAGTTTTAGCTGCCTGAAAGATTAACTGAATTATTAGTCTACACCAATTTTTGGGAAGGAATCAAGAAAAAGGCAAGATATTATTTTTGCATTTCAAAAACTACAAAGAACTCCATCCTTTCCGTATACAAGTCAGAAGTAGCCAAAATGGAAATCCAATCTTTATAACATATTTACTATTTGACTGAGCAACAGTAAAGCTGTTGGAAAAGTAAGTTTTATACACACAGCTTTGAAGAGGATATGAATGGCCATTGTAGGTATTTTTATTTGGAGGCTGGAGGTAAAAATGTACTGGATTACAAAATATATGTAATTATGGCTACAATAAAGAATCAAGGTATCAAAAAATTATCACTGGGTGTGGTTTATTAATCAATGGAAAAGGACCAAGGCATGAAACACAGACCTAAAACTTTCCCCCCTGTTTTTTTCAGGTGAATAATGCCAAGTGTTCTCAGTTTAGTTCATCTTTTTTTCTGATTGTCCACCAAAACTGACCACTAAACTGGCTCTTTTGATAGATGTAATTTAGAGAATCACCAAAGTAATAAAGAAGTCTGGGGAGAAGGTCAGGGCATCTACCCATTTCCATGGAGGAGGACAAGCTGTTCCTTGCACTAATCCTAACTAGAGCATATATGACTTTTTACAATGGGACAGGTTTGAATGAGGGACATATGATGGAATTTCCTCAGTGTTTGCTTCTGTTTGGTGCTGGCACAGATTTTGAAAGTAATGGAAAAACTAAGAATATACATCAGTGGTCATTTACTATTGTGAAGGCTTTCCAACACTGATCATTATTAGGGCACAAGAAAATAGACTATGAGTGGTATCACTTTCACAGAAGATTATTCCTGAAGTCTAAGAGAAGAAACCCCAAACTCAACCAATCAACCAAACCCCCAAACCAACCAACGAGACAAATACCCCAAACACCACAACCTCCGCTCCCTGCCCCCACTAAAACCCCAAACAAAATTT
Source organism: Brachypodius melanocephalos (assembly GCA_013398615.1). Taxonomy (NCBI): domain Eukaryota; kingdom Metazoa; phylum Chordata; class Aves; order Passeriformes; family Pycnonotidae; genus Brachypodius; species Brachypodius melanocephalos. The sequence continues at coordinate 13,322,619 of VZSR01001685.1, read as the reverse complement.
AAAGAAGAAACAAAAAAAAAAGCTACCCCCAAAGAAAAAACACTCTAAACTTAATTGTTTACTGATGATGTGAAAAATGAGTTTTTCATTATAATTTTTCAATATTTATTTCTAGTCCCACTACTTAAGGCAAGGTTCCTTTATTCAGATGATATCCAGTGGTCACTGGTTCCACAAGTTTGATGTTTATAAATTTAAAAGATATTTGCTAGTCTCTGTTTTAAATTTGTAGGAAATCAATTGCAATTTCTATTCTTTCTTTAAACTGAAACATCTAAAATGAGAAAAAAAAGTAAATATAGAGATCAGTTCTTAAATTTTGCTTTTCCAGATCATGTCACTTTTCATATTGATATCCTTAGCTTTCAGTCCATCTTTATGAAAATATATTTCCAAATTGCTAATGTTTATCATCTGTAAGAAAGGTGCATGATGTGTCTCACCTTTTCAGTTTTTTCTCCATGTTCTACTGTGTTGGGATTTATTTCAAGGCAAAATGAAGAACTGACATTTTTCCCCACATGAAAGAAAAATTTTGTATTTTCATTAAAGGGCAGATATGATTTAAATAACGCAAACACTTTGTATTTTAGAAATATTCAATATAACATGGATAACCAAATATATTCACGCAACTGATGCTGATAAAATTCAAAAGCCAAGCAAACAGGCTGAAACTGATACTCATCTGATGTGAAAATACTGGATTTATTTTTAGAGGAATATCTCTAATTTTTTTTTTTGAGATTAAAATCTGCTCTTGAAATAAAGATGTCTATACAGCTGTATTTTTATTATATATATTTTCATATTTTTCGTCATGTCTAGAAAGTACTTCTTCTTGCTGTTCTAGTGGATATAACTTTTCCATGACACTTGCTTTTCAGACTTCAGCCAGGAACCCAGGAATGCTGTTCCAGTCCCTACAAGACTTGACTCCATGCCGAGAAATTAAGATTTACATTCTTTTTAAAGACATATTATTCAGTCTAGAAATCTGAGATTTTTTTTAATGCATATTTATTTTTTTCACTGCCTTCTAGAAGCCTGTTGGTGGAAGAAAATGGTGACAAAGATGTTTTCAACACAGTTACAAGAGGCAGACACATACATATTCATAGTGCAAAAAGATCATCCACCAAAAAAAAAAAAATCTCCCTATAGGTAAAATTTAGTTGCATGGAGTATGAAATGTATCAGGACTTAATTGTATTCTTTCAGCATTCACAATAGCAATACAATTTGTTTTATAAAGCAACAGTGATTATATTTATATCCAAAGCACTATCACTTTTTAAAACCATCTCTATCAATATCTGAAAGTTAAGAGTTCAGGTGAAATTGCAGCCCCACTTTTTCTGCTAAACTGGGGTGCGCCTCTGAGAATTTGTTCCCCTCTAGGACAAAACAATTATTTCTTGCTGACATAAATTCCTAACAAGGCCTTTCTGTCCTCAACTATATGCAACAGTGTTGTGCTTATGCTAATTTGATGTTGTGGGATCATAACCCCCTACTGATGAAATGAGTTTTAAAACGTTAACAAAATTACTTGTAGGCATTGCAGAAAATGTAAAATCAGAGGTTGTTGTTTTCCAAATCTGCCGTTCTTAAAAGTATTCTGTGGGATTCTTGGTGTGTGCATTCATCTGTTAGCAACTTACTTTCAAGATAATTATGCCATTTAATAAAAAGAACTCTGCAGGAATATAAAAATTACCCTTCCTCCTATTATATGGAAAGAGTTAGAAGGTGCTTTTGTTTTCTTAACTGAGATTTACTGAGCTTTTCCTATTTAAACTTTGCAAAACTTGTGTTCAACCCTAAGGGATCTTACAGCCAGCTTAATGCTCACATTGTAGGAAAATTAAGATACTTCAGGGACAAGATAATAAAATAAAGCAGATCTTTCTACCACTTCCAATACTTTCTTCCCCATAAGTCACTGATACACATCCAAATCAGTTTATAACACTTTGGACTTTTTAAAATTACAAAAGTCACACTTGTCTTGATTTAAATTGAAATAATGTACTAAATTATTGTAATTATTTTCCCCTTTTGCCCTTACAATAAAATATATATCGTTATAAAAGTGCAAAATATGTCTCCTCTAAACGGAAGGATGGTCGACTCAAACTCCCTCTCATCCAGAAATGAGTTATCTTTATGTAAAAACAGGCAATGAAAACCATATGAACTTTGATGAAGATATTTTTTCCTCTTAAAAATTGCACAGTGTCTAAGCAAGCACAGAGAAGTAGTTTTAAGTGACAAGTATGGTGTTTCATTTCCTCCAGCACACTGTGCATGTGTTTTATTTTCCCACCTATTTTGTTACCTGTTCTTAGGTAAGAAGTAAACACATAAATGGAGGTGCAGTCCAAAGGGAATTGCAGGAGAAGCAATTTTATTTTGTCTGCAGAATTCTGTTAGCTTCATGTTGTTTATTATTTCCTTGATGTTGTTTATTATTTGCATTCTCCTGGCTCTTATCTTATACAAGTAATCAAGACCTCTTCATACTGTCTCTGAAAGCTTATTAGAAAAACAGATCAACAAAAGGGATTTATATACATGGGTTTCACAAAGGTAACTTTTCATGATTCTCTAACAAAAATGAAAGTAAATTTGTTATTTAATTATGAAATATATAACCTCATTTTAGCATTCTGTAGCATGAAACTATTGAAACTGACAGTTCAATTGCATTTACCCATGGGTTGATGCACTTTGAGAGTCAGGCATGGGCTACTATCAAAGCATGGACATCTTCTTTATAGCTAATTACTACAAGTAAAAAGTTTCCCCCAGAGAGGGATCACTTTTGTTCCATATTTGACAGGTAGAAATTAGCTGCCTAATGGAATGGAATGGTTCTGCAAATTGAAGGAATTAAGTGATCTTTTTTAATTTGGGCTCCTTTTAAATTAGATTCTAATTTGAATTCAAATGTGAGGTTGGTGTCACTGGGCAGTTTATTTTGGATGCTTTCCAATAACTTTATAATGCTCACTGCTGATGTATCACATCTTGTCTTAGAGCCAGTGTTGAAAAATACTCTGACTTTGGTCTACAAACCAAAGAAATTAAATGAGCAGGAAATTTCCATTTGCACAAAAACTCAGAATTGTCATTTAGCCACTGTAATGGCATCATTCTGCACATGACATCACAGATTTAGTACTACTAAAGTGACAAAGCCATCATAGATTAAAAATTAATAAGCCTCATTCTACCTATTTTTATGAGTCTCCTTTTACAAGATAATATTCAAAGATAACCTGAACATGTACAATATGATAACATAAAAATGAGCTGCACAAGCAACATTATTCTTAATTCCCTTTGCTGTTGAGACAGATCCCTGACTTACACATGATGCTGAAAAAGCTCTCTACTGAAATATCACCCCTTTAAAATGAGATGTCGAAGCATAACTGGTATTATTATTTCAATTTCAAAGAGTTGGAAAAGAAAGCATCCATTTTTAAAAAAAGTTTGGTTTGCTCTCTTATGCACTCTATTTTTCTTTTCTTTCTGATGATTTTCCCATTTATCTCTCCTGATAAAAAAGTTACTGAATTTATTCAGTACTTTTTAAAAAAATATATGTAACTTTGGACAAAAAAAAAAAATTAAGAGAAAGAAAAGGACTTGAATGTTACCTTAAAAGTTTCCTTATTTCACTTATTTTGGAGTTTCATTCTCATATCTGCAGGAAGAGCTGACAGGAACAATATTTTAAAGTAGTGAGTTCTGTCATAATCCTCTATTCAGAGCTGACTACAGGGGCATGTCATTTGTGCTTTCCTGTCCTATTATGGCCTATTCCAGGGAGCTTTTCCCCCTCATGAATCTCTTCTGACCTCATCAATATATTTGAAGGAGCCTTTCTTACCTGTGAGATATGTAGTTGAAAGGAGATAGTATTACACTCAGCATGGCAGAGAACTTCCCCCAGTGTCGTTTTGTTACACAGAGCTTGTGAAGGTGTGCAGCAGCACTTCTAACCAACTCATTGACAATATTTAGGGAATTAAAAAGTCTGGATTGTTCCCTAAACAACTGTTTAACTTGGTTAGGAAAAAAAATCACTGATTGCTGTGTGTAAACCAGCAGAAACTGGTAAAGACTGTAAAACACTTGAATGTCTGCTAATGTATTTTCTGACAGTCATAATACAGAGGAAAAATAATCACCTTGGCATTATTAAAAACATCTGAACAATATTGCCTTTGCCTTTGGAGTTTATAAGCCACATCAAATACCTGGCATTTTCAAAAAATTCAGGCTCAAAAATATCATTATTCCTGGTTGTTTTGTTTGCATAAACACTATAGACCAAAGAAATTAAATGAGCAGGACACTTCCATTTACACAAAACCTCAGAATTATCATTTAATCTCTGTAATGATATCAGATACCGAAGGAAATTGTTGGAATATGCAGATATCACTATCTGTGCATTGCTGTGTATATATTTTTTGACCCAGAGTTCAGAATGGGAAAAGTCAGAAGAAGATTTTGCAGACTCTTCCAATGCTTTAACCATTAAATGAGGCCCTTCCTGGACAGTAAGAATTTAAAGAAATTTCTTTTGTGAAGTAGTCTGCTAAATAAACACAAAATGTAGGAATATATTCCCTTATGTTACTCTGGTAATGCAGGAATCTCCTGAGAGAAGAAAGTGAAAAATAAAAAAGGAAAACAGAATAAAAAATTAGATCTTGTGCAATATTTTCAGACACAAAATCTAATAGGATTTTGTGCCAAGACTGATAGACTGCACATCCTTGAGACAGGGAAAAAAAAGATTTCTTTGGTTTTCCAAACATCACAAACCAAACAGAAAGATTTCTTCAGAATGCCTAATGAGAAAAAAAAAAAAAAAAAAAAATTAACCATCTAAAGAGCTGGAAGAAAATGAACTATCCAACAACTATTTTGCAAAAAGCAAATACATGTTTGACGGGGGCAGATTCTGATGGCAGAGAAAGAGTAAACACATCTTCTGTGAAAAAAATACAGCTTCGTGATTTAAGCAAGCAGAACTTGAGGAGGAGGGTGTGAAAAAATCTTTGTCTGAAGTAATAAGGCTAAAACACTTGGGGAAAGCAAAGAAAGGAAATAACATGCCCTAAGGATATTTGCACTTAGTAGGAAAAAAAAAAATCATAAAACGAGAAAATGAGGACAGGCAATAGGATATAAGATCTTACACTCAGTGATTTAAGGCTCGCTGACACAAGGGAATAGATATGGGAGGGACATGGCCAGGAGAGAGTGGCTGGTTTAAAATTCAACACAAGAGACAGGAAATACCCTAACTTCTCCAAACAGCTCAGAAAACTTAATAACTTATTGGCAGGTCTGTAATTCACTGTAGAACATCAAATGCAATATATAATCTTCTGTGCTAACTGGGGATGGCCTCGGAGTAAAACAAGTGAATCATCTGTCACCCATCCCAGTCATCACCTAGTCCTTCAACTTTCCTCAACACTGAGAAAAATCCAACAGCTTTTCAAAAAGGAAGCTAAGAGTAGTGAATTTGCCTGAAGAAAAACAGGATTTTGACTTTGGAGTGATAATGTGTAAAGAGATTTAACCCATTAATCTGCTTACCTAATTTAAAAAAAAAAAAAATTATTTTCAAGGAATTTAGTTTATGCAACCTTACATTATAAAAGAGTTTAAAATTTATTTAATGTTAACCTATATAAAAAGATGATATTTAATTGTTTGTTTTCCAAAAAGCTAAGCTCAAATGACAACTTTTCAATGTGTATTTAGCATTAAAGCTATTTCAGTATAGCACTTGGAGTAATCAAAAGGAAAGACAGCCTTATTGCTCTAGACCTTCTGCTCCTTCTGCTGGGAAAGCACAGCACAACTTGTCACAGAAATTAAGACATCAAAGTATTCCAGAGAAACTGAAATTCTTGTGGAAAAAATGAAGAGTTTTGGATGTGATATCTCTTGAATAATTATTTTTCTCAGAAGGACATTGCCAATAAACCGCCATAGCAAGACAGATTTGTAGAGTCGGAAATAAAGAAATCTTCATCTCCTTTCAATTTCCATATGAATGCTACAGATTTTGAGGTTTACATACCAAGGGGTAAACAGAATGTACCTAACTACATACTATATATCCTGTATATGTGTTGCTGAGTCCTTGGGGTATATTCGAGCTCTGCCCAAAGCAGTGACATCCTCTATGACACAAATTGTGGTATCCCACCCTTTTGGGGCAGGGAACAGCCAAGACTGGTGGATGCACATGGTTGAAAGGAATGACAAAAGCAAGAAGCTTTTATTCCCCCCCAAAAAATCTTACAAAGTATTATTAAAAAATTACTCTCTTGACACGGAAATTGGTGTGTTAGTCTCCTTACCTCCCGATATAAGATTCTGGCAGCAGATTTTGGATGAAGGGGTATGTTAAATAGGAATATAGAGAGATTAACTGAAGAGAGGAAGAGAAAAAAGAAAGAATAAAAAAAAAAAGAAAAAGAGATCACCACTCCTGGCTCCAATATCAGTGTGGCTGAAGCTGTGGGCCTAAATTCAGAGCAATTGTGCACTTGCACAGTATTGAGCTGTGCTTATCCCCACAAACTAGAACAAGTGCATTTGTCCCAGAGAAATGATGTTCTACCTCTGCAGGGCCTGGTTCTCCAGCCACATCCTGTTTTTCCTCCCAATGTGTGATTACCAACAATTCTTTTAGTACTTTTCCCTCAATTTCAGTTTTAAAAGAAAACACAGGAAACAAATTTGAATTCTACCTTAACGTACTGATAGATAAAATACCTTTGGACCCCAAACAGTTCTAGAAAAGAAGCCCAGCAAGGTTCCATTTCCATTCTTGTTCAGCTCTGTGTAGCTGCTGAGACAGGTCAGGATCTCACTGGGTCTGGGTTTTTCCAGGACAATGATAAAGGTGAACTGGTGAGAAATAATGTTTCTATCTCTTTTTTTTCATTTCTTTATAACTGTCAGGTATCTTACAAGATCTGAGTACTTCTACAGTTTTTTCTCTTCAAGTCTCTTCAATTTCCCTTGAATATTTTTTAAATTTTCAAAAGGAGACTTCCTTAAGGAGAAACACTGCAACTTTTAACTAACATGATATCAAAATGTAGCTCGAATAGTATTGTTTCATGAAAGCATACAATATTCTTCTGGTGGGTTTTTTCCCCCTACTTAAACATGAAACTAGAGATGATCTAATGATAATAGCACATAAACTAAATACTTAATACTTCAAAATATATAATTTCTGCTTCTCTCTTTTTAGAAAAACAACTTTCTTCAAAAGCCTACTGAGTTCGTGACAAAAATAAATGTACAAATATATATATATATTTACAGATACTTTATAAAGTCAAACTTTAAAAATTGCAATATTATGTTTTTCATATAGTTTTATTTTGGCATTTTTTTAAAATATATCCTTTTTTTTTTTTTTTTTTTTTTGAGAAGGTAAAGAGAAATTTGCCTTCTTAGGCATTCTTGACTAGAAACAATATTTCTACTGTAATGGAAATGGAAAAGGAAAGCATAACTTTCTTTGGAGATAGATGACAGCAGTTTTTTGTAGGTTGTTTTATCTTTGGGTTTTTTTGCTAATTAAGGAAATTTTTCATTTTCTCACATCAGATTGGGCAACAAGACCTTTTTCACACTAGTTGATTGTTCCTTTATAGCAACGCAATAATTAACAGCAAAGCCTTTGATATAGTATTTCTGAAGCTATTTTGATGCTACAATATTTTGTTAAAATATAAAAAAGGTCACTGTAAACCTAAGGAAAATAAATTGACATTTATCAGAAAATGAAAAGTACTAAAAGGCATGGTAAAGATGAGGTTCTGTGGAGCCTCCCCAGGTGATATTTGCTGTTCATTATTTTCTGTCCAGCAAGAACTTTTTGGGTAAATAGCTATTAGAAATAATTGAACATTTTACCTTTTTTATGCTTTTTTTTGGGTTTTTTTTTTTTTTTTTGGAATAACATAAGAACATTGACTTTGTCCTATAAGCAAACTAAGCAAAGGCTCCTAAGAAATATCATAGAATGGCAGATCACTGGGGTTCCCAGTATGAAACAAATATGGACCCGTTAGAGCAGGTACAGAGGAGAGCCACAAGAAAGAGCAGAGTGTTTGAATAGTGTTCCTATGAAGAAAGGTTGAGTATGTTGGGGTTGTTCTGTCTGGACAAGAGAAGGCTCCAGAGAGAGCTTAGTGCGGCATTCCAATCTACTAAAGGCACTTGGAACACAGATGGACGGAGGTGTTTTGTCAGCACCTGTAGCAACAGGTCAACAAGCAGTGGTTTTATACTTAAAGATCTAGGCGGCGAGCAATGGAGCAGGTTGCCCAGAGAATCTGTGGATGCCTCATCCCTGAAATTGTTCAAGGTCTGTCTGGATGTGGCTTTGATCACCCTGGTTTAATGGAAGGTCTTTGAAGACGCCACCTAACTGAAACTATTTTATGATTCTATGTTCAGTTGTACCCCACTAAGAAAACTTGTTTTACCAGAGGTGCTTAATATCAATCTGATCCAGCAGCCAGCTGCAGCACAATTTAGGTGCATAAAGCATTACAGAAAAAGGCTGCACCTAAAGTCACATATTTTAAGTTCTCAAATAATGCAGGATGAGTTTTAAATGTTATTTTCGTAGCATCTATTGAATATTACTACTATTCATGTTATTATTATCTGGTACAAATAACACCATATTCCCAAAACCTCAAAGCTTCCAGATGAATTGTATCTCAATGATATTTTGTATTGTGTCATACAAGCTCAAATTTTTCCCAGAGGGCTTCAAGAAATGATTATATGCTGTTTCATCCCACTCTCTAGAGTTACCCTTAGGAATAGATATTTTGCTTGCTCTCCTTTTCATCTACGCATTAGTGAATTTTATACTGCTCTTCCCTTGGAGCCCTGCAAGATGCAAAACAATGTTGAGTTCTAATGTGTTTGAAACAGTCAGACTTCAGCCTTTGCGCCATGTGTAATCACAGAAATGCTCATGCCACTGAATACTCATCCCCTGCCTGTCGTGGACTGTACGTGATGATCACTGGAGAAGCACTCTATTGCTAGAATTTGCCAGGTGTCATCACAAATTGGCTTTAAGGAGAAATTATATATTTTTTTCCAAGCTATACCAGAGTGCTATCAAGTAGTGATATACTTAAAAATGAGAAAAACCTGTTAAAACAAAAAACCAAATCAAAACCCATAATCGCTCACTGGATGCTTCTAAGTTCTTTTGAAGGAGGCAAGTTTCTTTTCTCTGCCACTGCTAGTATGAGGAATACTAAGCTGTATAATGTGAGAAAGACAAAGGCCAGCACAGGTTAAATCTAAAATCCAACCTTTTACAGACACTTTGTCTATGTATTCAAAGTATTTTGGTTCTTTTGGAGAATTTCATTACACCTGGTTGAAGAGCTTTAGATATATGACATGAAATAGCTCTACCTTTTATTTTAGTTAGTCTTCAGTACTTTCTTCATCCTGGGGAGTCAGAAACACTGAATGTCCTCCTGGTAAAAATTACGCATGGCAAATGAAGGAGTTCAAAATAAAGCTGCAGAAATCTTAGTCTTAGCAAAGTACCAATAGATTAAAAAATGTTAAAAGAAAGTATTAGTGTGGGATGTACTATTGACAGATTCTTCATCATCAATGGATGTCTATCAATCAGCCTCTTAGGTAAGAGGCTGTCCTGAGCTGGGTATTTCTAGGGTTTTTAGTGGAAACTAAGAAAAAGTGACTAAATAGAAAAGATCCCCCCTTCACATTTCTTCATGTTTGCTGATGTTATTGAATTTCTCCTCACAATCCAAACAAAGCTTTGGGATTAATTTGACCTTATGAAAAATTAGCCATGTAATTTTCAGTCTGCTAATTACAATTGCTGTAAGATTTAAAAATTCATATTACAGGCTCTTAAAATATTTTTTTTAAATATATATGTGCTTTTACATATATATGCAGTTCTTATCCACTCTAAATTTCCAAGGAGCTGGTTTAGAGTACTTCTCTTATAATCATGGTCCCTTCTGCAACTTGCTTAAGAGGGGAACATCTGTTTTTCTTACAAAAATTCATATGTTGTCTGTAAAAAGAATGTAAACATATTTTTGAGGGACTGAACTTCAGCTGATCTTATCTTCGCAATTTTAAATACTAGAATTGCATAGTGCATTTTTAAAAATGGACATGTAGTCTGCCTAGAAAAATAATCTTTAAAAATAAAGTATTCAGAAATTCTTTTTGCTAAAAATCCTACATTCTTAGATAAGACATTTAACTTGCAAGGATAAAATGGAATCTTGAATCACAAATAATATTTATTGCTGTAACTTAAAATCTATCAATTTATTTATTAAGATATGTTAAAAAAGACAGATATAAGTTTGGATTCTCATCTAAACTTCAGGCTTGATCATACTAAGAAAATTTGATCGAGCCCAAGCATTTCACAATTTATCATTCATCCTTATTCCAAATTAAAGTAACTTTATTGTAAGAGAAAAAGGATTATCACATTTCAAAACATCTGAAATCAGAGTGAAAACAGAATAGAATGTTGACATGGAAAAAATTAACTGGGCTATTTGAGCACCTAGCATGGGCTTAGATAATAAGCTAAAATTCAAGGCAAAAAGTCGCCTTGTGAATCAGTTTGTGTTTCTAAATTTTTTTAGTGTTTAGAAAAATAGATTATTTACAAATACTTTCAAAAGTGATTTTCAGTATTTTACTTTGTGGGAATTAAACTATTACTTCTAATTCTTGTTTGTTTGAGAATGTTTGAGACAAAGCATACTATTTTTTTAAAGTCACATTAATTTACTTAACCAATACATACATTCAGTGGTGGAACTAAAGCATCTTCGCTAATAGATACAAAAATTTTAAGAGTTTTAAGAATTTTAAGAGAAAATGATTTTTTTTAAATAATAGGATGAAAGAAAGCAACAGATTTGATTACAGATTGACCATCAAAATACTCAGCAAAGTATTCTAGGACATCACCTTTATATTATTTCTGAAAGGAAAACCAAGATTTTTTTTCAGAAAGTGTAAAAAGTAATTTTATAAAATGTATTTTTGATGTTTTGACATTAGTCAAGCTTCCGCCAAAAGCAAAATTTCACTGCTGTGTTAAACACCCGAAAATAGAGGGGTTTATCAATGACTGTGGTATCTGAGCTTCACTTCAGTCCTGCAAGGGGTCTCATGGTTTCGCATTTAAGGGATTTTAAGTGAAACATGTACTGTTCTACATGGAACTATGTCACCAGACTCCTAGTAATGGAACTATATTAAAAATAACTAGATCATGAAAAATGAGAGTTCTATGTCTTGCAGTAAATCTTGTTTTCCCAATCCCTTACCACTCTGAGAAAAACACAAGCAAGCTTTTCTTCTCACATACACTACACATGATTTATATCAAAATTCAATCGTGCTCAATTAGCACTCAAAATTTTCCAATAATTATGCTGAAGGCAACACCAGCACACACAAAGCGCTGAGGGAGTGAGAGACTAAGCTGTGCATAAATTCACTAATAAGAGAAAAGGTCACAGGCTGATATTGCTGAAATTTGATTAGATTTTAGATCCACATGTTAGAAATCAATGTTTTTTTGGCTTGGGCACTTCTGCTCTGCCATTCTCCAGAGCTCTGTGTCTAATCAGAGGATGTACCAGCGTTGGATCCCCTCCTGGGCACAAAGACAGCAAGAAATGAGAGAGGTTTTGCAGGGCAGAGCAGACAGGCTCTGCCATTCCTGTGCTGAGTGGTTTGGGGAGCTGGAAGGGAAAAGCTGTAGCTACAGCTGTGAAGTGAAACAACTGTCATGTTGGTCAATGCCCACAGGAAAGGTAAAGCCAGTGCTGGGGATTTTATGGCTCTTTGATAACTTCCAGTAGCAATCTAGTCAAACCAGGATGAATCCACAAAGGGCTCTTCACATAAACACTTCTGCTGAGTGGCTACAAATATGGGAGCTACAACCTGAGTGTAATCCCACAAATGAAAAAGCCCCCAAAACAGGCTTTAGATATATGCTGTTCCTACAATGTGAAAACTGACAGATAACAGGAAATAACAAAAGCTTCTCAACTCTCTTGACAATCCATATGTTCCATATGTTGTTCTGGGCATAAGTGGAAGTCTGTCGACTCCCCCTGCCCCACTTGTGTTGCCTCTGCATATTCAGCTGAACAATTAAACAGATTGTTAGATATATGGCACTGAAGTAACAGCTTTTCATGGAAGAAGAAAGCAAATGATCGGATCAGAAAAATGTAAATATGAAAAAAAAGATTTCCAATTGGAATTCTTTCTGACTTGCACCATCAAAAGAATGTGTTATATCAACGTGAAATTGATGAGGCAGAAGAGAGGATTAGGCTTATGATGTTTGGGAAAAAAATGAAAAAGGAAATTTTTCCCTGCAGTCAAAGCCTCACCTGCTTTGCCAATACTGCCTTACATTGTCTAAAGATCAGAATTGGTTAATCTGAGTGTAAGCCCTATGGCAATGGGGGTCTGGAGGTAAGTGATGAATTGCAGTTCTCGTTTTGGGAGATGGAGAGAGAAGCTATGACAGACAGGACACAATAAATAAAATATATATTTAATATTGCTAACAGAAAAAAAATGAAGAAAACTGCAAAAGGCAGTCTAAAAAAAACCAGTCCTTTTCTCTGGTTAGAGTTTAAATGTGGACTAGGGTTTAGTCAGATAATTTCTTCTCCTTGGGGTTGAGTTTCTTACAGGAAAATCTGGTTTCTGTTCAGACATAGAAGTGGTTAAGCACTTGAATTAACTGACATAGCTTTTAAAACTTAATATGCAATTAAACCAAGAGGCTGCATAGCAGGAATAACTAATTGTGGTGTTTGTTCAACTAGAACACAAGTGATAAAGCAAAGTCAGTATTGACAAATGCTGACAAATTGTCTTTGCTTTTATTTGATTTATGAAGGAAATTATATGACAAAGCATATTTTTGTAAATGTTTTCTTGGATTCACTACTGAACCACTAGCAGGCTGGACTCCAGTCAAGCTGCTTAAAGATATGCTTGAGATAAAGGCATTTGTGTGTATTATAACAGCTGAATCATATGATGAATATCTTAGTTATTCTACAAGGCTGTGCAGACCAAAGTTCTACTTTAATTATCTACTCCTAATATCAAGCTAGTGATGCCACCTGGGCCTCATACCTTAACAAAACACTTCTAAAATTTTACCCACCTTAAATTGCTAACATCATGCTAAAAAGAAAAAAAAAAACCATGATAATAGAGGAAAAAATAACGTTTCTATTTAGAGTAAAGAACAATACATTAACATCATATGGAAAATTTTAAAAACTGAAGTGTCAGACACATTAATGTTAAAAATTTCAGTGTATTCCTTCAGCTCCTGCTGCAAAATCTTTAAAGGCTCAGTGCAGCTCTTTATTCCTCCATAATGTACAGAATAAACTGCTGCAACTCAGGCATCTACTAAATGATTTCTGACTTAGTTTTTTATTTCTGACTACAGTCAGCTCCTTACAGAGACAGATTTATAGTTCCTGAGTCAATATCTGTAAACAAATATTTTAATATTTTAAAAGCCATTATCCTTAGATTTACCTTTTATATGTGTATGTGGACTGCTTCATTACACTCTTTGTATTAAGAATTTTTTTATCAGACACTTACCTGAGGAGAGATTAATTAATACAGTAAGATTTCAGAACTGAGAGATTTTTTGGCTTTGTTTTAGTGATGGACAGGAGGGCAAACCCATCACTGTTTTTGCTGGGTCATTGGCTGCCAGCTTGCCTAAATTTTTGACATTACAATTGAGAGAGATGTATTATGTCCATTAGGAAAACATCATGAAGCCATGCCTTCTGTTTCATTTTTAAACCTCTGACATCAAAGAACATAGAGAATAAATGATCCATCAGCAAAACGCTGATAGTTGTTTCCTGTGTCTACCTGACATACTGGCCAAACAAGTACATATTTATTATTTCCTTTTTTATGCATCCACAATACATATATTTCCAATGGAATTATGAAATATTGCAGTGACTCTCAGTTTTTGGAAAAGCTTTTTCTGGAAGTTCAGAATCAGGGATTGAAGCAGCATCCCCATACTTGTACTCAAGTGCACCTGGAGCACAACAGAAAAACCTCTTAATTCTTTGATTGTGATTTGGCACGTGTTCTGTTGGCAAAACTGAGGCAAAGAATATTAATTCAGGGACACCTCAGAGGAATTAGAGCAGCAGGCTGCTGAGTTTTCCTGGCAGGTTGGAAAAGCTATGGAAAGGTTTATTTCCTACAAGATAGTTCATTGTAACCTAAGTATTTGTCCTAGAAAATAATAAGATTTTTTTCATTTAAAACACAGATATTTCACCATATATATTTTAAATAACATAATCAAGGGTAAAAGAGCAACAACATTTCTCCCTCACAATTTGCATGCTATTTTGAATCTTTTATTTTAAGGTTGCTTTCAAATTCTAGGCTGCTGATGGGGACTTTTAAAAAAACCTTCAAACAGAAAATACACATTGTTAAATATATATATATATTAAAAAAAAAAAAAGAAAAAAGTAAAAGAAGAGAAAAAAGAAGTTGATATTCCTCCAGTTTCTGGCTGATTAGTAGGAGAGTTCATGGATGGCTACATATATTCATCGGAAGTCTACAAGTTAGAAGATGTGGTCAAAGTAGATGCAGTAATCTCTGCTGGACCTTGTGTCATGGCATCCTGCACTGAGTCTTTTGATGCTTTTTATCAGATGAATCTGCTGTAGTAGAAGTCCAAAGGAAAATGCTCTTCATTTCAGCATGATGCTTGTGACATCAAATTCTGCTGATTCAGACATGCAACCTGCTAGATTCCACCTAAAACGAGCAGAAAGATACCTACTGTAAAGCATGCTTCAAACTACAATTTTTCTATTTTATTTTAATATCTGAGGACAGGGAGTCCCTGTCAGATCCTCACCTCTAAGCAAAGTGTGACCTGTGCTAGCAGCTTTTCCTGGTAGGCAATCCTGTTTCAACTTCTGCTTGTGTTTTCTCCTCCTGTGTCTGCCTGCCCAGGTGCCAACTGAGACTCTTAAAGCTGAAAATGCTTCCAGGTTTGTTATCCAAATCTCTCCAGAAGTTATTTCTGTTCCAGGTTCCTAAGCTGATGGTAATTTAGATGTAGCTTATTTCAAGGTAAACTTCACAGAGCTTGTTAAAGCTTGTTATGTAGCTCCTTTTGGCCGCTAGAAAAGTATAAATCAGGGTGAACACAAGAATTTGAACACTGGCAACTTTCTTCTTTTCAAATACTATTAACATCAAAGCTATTAGCAAACACGTGCTGTTATCATTTCCTTCATGTTTGCTTCCTGATACCTTTCATGTGCTTCTAACTTTCACTACCATTTCCTTTATCAATCACTGGATGCTTTTTAAAATTTCACTTACCGTTTAAAGCATAGAGATGAAAAAATAGCAAAATCATGTCACCATACTATTTTAAGCACTAACTAAATCTGAGATTTTTTTCCAAACCGAGACTAATTGCTCTCACTCACATGTCCTTCTGTCATATCTGTCATTCATTTAATTGTGGTATACTGTCCCTGGATAAAATGCATTAAAGAATGGAATGGGGAACATTATAAATCAGGATTAACTGTAACCATTTGTTGCAATAGGACATGAAGGAATGAGACTGCACTGTGTCTGGTTCAGCAGGAAGAAGATTTATTATTAAATTTCGTACTCCATTATATAGAATTCCAGAAGAGGCAAGGGATTGGAGGAAGATGTTTCCACCTCTCCAACCTCATTGGTGAAAATCACAGTCACTCATCTATCTCCTCCTAGAGGAGACCTATGTAAACAAAGATGAAAACAAGTCTAAAAATATATTATTTACGTGCATGAGAAACTTCACTGCAGGAATGCAAACACCAGAAGGCAATGAAATCCAGGGCAACAACCATTTTCAGCACTGTACAACCTTTCTATTGTTTTTCTGGACCTCTTGGGGATTCTACAGGGAGGATATTACCTGAAGTCAGACAGCATTCTAATCTGTCTTAAGTACTATAGAATCACAGAATTATTAAGGTTGAAAAAATGTCCAAGATCACCAAGCCCTACCTTTGACCAAATGCCACGATGCCAACTAAACCACAGCACTAAGTGCCATGTCCTGGCATTTCTTGAACACCTCTGGAGATGGTGACTTCACCACTTCCCTGGGCAGTCCATTCCAATGTTGAACTACCCTTTCAGTGAAGAAATTCTTCCAACCTGAACCTCCCTTAGTGCAGTTTGAGGCCATGTCCTCTTGTCCTGTCGCTGGAAGAAGATGCTGACCTCCACCTCCTCCCTTATTTCTGATGGTTGTAGAGAGTGATAAGATCTCCCCTGAGCCTCCTTTTCTCCAAGTTAAACAACCCCAGCTCTCGCAGATACTTCTCATAAGATTTGTGCTCCAGACACTCCCCCAGCTCCATTGCTCTTCCCTGGACTCGCTCCAGCCCCTCAATGTATTTTTTGTAGTGAGGGGCGCAGAACTGAGCACAGGATTCCAGGTGAGGCCTCACTGATGCTGAGTACAGGGGCACAATCACTGCCCTGCTCCTGATGGTCACACCATTGCTGATGCAGGCCAGGATGCCATTGGCCTTTCTGGGCACAGCTGGATCATGTTCAACTGCTGTTGACAAGGACCCCAAGATCCTTTGTCATTGGGCAGATTTTCAGCCACTCTGCTCTATCCTAAGGATTGCTAGAAGACTTATATCTCCAACAGTGCAAAGGGAAAGAGATTCAATGTATGTACATAAAATTACATTTCTTAAAAATTAAAATATATTCTGGAATGAAAGACAAAAAATATTAGGCTGTTCATCCCTTATGGTCACAATATACACAATGGTATTAAACCAGGTAATTTTGCTAAATTTCTTTTTATCCACAGTATCTATTTAGCATTAGATGTTGATGATATTTGCATGATTTCTTTCTAATTATGCAATCTAATGCAAAATCTTAGCATACCATAAAGTATTCTACATAATTCAGCATCATTCTAAAGTAACATGTATTGCAGTTTTAGGTGAGGCAATTAAAATAAGCAGAATGAAAATTTTATAGGCATGGCTTTCTTAGACACCTGTCATGTACTTGGCCTTATAGAAAAATCAGTTTTAAGAATGTGGAACAAGGCAGAGACATGTTTATGTTAATGCAGACAAACAGCTATTACAAAGGTTGGGATTAAAGGTTTGGAGCAGAGTAAGTATGATGCTCTAAGTTCAGCTTCAAAGACTGTCTTTAAATTACAACACACTTTGGATTTACTGAACTTGTACTTTTGCTATATTGGCTGCATCAGTCCTCTTTCTCCTCCTGTTTTCCTATCTGACACTCCCTAAGACACTGTGCTGGTGCTGGGGAATCACAACATGGCACAGTAACAGATGGTGATGCTACTTTAGTTTAATCTCAACATATAAATATGGAGCTCTCAAGGAAGAATGACTTGTCATTTAAAATCCAGCACTTTTCATATACTAGGGGTAACAGCAGTTAACTCTTTCATCTTCTCTATGAACTATTAAGGGCAGAGATGGCCTCTGCAGAAAGCAGGTGGCTGTGCAAATAAAACATTCAATGCTAAGTAACTTTGAGGGAACTTGTTGAGTGTTGGTCTTTACTTCTTGTTTGGTTTTTTTTTTTTTTTTTTTTTCCTTTTTTTTTTTCTTTTTTTTTGTTGTTGTTGTTTTTCAACTATTTTTTTAATTGTAATTTAGGTTTCAGCCTCCTCTCTCCTTGGTACTCATAAAGCTTATCCTGTTTTTTACAGGCAGCAGCTACTTCCATGACTTCCAAACACAATTTGGATCTGTGGCATCCAGTGGCTATACAAGCCCCCTTAATACAGTTAATCTAGCTCTAGGAGGTGGTGTGGATTTCCATACACTCAGAAAGACATATTGTTGTTTACCACAACTAAACATTACTTCTCACAGGACAAAACATTACCCACAAACCACAAGACTGTCAATTACAGCAATTACAACAACTGGAATTAGAACAACCTGCCTCCAGTGCATTCCTAAATAAGGATCTAAATGTCAGCTGTTATTTCTATAATTTCTATCCACTTAGTTTGGGAACACTGGTAGGATATTGCATTTAAATTGTAACTTCATCCACTCTGCAGAAGATTCTTGCTTGAGGTAATTTGGCTCACCTCAGTTGAAGATAATATTTCTCTGATGATTTACTGGGGGTTCTATTCCAAAGTCACATTAATTTAGGCTGTGGAGAAAATTACTGCATTATCCCAGAGGAGACCAGGAGACAGGTCTCAGCTCTGGAATTTATTCCAAAATAAAATTTAAAGCAGTTTAATAGCAGCATAACCTCCTTATGATTTCCTTCCAGCAATATTCAAAAAACCCTAAAATATCTTTTTGCTTGCTGATTTCCACATAGAGGCTTCCAGTGTGCAGACATAGGATGCTAAGGACTGAGATGTTGACAGATAATGGTGTTTGGATCTAAATCCACCTTACCTGTGTGCGGCAAATCTTAATTCGAACCAAGCACCCACCACAGACAAAGCCTTCTGCCCTTGAGACTCATTTAAATCACAAATTCACACCTGTTTAATTTTTCCATAGTTGTTTTATATGAGTTTTAGTCATACTCTACAGTTATATGTATTTAAAACTCTGATAGAAACATTCAGGGCAATGCTGCACTCTGTTATGCCCATTGTTTTGTATCCCCATACAAAAGGACAATTTCATTCAGTTAGTCCCTCAATATCTTTTTACTTTTATGTAGTCTCCATATAGGAAAAAACAGAGACATATGTATATGCAATAACACATTATATATTCCTATATATTCCTATATATTCCTATATATTCCTATATATTCCTATATATTCAAGTGGGTTTTTGGTTTTTTTAATAATTGTTACATAAAAGAATAATATGTTTCTATAACTTTTACCTTTTTAATATCTTCATTCACCACTCTACAAATATTGTTAATTTGCTGAGAATGAAGAAAATCAGGGTAGTTTTGCAGGTACTTTAAGCAAACAGCCAGAAAAAAAAAATGTTAGAAAGTTTCTTAACACTGTAAATAACTCAAAATCCAGAATTATTTCTATTCATATTTCCCTCCAGTCCTTACATTTTATTTCCAAATAGCAAAATATTTTAATGACACATATATATTGGAAACAATAATTTTCTGGTTATTTTCATTAGCTCTGTATGTGTTGATGAATGACCAATTATTTTGAGGTTTTTTGGAGATTTTTTTTATTCTTTTTAACAAAGAAATTACAGTGATGCCTTTCAGTAAGAACTTCAAATGTACATGATAGATTGTTTGACATTGCAGTGTCTGGATGTTAAAAACCCACAATAAATATCCTGTGATACTAGAAAATAATACCAATAGATATGTTAGAAATCAAGAAGATGAGAAACTACAAAAGTTTTTCAGTTTCAATGAGAACAAAAGACTGGGAAATTTGGCCGAGAGAGTTTCACTCCTTCATAGCAAAACTCAGTGTTCTTCTAAGGCAAAGAAAGAGCTTCAATCTGGGCACACACTCTGGTATCCTCCTGGACAAGACAAGGTCTAGTTCTCTTTCTTCTCTCTCTCTCTTACTATTATTTATTCATAAATAAATATTTGTTCATTCAAGAAACAACTTGGGAAAGAGATGGAAGAGGAAAATTGAACTTCAAATTTCTTCATTCTGTGCCACGTATATGATCTGCTGTTTTGTTTATCTTTTCCCCTTCCCTGTTCCCCCAAAAGGGTGTATGGTTTGTCCTTGAAATCAGTCTGTTTCTAGAAAAAGTGATCATTGCAGTAAAGTGGACACATGGGAGAAGAAAGTTATCATCTCTAGTGTTAACTGAATCATAATGAATTATTGCAGTGACTCACTAAATTAAAAGTGATGTATTATGCTGAAAAACTGAAAAACAGCTTTGCTCATAAACCTAAGATTTAATTGTCTATACATCTATCATGCTAAATTCACATTCCATATCAAACACCTGGATCCAAAAATGTATCTATTTGTGACTTCAAAGCTAGGTAACTTGTTCTAAAATATATTTTCTGAGCAGAACTGGAATCTATTATTAAAACAATCATTTACACTCAAAGAGAATAGTTCCTCTGAGGATATCATTCCTATACAAGCCAGTATCCCTTCACAGTTCAAAGTCAGTTTTCAGCCACTTACAAGCTGAGAGAGATCTGGTTCTGCTACAAAACTCCACAAGGGCACTCACTTCTCACCCTGGGTCACTGCAATTCACAAAGTGCTTGTTTGCACAAACTGGGTATAATGCGCACCATGGGCTGGCAGCGACTGTCAGCCTTGAGAAGGAACCTGTGGAAGGGCAAAGCAATGATCCTTGGCACCATTTCCACAAACACTGGATCACCAGCTTCCTCCTCCACCACTCTGCAGATGCTCCTTGATACAGAGATCTTCCTACTTTTTTTAATGTTTAAAAAAACCAACCAACCAAACAAAAAAACCCCAAAAAACCTCCCAGGGCAAACAAGTGCTGTTTTCAAAGATAATTCCTTGCAGGGAAAATTATTTCATTATTTTTTGATTTTTCTAGTAGGGGCATAATATTATATTGATTTGTTTCAGTATTTTCTGTGGTAAAACCTATTTTTTTTTCCTAGCTCCTTTTCATGCCAACGTTGATCATAAAGTTCTTATGCCCTTTGAAATATTCACAGTACTGCTGTGTGTTAAAGCCTTCCTCCTTTGTAAAAAAAAAATAGGTCCTTAAAGCACGTTTTGCCTCTGCTAAGTTTTCTTGTACCTCAGTCCTTTCTTTCTTGTTTATAATTGAACAATGCCATAGACCTTTGTGTGAAGAGATAAAGAATATGAATAAACATCAAGCACTAGGAAAGCTAATGAACATTCCCAAATTTCTTTAAAAAACTCCAAACAACCCAAGCGAAATAAAGCACCACAAGAAAACAAAATCCCCCAAATCTGGCAGGTTTTATTTATTTTCCGCTGTTTTCTGATCAATTTCATACAGCTTTTTTCTCTAAGCAGAAGAGGAATTATGTATTTTCTGAATTCAAAGATGATTAAATTCTGATGCCTTTAAAGAGAAAAACAGTCTTTCAGTTTGAGTCTTACTTTTTTTCCTGTTAACAGCTGGTGACTGAAGTATCTAAACCAGACACTCCTATTTATTATTGTTGAACAAAAAAGAACCAACCAAACAAAACCAAAAAAACAAACAAATTTTTTCATCATCACCTAGAAAATTTCATCAGCCTACCCAGAGAGTAGGAACCTAAAAGCTTTCAAATCACAGATTTTTTTTCATACTGTTAAAATTTTACAAGGTAATGAGCAGGGAAAAGTAAAATAATAAATCTTTTGGCTCTTTTGCATTCCTGTTTTGTAAGCTCTAATTATTTTAGTACTAGAGTTAAATCTCTAATAATACATATATGCCCTAATGAATCAGATAAGCTCTCAGGAGCTGCCTTTTAGGAAAGCACAACACTGTAAATCTCTGACATGTACCATATGTACAATAAAAATAAACTATAAAAAGCTTCTGTTTAGTGCTCCTAACAGCAGCAGCTCTAAAAGGGGTGCAGATGAAATGGGGTCACAGTCTCCACTCAGTAATCATCAGAAGCTGCTGGCTGTGGGAGGAAGCAGCAATTAGGGAAGGGAGCAGCAGGCAGTGCTCCAGAGTTGTGCAGGGTATTGTGCTTACCCGAGGCAGAATGCCTCCCAGAGTGCCTGCTGGAGGAATGTGAATCCACACCATCCCCCCAGCATGGCCCAGTTCCTTACAGGCTCAGTTAAAGCCCTTACTGTTTTCTGGAGGCACTAAACTGAAAAAAAAGATTTAAAAAAAAAATAAAAGTTCCAAACTTTTCTTTGTTGACTTGCTTAAAAAATGAAGGTTTTTTTTGAAAAACACCCAGGGAGAGGCAGGCTTCAAAGCCAGACAAGATACTTTCCAAAAAAGTGTGATGAACAAAACCACAGCTTCTTTGACAAGCTCTCTCTATGTGCACTAGAAAAGCTGCAGAGCTGTTAAATGACAAAGTTTGGTCAATCCGAGTCTTTGATAATAAGAAATAAACTATGGGAGTGCCAATCTCCAGGGGAAAGAAATTAAAAAAACAAAAAGTTAAAAAAAGGACAAAAAAAAAAAAGAAAAAAGGGAAGAAAAGAAAAAAAAAATACTTTCTGTGAATCAAAGAAAACAAAGAATTTTCACAAGTGAAGATTCAAAGGGACTTGCAGCAAACAAGTAGAGCTTTGTCTTTATAGAAATAGAGTTGGCAGAAATTGATAAGCAAAATATGAGCTTACAGTGATGATAGTTTCTTCCCTAAAAACAGAGTTCTGCTTTTAAAAGAAATCGCTGGTATTTAGTCCTTGCTTTTTGCTCCAGTTGGGAACACAAAGCTTGTGTCTTCACTGAATATTATGAGTAATTAAGCAGAATCTGCTTCTACCTATTAAGTTATAGAAGATCAGTGGTCCTATGATTTTTTTCTAATATATAGCACACATCAGCTATGCAAAAGTTATCTTTTACTATGTCTTATCAATAAATTTACTGTGCTTAGAAGTTCAGGTTGGGCTCTTTACAATCAGAAATCAAACACTCAATGTGTTCATTTAAAAACTTTGAAAAAATAATTCAAAATTCCATTTTGAAAATCTCCCCTCTCTTTTTAAAAATTACCTATCTAGAATGTTAAATATGCTTTGGCAGACACCAAAACAACCTTCAAAATAGGAAATATGGTTTAGAAAAACATAAAAGATGATGTACTGAACACCACAGATATCACTACTGAAGAAAACACAATTATTAAATAAATGTTTCTACAGCTAGTAAACTGTTACATAAACTGCAGTCTTCTATTAGAGAAAACAGACTTCCAGCATGGATCATTGCCTACTACTACATTATAATACAACAGCTACTGCACAGGAATGGTCACATTGCTCACACAGGATAAATCCAAATGCTTATATTTTTTTTCTGCATTTTTCCATTCACATATAGCCAAAATCTAACCTAGAATTAAAAAAAAAAATCTAAGGGAAGTTGTTTGCCAAAAGTAAGAGAAAACAAAATGATTTAGAAGTAAATATTGCTGAGTTAATTTACATATGACACGAACATTGGTGGTATGATAAATGAGGAATGCAACATGATGGAGTGCACTTGGTAAAAAAAGCCTGTCCACAGGAAAACATTTTGATTTCATGAAATGCAAACTGATATAGACAGAGAAGAAAAATTCCAGCCCTGAGTCAAGAATGGTTTAAGGGAGGGAACTCCCTACAAGAAAGCAAAACCTCTAGAGATTACTAGCAATCTCAGAAGGAATTAATGTGCCAACCTAATGATGATTAGGTGGGGAAGCCTAACATAATCCTTGACAGGATAAATGGAAATTCCAAATAACAGTGTGAGAGTGGCCATGAGGATGATTTAACACTGCAGTACCAATAGGCTGAAAAAATTGCAAGGACAGAAATCCTCTAACCATGATCACAAAAACAGGGCAGAACTTTTGCACTGTTGTGAGTATGGTTGCTGTAAGGCTACTTTTATCTACTATGCATCACCCTCAAGTATGCTTACCTTAAGCAAGAAACAGCCAAAGTGGTATTTATTTCTAATGGCACTAACCAGCTATTCCTGGGCACTAAGTGGAATTTCCATGATGTAAGCTCTGGTGTATCATGAGCTCCAGTATCCTCCCCCAAAGTCTTAGATTTGTGACTAGACCACATGTCTAATCACAGAACAAGGGTTCCTAATTATGCCCTCACAGGACACAGAGTGGGAATGACAAAAAAAGTAAAGTTTCTCTAAAAGTGAAGAGCCATTGCATTCTGCACCCTGCTGTCGATTCAAACTATCTAGTCACAAACTCTCTTATCTCTCATTTAAAAAAAACAAAAACAAAAAAACAAACAAAAAACCAAAACCAAACAAAAAAACCCCACCAAATTTGCCGTCCTTTCTTTGTTGAGGCCAGCCTGAGAAGGGATAACGTCAGACTTACTGTGACCTACCAGCTTTGGCTAACTTCTGCCTTTAGTATCTTGTTTCCTTTGCAGAGAGAATGAGGAATGTGTGTGCCAGCCTGCCCAGCTCTCTGTTAAATCTGGTTTTGCTCCTACCTCACCACTGGGCCAGGGCAACTCCCAGGGCCAGCTCTGTACACCTGAGCAATTGGAAGATGGATAGCTGAGCTCAGCCTGAAACGTGGTTCCTTCATGCTAATAAAAGGTTGTTTTGTAGGGGGAAAAAGAAGTATGGAGAATGTATTATTTTCATCTGCTTGTGCAGTATCGTTGCATACATATTTGGGAGTCAAAGCTCTGTTTGGCAAGTATTGTAAAATATTATTTAATCTTGATAAAAGATTGACACTGACTGTTATGTTTTGGTTTAGACTTTCTCTCAAGGGGAACCATTATTTGGCAGCTCACTCTCTCTTATTCAGAGACTGGAGACTTTGAAGAAAGAAGATATCTGTACAGAGTTGCTGTGACTTCTAACCATTTTAATTCTCAGTTTTTCACAAATCAAAAACTCATAACAGCAAGAGATTCCCTTCTGAGAACCATTTCCCTGTCATGCAGTCAGATGTCAAAATTCACCAAAATGAATTGTTGCTTTTTCAATCTAAACAAAAAATTTTCAGGAACATTCCATTTCATGGATGTGAGACAGTGTTTATCTTTCAGTAACATCTCATCAAGTGAGCAGCAAGAGATTGCTTCCATTTTCCTCTTCCTTCCAGAGTTAGATAAACTTGATATTTATTATTCACACTATGCTATTTGCAAACCTAAGGACTAAGTAGAATTCTCTGCATACTGCATCCTGACAGCTTTAAATGAGTGCTTTTACCAGCCATTCAGTGCTTTCCATACATTTCATAATTACTCCTTTTGCCTGCAAATCTCTCAATGCAAAGCGAATGATACTGAATTTTTAATTCTTTCTTAATAAACAGAATATCTTCTGTTCATTTGATATTAAAATGCCCATAAGATTTGCCATATGGAGCATCATCTCTTAATAAAGGAGCAAAAATTATGATAAACTGGTATTTAGGGACAAAAAGTTCTCCATGATAGTATAAGAGGTGATGCGATCTAGTGGCCATCTCTATTTGATTGGAATGAACTTCCACTGAAAAACAATATTATGGAAGATAAAACCATCTCCAAGGACAGGAGAAGTTTAAGATAATTCAGTCATCTCAAATCTAGAATGTATATTTGAAATTATTTTGGAATTGTTTCAAATCAGCAGTGTATTTATCATTTCTTTCATCATTACAGTAGTTTAAGGAAGTTTTGAATATATATTTCAGAAACGAATCACTACCTATTCTTACTACTCAGAATTGTCAAATGTATGTCTCCAGCTTAAACTTTCTTTAGAAGACAGAGCCATAAAATTTATCATTTTTATAAAATTTTTATCTGTGTAAGAGCTAAATAGAAACAGCACATGTTGGAATTGTATTGAAGATTAAATTTTCCCTGGGTTTCAACTAGCATCGCTGTCTCCTACCATATATATATCTTTCCAATACTGGTTAGGCTAACCACATTTTTTCAGCTGTTTCACTGAGTGTCGGTAACTCAAATATATCAATCGTCTTTCTAATCTTAGTTGGGATTCTGTGAAAAAAATACAATATATTACTCTAAAACAGTCAAAGTGGATCCAGGGGAATAACGAATCCAATCATCATAACACAGTTTTTCTAGTGAAAATAGCATTTTTTAACCTGTTTCATGCATTTTCATGTATTTTCTTTTACAAATTTTATTTAACTTAACTCAAAGGTAACAGATCAACTGAAATGAATAAACTGCTTCCCTAACTGTTATTGCATGAAAGTCTGATACGTTCAGTTCTGGGGCTCCCAACAAAAGGACGCCTGCTGGAGTGAGTCCAGAGAAGGTCCAGGAAAAGGACCAGGAGACTGAAGCAGATCTATGAGGAG
The DNA here is from genome assembly GCA_013398615.1 of Brachypodius melanocephalos. Classification (NCBI taxonomy): domain Eukaryota; kingdom Metazoa; phylum Chordata; class Aves; order Passeriformes; family Pycnonotidae; genus Brachypodius; species Brachypodius melanocephalos. Next base: position 13,296,438 of record VZSR01001685.1, on the reverse strand, counting down.
AGACAGAGAGTCACAGTTGTCCAGACTGGAGAAGACTTTGAGGAGACCTTAAAACACTTTCCAGTACCTAAAGGGGGCCTTGAGAGATGCAGAGGGACTTTTTACAGGGGCAGGTAGTGATTGGACAAGTGAGAATGCCTTGAGTCTACACTGAAAGAGTGTAGATTCAGACTAGATGAAAAGAGGATATTTGTTGAAGCACTGGGACAGGTTGCACAAAGAAGTTGTGGATGCTCTGCCTTTGGAAGTGTTCAAGGCCAGATTACATTGTGCCTTTGAGCAACCTGGTCTAGTGGAAACTGTCCCTGCCTATGGCAGGATGGTTGAACTAGATGATCTTCAAGGTCCTTGCAGAAGGAAGAATGACATTAAGCCACAGCTTCACTGCATATTCATCAGGAAGTAAAAATCTCTTACTACTTTTTTATTTCAACAAGTCCAACTTGAATGTCAAAAAATTCTGCAGAATGACTATTTGAAGCAAATATTTCCACTAAACAGCTGCTCCCCAGTGAAATTTACAAGTTTTGAGCACAGCAAAGAATTTACTTTTATGGGAGTTTCCCTTCTGTATTGCAGCATAATATTACAATAAAGAAGCAACACAATATTGCTCAGAAGTTTCCCTGTGGATTAATAGTTTAATTTCAGGAAAGGATTTTGAAACGTAGATGGCGAGCCCTTCATCACAGACCTGTCAGCAGCAGTGCCTATAGAACATAGAAATAGCAGGCTTCACACTGAAATGGGAATAATCCTGCTCAGCTCAAAACAGGAGGCAGCTCTCTATCAGCAGTTCCTACATGGCCACTTGTAGGACGCATGCTACTAGAAGAGTAAAACCACACACTGAAAGTATGGTGGCACATCTGACATAGATTGGGTAGAATTTTAGGTCTCTATTTAATAGTTTTTATATGACATCATTACATATTTTTTTTTAAAACAGTGTTTCTAAATCTGCAAGACAGAGTAGTCAAGAGATTCAGGCCATTATCTGTGGCTTACAGAACTGACTGCTTTATCTATGTGAATTCAGTAATAGAAGAAGAATTTTTTTTTTTTGGTGTTGATAATCAGCTTTTGAGATTAGAAGCAAGTAATGAGCAAGAACGACTCCTGCAGGATACTTATACAAAAAAAAAAGTGTAGTCATGGTATAAAAATAACCATGCTATTTAGGGATTCAATTTATTTTTAGTTACTATCAGTATATAAGTACAGCTGTTCCATTGGGTTATAGAGGCGCCCACTTTTCTCTCTGTAAATGAAAACAAAATGAGGTTATTGAAAGAAAAAAAAAATCTTGTTTGTCTATGTTTTATACTACAAATCATTGTCCAACCAAGTCCTCCACCTTTTTTTTCTTCCCTACTTTTTCCTTTCCTTGCTGCTTCACCATTGAGGTACAAGGAACTCTCAGGAGTTAAGCTAGAGCAGATGAACAGGCTTTTCCCATGAAGAAAGTTCAGAGATCAGCCTTAGGCATGTTGTAAACAATTAGTGAATAGATGATCTGATAATAAAACAAACGCTTTGATTAATGTGTCTTGTTTCCAGAGTGCCATTCATAAAGCTTAATGAGAATAACAATTTCAAGGCATGGCAAAGTAGCAGAAATGCTTCATTAAAAAATGTTTACAGTGGATGCTGTGGAATTTTATAGACTGAATTTCTAAAAATATTGATCAGATCTTTATAATACCATTCCTACAATGCACAACAAAATGATTCAGAATCATCAAACACTGCTTTCTCCTTTTGATCAAAATATAATAACCTCATCTGGTGGTATTGCAGTGATCTGAAAACTGTACCCCTTTCAATCTCCATTCTCAAAAAAAGTAGTCCTGAGCACCATACAGAAAAACACCTGAATTAACTGTTGAGATGTTCTCAATACTTCATGAAAAAGAAGGATGAATTCAGAAGATTTCTTGGGAAGAAGGGGAGAGAGTCTGAGGTTAAATCAAACATGCCAGGGATGGCCACCCACAATCTTGAGGGATGAGCAAAGGTCATATCAAGAGTAAGCACCCTGGATCTCCAAAAATTTCTGTAAATTCTGTTCTTAACATTATTGCTGTTTTCAAAATACTAGTAGTCTTTCAAGTGAAAAATAAACCAAACAAGTCAAACAGAAAATGACTTGGTGTCTCTTGCATCTGTGCCAGAGAGTGCTACCTCACAACAGATGAAAGGCTTCAATCTTTTCTCCTTGAATCTCTGCAAGCCACCTGGAACAGACCATTAGGGAAGGTGACATGATCTGAGCAAAGCTCTAGTGCCATTTTCACAAAATGCTCGTTCAACCTACACCCACTTGTGTTTTGGGAGCTGTGGATGTGGCAGAATATGCTGTGTGAATCTGACAGCTGGCTGAAGGCATTGAAGGTGGCCATGTAGGGAGGGTTAATGGGGCTGGTGAGGCCACGCTGCTCCAGGAGATGCCTGAACAAAAACTGCTGCAGGGCACTGAGGGCTGAAAAGTACACATCAGATTTGTTGCTCACTTCTGGAATATACAACCTGTTACAGCAAAAGATGTGGACAGATAAAGTTAAAAAGGCAGGATTTTAATCCAGTTGCAGTCAAGTGTCCTGAATAATCCAAAATAGCTGTTTGCCTTGTTCTCTGTTGTCTGCAGAAGAAAAACCATTTTATACCCTGGTGCAATGTGCAATTCTGTCTCCACTGCGGTGTTATGACTGAGCAGCCCTCATTCCAAACAACCACAGCGGTTGCCTTTAATATACTTTTCAAATTTAAAGGAACATTCAGGGGATGTTCTCATCCACACCACAAATCATGCAGGTTTACTGAACGTCATGTAACAGCACAAAGCTCTTCTCTTCCTCCACGTATAGTACTGTGAGCTGATTCATAACAGTCTGCATCTGACAAAATTTTTCAACTGTATATAGATCTTTTGAGTAGCACAACTCTGAAAAAAATATTAAATATCTTAAGAATATTACAGTTGCCTCCAGTGGATGCTCATGCAAGAGACAAAGTATATAAAAATATCTATAGAATGATAGCTCAAATAGCAAGTTATAACCACATTCTATGGAGCAATGTAAAAAAAAAAAAATGTTTCCATTCTGTGTTCTATTGGCTACTACCATGTACCTTATTATTTCAAAGTAGAACTTTCCTCTTACTCAGTACAAATAGAAAAGAGCTTAGTCTCTGTGCTTACTGCAAATCAAGGCAAATGTGTTTTCTAGTTACTATTTGCTTTAGTGACACAAGTTTTTTGGTAAGACCTACTCTTGGGAGTGGATAAATTTTGATATTATATTTATTTTTGACTGAGTTGTTATAAAGCTTCAAAAATTATCTTGAAATAAATTCCTCACAGTAAACATATGTCTTAAATACTTTTCTCTTTTAACAATACATTAATTATTAAAGAACTCTGGAATTTCTATGGCAACAGCATACTTAATGAGTCCACATTATTTATCATTGCAAGCAGTAATATCAGCTGCTGTAACTGTCTCACACCATAACCAGTAAGAACTGATCACCTAAGTCAGAATTTCCAGTGCTTTAAGACAGACAATGGTAGAAAGTGGAATAAAACAAATAGCTCCTTCACCTTCCTTTTACTGACATACTCTCTGAGGACTGAGAATCTAAGCAACCACATATTCAGATTGTATCCCTTTGACTGGATGCTCCATTTCAACTGCTATCAGCATAGCGGTCTCAAGGGAATTACCAATCAGAAGAAAGAGATGAGCTTTTTATGACCACTCCCTCTGTGTTCCAAAGAAAGTTTTATTCTGTAATGAACAACTTAAAACATTAACAATACAATTATCATCACAAACTTGAGAGAGGAAGGATTGTTATATTTTTCAGAAGATCTGCTACTAAAAAAAAATAAATTAAAAAATCACTGAAAATCAGGAATTGGGAAGTAAGGTATCAGGAACTAAAATTATCCATTCCCTTCATGTACATTCACTGAGAAAACTGACTTCTAAAGGAAGATTAGCAAGTAAAACAAAATAGATACCCTTGGATTTTCATGAAAAAATTTCTTTGCGTTGTACACCTTTGTTACTATATCACCTTCAATTGAGTCAATATTCCTAGCCAAAGACACAAAATACTGTATTGTTCACAATTTCCTGGGCTTTGCAACACTTCAAACTTTTTATTAGATTAACCTCAGTACAAGACCAGCCTTGTTTGGCATGGTTGACCTTCTCTTGGTGGCGCTCTATGCTGTCCTGTGTAACTATTGTTGAACTCAAAGTAACATTTACTGTGTTCTGTATTGCATAGAGAAAATTAAAGAAGGAAAAAGAAAAACCTTCAGTATGACAATCTGTTACTCTGTCTCGGAATACTTTGGAACAAGCTCAAACCACAAAACATCTAACATTAAAATTCTTTAAAATATTTAAAAATAGGTGGTTGTAAGAAGGCACATTATCCACGTTGAATCTTTTGCTTGGAAGAAAAAGAAGAAAATAAGTTACTCCATGTGCAATGAGGAATCACAGAAACATTTAGTATTTAAATAATAAAGAGAGGGGATGCCAAAATCATTACTGTAAAGCCACTTCTAAATACATCCAAAGAGTATTGAAGCCAATAAAAACGCCCACCCTTTCATGTGCTGCACTTGGTCTGGAGGATATTAATGAGCACAGGAAGTAAAGTGCATTGTTGGAGACAAAAACAAGGGCAACATTTCTGATTTTATTCAAATAATCTGAGTGCCAGTGTCATCACTTTAAATGAGATTTCTGAGATTACACTTTAAATGGCAGTGACTCTTCAAAAAGGTACTACTAGCTTAAGAGACAGTAAAACCCCCCTGATATTCTAGAAAGAAAAGAGTTTATTGTTGTGAAAAGGAAATCCCACCAAAAAAACCATTTTCCTCGCAATCCTTATACAGAATTCTCAATAAAAACCGGTGAGATACAGTTCAAAGCCTATCAAGCTAGGCATTAAAAATAACAAAATAAACTAAATTTCATAAAAATGGAATGCTTGGAAGAAAACCCTTCTTGGTAGTGCTAGAGGTAATGTGCCAAGACCAGCCTCGCAAGAATCTAAGATTCTCCATTTTATCCACATCAGACTTTGGGTTTACAATGGAGCAAATCCCTACTATCAGAATTACACAAGCACAAAAGATAAATAGAGTAAGGTACAGAGTAAAGTGGAGGTTGTTCTCTAATGAGCCAGTAGTTCCTGTTTTAACCAATCCATTTTCTAGTTAAAACAAACATGACAACAAACAAAAAAACCCCTGCACCTCAAACAACAACAACAACAAAAATTTAAAAATTTCATCAGCACCAGTTGCCAAAAACATATCACTCACCCCCACCCCCAAAAATCTGTGGCACTCTTTATGTCCCTTACTGGTTTATAGAAATTTCTTTTGGAGTTTCATGATAGAATGTGGCTTAGATTTTCCCTCAGCTTTATCTCACATAATGATCTACAGCATATGCTAGTTTGCACTTTAAAGTGAGCAGAAAGTAGGAGCCGGTTTTTCTGCAGCGGCTAAAAGAGAAATAACCTGTTTCTACAATTAATAGTGTTTCTCTCAGAAAGTTCACGATTTTTGACTTGTTCTGGCCTGCTACATTAGCATATTTTGTTCGATTGCCAGCTGTGTTCTCAGTGCTGGGAAGAAATAGGTTCATATGAATGTAGAACCAGTCTGAAGTCCTGACTGTAGATAGTGCTCATAATTAGCCATTCCCAGGGGGTTGATGTGTGAAGAGGCACCAGTTTAACACTGTTAAAATTATTTCCAAAGAGTTCCCAGCATCTTTACTGAAGGAATCAATCAAAAATGTCTTCAGAAAAAAAGTAATTGCTTTCAAGGATTAAAATTTTAATCAGGAATATTCAATTAGCAGTTAATGTTGAGATCCACATTTTAGATTTTTATGCAAATGTGCCATTCTTATATTTAGTCTTGAAGATAAAGGCGATTCATAGCAAATACACTTCTGTCTCTCAGCTCATCAAGTCAATGATAATTTACTTTGAAGAATATTTTGCACTTGGTACATTTGGAAGTATGTAAATCAGTTCACTTTTGCCCCTTCTGCTATAATTAATCTTTGCATTAGTTATATGAGATGGCTCATAGCATTTTCATTCATGTGAATCCTGTAGTTTCAAAAAGATTTGACCAATATAAGATAAATAACTCGTATAAACTGTTAAACCAGGACTGAGGTTTGCAAGATCTTGATTACATTTATTCCTTAAGAGTAACAATTCTGGAATAGAAGATCTTGAATTGAAAACTTCACAATTACTAAGAATCAGATCTTAAGGATTACTGATAAAACTCCTCTTCCCCTAAATCATTGCATGTTCTGAGAGCAGAGGTCAGTGCAACTTGCACATAAGTATATGTAGAGATATTGTATTGACAGTTCCAGGATTATGACACTTTCCTTGATCAAAATCCATCTTCAGTTGTATGAAGTAGAATTTTGAATTTATGATTAGAGATAAATTTCATTTTTCATTTTAAAATTAGAAAATATTACACTTACATGTGCTTGTTTGAGATTTGACAATATATCAAAAATCTGTTAATTAAAAAGTCCCCATAAGGCATGGAAATGTATGAGACTATTTCCTGGCTTACATAAAGCTCTTTGATTTTCCGATATATATCTTATAATATGCTATTTTATCCTTGCAATTTAGTGAGTATGTACTAGAAACTCAGAGAAATAGTTAAATAATTTAATTTCTCTTCAGAAACTGCAAACAATGACTGTTATAAATGACATAATCTATTCTTATGGATCATCTAAGACAAATAGGTTTTTTGAATAGCCTGAACAAGCAAGAAGAATTCTGTTGGAATTGAAAAACTTTAGAACTGACCATTCTTACCTGTCTAAATTATGTTTTAGTGTTATTTATGTCTTAATATTCCCATTTTTACTTGGAAATCTAATATGAATATATGACCAAATACATCAAAATGCACAAGTTAGCTTGAGCTGACAAGACTTTGACCTTATAAACCTCACTGTCTGTAAAGCCAGAACAGATATCCTCTGTTGGAATGGACACAGAAGGATCACTGAGGTCCAATTCCTGTCCCTGCACAGCAGGGAACAGGGCATGGCTGCCCCTGTGCCTCATCTGCTTGATTTCTGACATTTTGGAATTGCCTGCTCCTATTCTGTTAGGACGTGGTGCTCAAAAGGTGCTCAGGACCAGCACTGGTGGACCCCAGCACCTTCAGGAATATTTCGCCAGGAAACCCTACATATCTAAATCCCTGAGCAGCCTGAAGTCTGCTCTTCTCACATCCAGGACTGGAGATTTGCTTGCAGTTTTAATCTGGTCAGACTTGATTTAAACTCAGTTGTTCTCTGGTCACTGTGGTCAAGGTGGCCACCAAACACCACTCCTGAGACATCCTCTTTCAACAAGCAACAAATCAAGAAGGGCAGCTTGCCTAGTGCCTCTAGTACTTATACCACGACATTATCATTTGAGTGTTTTAGGATTCTCCCAGACCTGTTTGTGCCAGCTTTATGGTGTTCCCAATTATCATCCAGCAAGTGGAAGTTCCTCACAAGGCAGTTGAAATAACTTGAAATAAACAAGCAAACAAGACATTTCCATAACCATTACTCAGATCAAATATCTAATTAAATATACATCAAAGAGTTTATAGAGTGAACTGCATTTTGATCACTGCCTTTTTGCTAAGGAGGTAAGTGCTCATAAGCACTGAATAAGGCTGATCAGGGGTGAGGCTGATCTGTGCCTGGCTTGCTTTTGCTTTATGTAAATTGGACCTGATATAGCTACCATTAAGGCTTGTCACTACCTTAACTAGATATTAAAATATCTATGGACAAAACTTGTAAAAGACTGATCTAAGGAACATACTTAACCACTGTGTAGCCATGTACCTTTTTATGGTCATTGATTTCCATAAGACCAATGTTTGAAGAATACTAGGCAAGACTATATGAACTCCAGTCCTGATGGAGCCATGAAAATATTTGCAGAAACAATTATAAGAATCAAGGAACACATTTAACTTGAAAAAATTATTTCCATTGTATAGACTTACATATACTATCTTATGCATATCCTATTTTGGTTGGTAACAAGTAACCCATTTTAAAAAAATGCAATGTTTCATACTTAAGATATATGTGGGTACATAAGTATAGTATACATATATGTATACATCTTATGACAATATTCTGCTATGGTATAGCAAAAAAAAGTGAATTTACATTTTTGTGTAAATATTTTCTACCTATAGAACCATTATTTTGTTTTAGAATTCAATAATATTGAAATACATTTATATGCATCAGATACAATTTCAGAGGAGGCAGAGCTGTTTAATGTAGATTTATAATAAAATTCTATATTCAAAGTTGGGAATAGTATATTTGAATTCTCATTAAAAGCTCATTAAACAGTTAAAGGATAGTGCCCCCATTCTTGCTTGGTAGATGATTTTTAGGAGAAAAATAGTTTGTTTTATATTTCCTTTTAGAGGTACTCTTCATTTATATTGTACATATAAGACAGCACTGTCCTAGAGGATCACTTAGTGGAATATTTTTTATAAATTTGACACTAAAGGAACATTCTGCTATTCATTCTAATTGTGTTCTTTATACAGGAAAGAGAAACGAGGAAAGTAAAATCCAAAACCAGTCGGGAATTAAGACAAACAAGGGAATTCAGGAAAATAAGGTATAAAATCTTCAATGACTGTGTCCCTTAGCAGTGTAGAAGAGTCACTTGTTGGAGATGAACAATAGTAAGACATGACACAGGAACAGGTTTGATCACAGTATTAGTAGGAGAAGAGAGGCTTTGTGTGGCCAGGGACAGGTTTCTCTGATCCTCTTATACTCACCAGACAAGAGGCTCTGCTAAATATGCACCCTAGGGTTTCTATTCCCCAATTTCCGTCATTCACTGCCTGGTACTTAACAGTTCCATACAGTGTTCAGTCTTTCTGGGACTGTGAGAGGTAGGGTGATACGCTCAATGCTGTATTTCCTGGCCCAGGTATCTCAGGGGTTATTTCAGAGGTGAGTCCCATCCTAATTCTTTCTGGGGTGTCATGTTGCCACAGGACTTACATAGAATGATGTTTTGGGCACTGGCATGGATTGAGAGGTTTGTTTTCAGCCACGTGGCATTTGCCCTCATCACAGTAAGCATTCAGTAATTGAATTGGCAGATTGTGGCAGTAGTCCAGTGCAATTGATCTGCCAGACCTACTCATACTGATCCACTCACTGTCCAGATATACTTTTTTTGCTGATTTATGGTGCATGTTTCATAGATAACCTGCACAAGTGGTCAGGTCCCTCCATCGGTCAGGAGCCCATTTTTACGTTGCACATCCATATGTTCACATATAGATGGCCTACCCCATTGACCCAAGAGGCACAATGGTTAGGCTGGGGCTGGTGGTCAGTACATAACAGCTTCTCATTGTTGCTTCTTCATTATGACACTTTTCCTCTCCTTGAGTAAGAGTTCTCCATGGGCTGTAATCCTTCAGTTAAAGTCTGCTCCATTGTGGGTCTCCCTTATACTACTGTGAACATCTACTTTGACATCTTCCTCCTCCTTCTCTCTCCTTGGAGTTCTCTCTGTTGTTTTTAATTTTATTTCTCTTCCTCCTCTTTCTGAGATTTTTTGCTGAGCATTATGTATTATGGTATGGAATATCCCTGTGGTCAATTTGAGTCAACTAACCTAGTTATGCTATCTTCAAACCTCTTGTGCCAGCCTACTCATTTGGGAGGAGGGGAGTATGGCAGAATGTGAAAGAGAGAAAATCCTGACACTGTGCAAGCATTGTTTGACAATAGCCATAACACTAATGTTTTATCAGCACTTTTCTAGCCACAGACATGAAACACATCAACATACGGACTACTGTGAAGAAAGTTAACTCCAGTACAGCCAGCCAAAGACAGTTTCCACCTCATGTTCAATGGAGTTTTTCTTAATCTCAGGTCCCACATTAAATTATATATTTATGTATGTTTTGATGTCTTATTAACATAGTTTCATTTCTGTACTATACTCAAATCTTCCTAAATATTTACCAAAACCATGCTGCATTTCAACATCCAATTCTTCTATTTCATACCTTTCATTTTCCTTTCCATTCTGTCTAGCTCTCATTCCCAAAATTCATTCTTACCAATACCTAAATAACATCTGGGTCTAGACATTATCATGAACCACCTTCCACTGATCCTGGACATGCACACAAATACCATTGCATGTTCTGTGCCACCTTTCCAAATGTCCACATTGACAGCCAATGGGTTTGACTCCATTAAAAAAATTAACAGTGTCCTGAACAGACTGGAGTGGAGTCAGACTGACACAGGTGTGTTCCAAGGAGCATCTTATCCAACAGCATGTGGTCATTATTAACCAAGTAGATGAACAACACTGTACTCCAACAACATGAGAGATGATTTTAGTGCACAGCATTGACACTTGAAAGTCAAAGCAAGAAACATGCATTGAAGTGTTTCACAAAGACTAAACACTAAACAGATCCAAGGAAAATGTGAAGGAATTTGCCAGTTAAAAATTGCTATCACATTAATACAGAACTTTCTTTTTGTTTGTTTGGGGGTTTTTTTGTTGTTGTTTGGTTGTTGTTTCTTTAGTTGTTGTTGTTAACTTTTTAAGATGTCAAATTTTCCAGGCCATTATCTGAAGTCTTTAATGACTTAAGACGAGAAGTTAATTGCTGGCTATTCTTATTTACTGCTATTGGTCATGGTTCAGTAATCTAATAGATAGCTCATATTCTGTGTAGCAAGATCATATAGCCTGACTCACTGAAGTAAACCAGTTCATCTACAGAGAAAAGGAGTTAGATTTCCTAAATGAATTGTTTGAAAGGGGTTTGAATGGAGAGTAGAACAAAAAGTTCTATACAGTGATCACCCACCTGCCTTCTCTTTCTCAGTCTATTTGCTGTGCAGGTTTTTCTAGTCTTCAACACATGGCATCCCTAGACAGGCAGATGACTTGCTCTTGGTTACTCATGTAATGAGAGAAAAATTGTATTGATTTATTTAGTTTTACAAATATGAATCATATCATGAAGAATTCTAATTCACAAATCCTTGCTGGAAAACATTTACAAATATTTGAATTTATTTTTGTGGATTATTTCTGGTTGATTTTTGAACAGGGCATCTTACATAGGCAATTTTCATAGCTTCACAACAGCAGAATTTCTTCTAATCTGTTGAAGGAATTCAGACAAATATTTCAGTTGCTTAAGAAAATGATGATCAGTGTCTTCTACTTAACACTTGGTAGACCTAAGATAACATGTATTTTAATTTATTGAAGTGTATTAAAAAATGTCAAAACCTGCATTAATATGTAGATATTGGTTTCAATGTTTAACCTGATATATAGATGATTGTATCTTGCCCAAGAAAAGGTCCATGGCCAAAGTTTTACTCCAGCTTAAACTGAATCCATAATTTGATGTTTGTGCATGATACATATATATAAAATCTGTTTCACAAGGCATAAATATACTCAGATACTCTGACCAAATTTTTATCTAGCATTTTAATAAACGAATAAGCTACTTAATAAACCAATATGTTTATTTTGCTAGAAAACAAAAATAACAAGACACTTCAGATACAGGATTTTTATCACTGTGAGGGTGCTCTTAGTTCTGCACACCAAACCATTGTCCCTCTCCTTGCCCTTCTTAGGGCACCAGCACAGAACCCATTCAGTATGGGGTTACACTAGATGTGAGTTCCAGTGTTAGCTCAGCCCCTCTGTCCCCCCTTAAGGCTTCAATACTACTATCCTGTTTCATTGTCAAACAAATGAGAAGCAGATCCTAACCAACAATAACAGGAGAATAATTCTGCTCAAAGAAACATTGACACTTGAGATTAAAATTTTAGAATATTCCTGAGCAAAGTTTTTTTTTCCTAAAAAACATTTAGAGCAAGGCTTTTTAGAAATTTCTGAAGAATGCAAATAACCTGTATTTCTCAGAGAGGTCATAAATGGCAGACCACTCATTGTTCCAAACTCTTTGTTTATTAAAAACAATTCTAATACTAATCTCATGATTTTACACATTTTATGTAAGGAATTACTTTTTCTACAGATTAGATTAACTAATATGGCTAAAATTACAAGAGAATTACAGAATATTCTTATTTGGAAGGGACCCACAAGGATAATCTAGTCCAACTCTTACCTTATTTTATTTGATACAGAAGACTTCATGTTTGAAAAATATTGATATTTTTATTTGAAGAATCAAAAAAAAAAAGAAATGAAAACTGGAGGGTGGTATATGAAAAAAAATGTAAAAAAAAAAGGAAAGGGAAAAGAAAGAGAAAGAAAGAGAAAGAAAGAGAAAGAGAAAAAGAGAATGAGACAAAGTGTAGTGGCGGATCTTGGTGTTGGCTCCTATTGCTCTTTAGCGGACTTCTTCATGTTTCTTGTCATTATTAGATGCAAAATAGTTGCCTTTTTCTTGTCATTACCTATAGAAAACATCCATTTTGACTGAGCTCTTGACAGCTAATTACTTAAACTCTGAAAATGATCTATAAGCCATTTAGACACAGGTGGCACATCTCTGCATGTTGCAACAGATTGTGCCGTTCCACAGACCAAAAAGTTTCTTGACAAAGGAATTTCACAACCTGATATGAAAAAAAAAAAAAAGTAATATTATCTTATCTACATTCACTTCTCACTAGACCAGGCTGTTCAATAACACATCTAACCTGGCCTTGAACACCGCCAGGGATGTGATATCCACAGCTTCTCTGGGCAACACCTTCCACTTTCACAATAAATAATTTCTTCCGTATGTCTAACCTAAATTTTCCCTCTTTAAGTTTTAAATCTTTATATTTAAGCTTAGGAGTTCAATGGTTAGGGTACCCTGTTCTAATAGCATTTTTTCCCATCTAAAGTTAACTAATTGAAAACAAATGTGATCTTAAATAGTTTCAGCAAGCCCAATATTTTATAGATGTCAAGTCCCATCTATTTTTGTTTTTTTTTATCATCTACAAACTATATTGTTAGATACAACTGCTTCATAAAATATGGAACTATTAAAAGAGCTCCAAATATAAAGAGTGCCCAGTGGTTAATTATGAGTTAGCTGATAAGATAGATACATTTCAAGACGAATAAGTACAGAACTTGCTCACTGCATTTGACCAAGTTATCCGCAAGGTGTCAACATGGATTCATAATAATTTCTATGGTTATAAACAAATAATTGTCTTGTTAAAAATAGAAATTTGGAAACGACAATTTACAGGTGCTGAGGGCATCTCTTCTGTTCCAAGTTTTGAAAGAGACATATTTTCTCAATCTTTTTTTCATGAGCAATTTAATAACTGTAGAACTTTCATATTTCTTCTTTTGAAGGCACTAAAGGGTATTTTAGTAATGTGTTTATCTACAGCTAACAACCATAATTAGCTTAAGTTATGGAATGCCCTAAATAAATGAAGAGTAGTTTATAGTTGTTCAGAAACACAGTTTGTTCTGCTGGTGTTTTGTTAAATATTTGCAGAAAACATGTTTTGCATCATTTGCAAGTTACATAAACCTTTATAATTATGGCCTAAGGTACTATACAAAAGTTATTTAAGTAATTCCCAAAGATTGCCGCTCAGTGCACCAAGCATTAATCAGCTGTTGTGTCTATTATAAATGCAGAAGCAATTAAGTGGATCTGTGGTGAGAACAGGTTATTGCCAGATTTATACAACATTTTTCAATGGCATCATTACTGATGAAGGCTGTAGTGAGTTGTTTCTTTCTTAGTGAAGAATAATAATTTTACTTTGTGCCTGAAATTCCCTGGGTTTTTTTAAAATTAAACGTGTATCAACAGAAATGTGATAAATCCTAAATAGATTTAAAATGCATACCATGGGAAAAAAAAAAAAAAACCAAAAAACAACAAAACACCCCTTTTCCTGCCAGAAGAAGCAAAAATTAATTTTTGTATTAGAAAATTAATATATATCAATGTCCCAAAATTGGAACAGGATTTGCTCAGAAAGCATACATAAGAATCAGTCTCACCTGCAATTACTTTGCAGTTTTGAGGTCTAATATTTGAATGTAAAATCCGCTGTCTTTGCCCTGTGAATTCACTGAAGGCAATGGAAATTTTACTTAAACAAAATATAAGAAAAGACTGACTGTCGGGCAAGTCAAAAGATATTACATGAGGAAAAAGAGAGAATGGAGCAGAAACTCTATGGGAAGCTTATATGCTTGCATGTATATTTTAACAGCCTACTGCTACTCTACCATTAGAGTTTTCCTTTGCTAATCTTGGGTAACTGATAATAATCTGCTCCTGCTCTGTGAAATATTGTTTAACTGCCATGTGAGGGTTCTACCACCTTGAAAGATGCTCAAATTGTTTTTGCTTCTATAAGCATATAGATTTTCTTGAAATGTTGAAAGGGTTGACGTTGCAAGAGCTGAGAACCACTCCTGAATGTATCATACAATGTATTCAAAACCGGGCTAATCCTAAAAGATGAAGTCAATTTGGAGCTTTCATTAAATAGTCTGTAGTTTAAGCATACTTCGATTTACAGTAATTTAAATTACCTGAGGAAAAAAGCCCCCTTATAAATGTAGCTGTGGGACTGACTGCCTTCTTTAGGCGCTCAGAAACCTCACAAAAACTTGCATTCTTAAATCTGTCAGATAATCCAAGATTATTTTGTGCTTTTTAAGTTTGGGATGCAATGTGTAATCATACTTGAATTGTATGATGAGCTAGCCAGTTCCCCATGAAAAGGCATTGTTTCATTGCAGCCTTTGTGACAACTGAAAAGCACACCAGCTCCTTCTCTGGCTAGCTGCATCTGCTGCTCCACAGAAAGGAATTTAGTTGGGTCTTTCCTTCTTTACTTTGCTATTCTTTCTTGGAAATACACAGTTCTGTAATTGGGAATGAGCACAGCTATTTAATATACTTAATATTGTCCAAAATGTTAATGTATTTGGCACATCTTCACAAGTTTGTATCTTACAGTCTGATCTTTTACAATGTCCTCCAAAAGTCTGTCCAAATGTTCAATAGTAAAAAAAAAAAACCCAAACAAAACCACTAAGTACAGCAAGAAAATAGAGGCTCTCTAGATATAAACTTGATTAAAGTAATATTATCCACATTCATTTTAGTAGTCATTATGTGTAATCAGAATCTCATTAATTACTGTAAGGAATTAAGAGACTCTAGGACATGCAATATTTAAAGACATAACATGACAGAGATATTTATGTCACTGCTGGCTCCAGGAAGCCATCTGTTTAGTTGAATATAATAAATTTTCCATTAGCTGTTGATTTCTTGGTCAAGGTACAATATGTTAGTCATAGACAACTTTATAACTTTCTTAATGCTACATGCAGCAAGCACATTAACACAAGAAAAGTCAAGCCAGTTTTCAGTTAAACATATTGGAGGAATCTCTCTCAAACTGCTTATTAAACATGGAACTGTTTTGGGACATGGGACACCTAAATTTGTATCACAATTACAATTACAAAAATAATTACTTGCACATTCCCCTTTTAGGTTGCTTCACAGGACTTTATTAGAAGAAACATCATACAAAAGAAATTGTGAAGGGAGTTTCTCTTTTAAAGCAAACTGTAGTGAGCGACTTTACTTTCTGGGAATTTGCTGTACATTTTGCCCTAGACACTCAAAGTTAATACAATTTTAAATATTTTTCATAAACGGAAAGATTTGTAAGGACAACCTGTTGCCTGTAATCCAGGTGAATGGGAGAATTTGCAAGGACCTTAAATTCCACTTGGAATCTTCAGGTTAGAAATTAGTGAAAAACTGTAAAGGTTAGGAGCAGTGTTGGAGCAGTGTGCACTCTGTCACCAGGAGGTATTTAGGAACAAGATAAATGGGGCATCTCCTTAGAGTAACTCCTTGCAGTAGGAGATGCAGCCGTGGAGCAGGAGAGTGCAGTAGATGACCTCAAGGCCCCTTCCAGCTCTCTGAGTTTATGTATTGGCAGGAGTAAGTTTATTTAAAGGGGCAGATTGACTATTCCTCTGTACTGCGGTGCTTAACCTCCATGCATTGCTCTTCTCTTTCAGGACTGCAAGCAACAAAGAGCTAAGGGTAAACAGAGGCTGTTTACATCAATTACTGTTTTCTTTTGCCCAGCAAACACAAGCAGAAGATTATATATCTTACCTTGAGTTTGCAAACACAGAGTCCACAAAGCAACCTCAGAGGAGTGGACTGAGATCTTGAAATGGTAATATTATGTTACCATTAATAATGTGTAACCACATTATGTTACAGCAGGAAAAGGAAAGAATCCTTGCAATAACACAGATCCAGTGAATAGACACCCACGTCTAAATGGAAAACTGGGAGATAAAGAAAGTAAAGGCTGTTCCAAAGATACCTGGCTCAGACTATCAGGGGTCTTGGAATACATTCAACTTGAACTCTGTTGTAGGAAAATTCAGATTTTGAAAAACTTTGAATTCACCTATAAGTTTTTCATTTGAAGACTTTACTAGAGAAAACTAATGATGTTTCCTATAGCAAGCAACTCCATATCAAGTTAGGTCAAAGATTGGTATTCTGTCACCAATGGCAACTTGACAGTACCATGCTTATTTTCCTACTGTGAAGCAATGAATTGCAGTGAAATTTGGGAAAAGGAAATAAGGCAAAACCAGCCCCCTCCCCCCCTCCAAAAATGAGCAAATGACAAAACAACAAAACATACAAAACCCTAAGATAAAGACAATGAATGTACCAGAAATGAAGATGGCATGAGAAAATGAGAAAAGAAAAAATTAAAAATGGAGAATAAAAGGAAGTTTTCAACAACAACAAAAAGTGGAAAATTGAGTTTATAGTTTAATTTTCTTTTTAGTTAGTAGTAAAACAGCTCCCCATACCTTTTCAGATGTGGAAAGCAGGCAAATACAGGATGCACAGGCAAGGAAGGATTAATGTCTCTTTACTGAGGCTTGGAGCTCCCAACTGACATGTAAGCAACCTGTAGAGTTTCCCTATTGGGAAGGTATTGCTGAAGTGCCAAATTAGGGCACTGCTTCAAACTAGATTACAGTGCCTTTCACAGTTCTGGCTGATTTTTGTCCTGGCCAGCAACTATATTACAATATTTCTTATTTCTTATATGAACTATAGTAACTGTATAGCTTCTTATTCTAATAGTCTCACAGATATGCTAATATTTGTCCAGATTTTGTTTAATAAGCAGCACCTAACTGAACCACACCACAATTTAATATGTTATATAAATTACTCAGATTTCCTAGATGATAATTTGTGTCCTTGAAAATAACCACTGACATTCAGAGGCCGAAAGAATTCACTTTTACAGTGTGAGTGCTGCAGCTTGTGCTTTGTCAGTAAAAATAATTTGCAGCAATGTTTCATGGTTCTTGCCACAATAGAACAGACCAATGCATCTCAGCATCACAAAATTTAGCAGGCATCCTGACCCTGCAGTTATAAAAACTGTTCTAAATTTATAAGCAGATATAAATATCCAGACAGCAGCATTTAATATCATATCTGCCTCTTCTTATGATCAAAGTAACAGCAAAACCCAGTACTTCACTTAAAAGAGGAAGGGGAAACTTTCAAGGGCAGCTGATATCTAAACAACTAGAAGCATCTCCTTCAGCTGCTATGTCTTTTGGGTAGTGTTTGATGTCACAAAAGAATTTTTGAGATTAAAGGTATTGTATTTAAATAAATTTATAAAATATTTTTTTACACTTGGCCTTGATTCTCCCCATATTTATAGCACTAAAATATCAGAAAAAAGTTCAATCTTTTTTGGTGGGACAAACATAAAATTTAAGACACTTAAGTCATGGTTGCCAGAAAGAGCAATTTGCATCCTCCACACAATGACAACTATAAACTAACAATAAATACATTAAAAGTCAGCAGCCTAAAATACTGCAATTAACATTACCCAAAATATTTCTATTGTTTTAGTGCTGTTTATTGTCTAACATAAACTTTGATCACTCAAAACATAGAAAGAACCAGGATTATGGCCTAATCATGATTCCTCTCTTTACATTGCTGTTAAGGCACTGTACTTATTGCAGGAGCATAGAGCATAAAACTTTCATACAATATTTATCCTAGCACAGCAGGTTGATAGAGGATACTAGCAAAGCACCTTTCTTTTTAATATTTCTTTTATCCATGATTTCCAGCTGCCAATGTTAATAAAATCTGATGCCAGGGTCTCCCATCCTGTACCTGCAAAGCAAGTTCACAAGTCAGATAAATAAGGGAAAAATAAATCCAAAAAATCATTTAAACTATTAAAGAAATTATGTAGCTTTTCAGTCACGATTATATACTTATTTCTAAAATTTATTTATAAGTGAAATTGTTGCAGGATATGAAGATAACAAAAATCAAGGAAGTAGATGGAGCTCAAGAACAGATGGAGAACCCAGGGATCTAGAAAAAGCTTGAGAATAAAATTTTAGGTGTAAAAATAAAAAATAATACCCAAACAAACAACAAAACTCAAATAATCCCACAAAAAACACCAACAAAAAACCACCCCCAAAACCAAATCAACAACAAAAAAAGGGCAGTAAAATATGTTGATACTATTAGCACAACAGAGTGTCAGTGTTTTCAAAATGAATGAGCTCCTTTTTCCTCTGAAATTTTCTGAATATAATGCCATGTAAAGTGCAACAAATTTATTAGTGTCTAAGAATGGAATCACTTCAACAAAACCATGCATCAGCAATTTGGTATGAAATATATGTGAATGGGAGCAAACAAGTTTTACTTAGAGCCTGATAACTGTCCATTTCATCAGTTTTTGTAAAATTATGTGCCCATTTGTTCCAAAGAGTTCATAAGTTAAAGTGTTAAGACAAAGTTTGTGTAGAGGAAAGAGGAAATCTTACATGGAGAAGAAAACCCAGTCTGGAGGCATGGTCAGAGCAATGTTATGTATGGTAAGAGTGATGTACTCTGCAAAAATAGTTCTGTGTACCTTCATTGGGAAAGTCTGGTGATTTTCTGGAGCTTTTAAATGAAACTAGCAATAGAGAGAGGAGAGGTTGCCATCTCTGTCTTACACTGCAGGTAAGTGGCAATGACAGGCTTGGGTGTTATTTGCATTGCAGCTGGATGCTTTAGTCTACCGGAATGAAAAACCAAATGCGTGAAAAGAAGTTGAGATCCTAGATCTGAGCAGCAGCACATTAGACATATGGTAACAGAGATTTAAAGCTCATTTGAACATTAGATGAATATATTCCATGATGTGAAATTCTTAAACATAATTTATTTCCAGCAGAGGAGGCAGAATTGCAAATTTCTAATATTTTCTGATAAGCAGATTGTATTGAATCAGCTACAGACCAACTCATGTCATACAAAATAAAACAGAAGCATCACTGAGCATGTTTCTTAAGATTAGAATCCCCTTTTTCCTACCTCTAATTCTGTTCTGCAGCATTCCTTCAACTTTTTAATACAATTTGCTTGTTCATTTTATTCTTATTAGTTATTTCTTGCAGATTATGTTTTTATAATTAGTAATGGCAATATTTTTGCCTAAGATAAGTGTTTTACAGAATTAAGTGTGTTGATGTGTATGTCATAGTTAATTGCATTCTCTAAATTTAGGTAATGTTGTGGGGAATAATTTCAATTAGTTTGCTTTTCTTCATGGTTATTAAATTCATTTGAAAAAAAAGGAGAAAAAAATCCTAACAGCAGTGTGATGGGGGTTCTGAAATAAGAGATTATAGCTTAGCAAATCTTATTGAAGCCATCTGCAGGTATAACCATAATTTATCTTATTCATTTAGAGGAAAAAAGCAAGAATAAAAAATACTCAACCAACCAACCAACCAAAAAAACCACTACCACCCAACCTCCTCCCTCCAAAAAAAAAGAAATCTAAAACCCGAAACCAAGATAAAAGCAACAGCGACATAATAACTATAGAGGTTTAATCTGCTTTCTCCAGAAAAAAAAAAAAAAAAGAATAAGAAAAACTTCAAATTCAATCTTACTTTTGACATCGGCCCTCTCTATAATATTGTTCTCTATAATATTTAATGAAAGTATTGCAATTTGATTAAGTTTAAACAATTAAAATAATTTATATCCATCATGCTGCAATGGCTCCAAATCCCCCTCCTTGAACAGACCAAATTAAGAAGAATAATTAGTGGGAAAAAGAAAACCATACTCTTAATTCGTTGCCAATCCTAGTAAGCCTGGTTTCTACCAATGATCTTCAGTGCAAAATAAAAAGGTAAATCTAGATGAAATTAAAAATTTAGGATGGCCAAGTGAGGAGGAAAGGCATTTTAGACTAGGTTTAATTTAATGTAATGGGATTTGATACCTAGTGAGAGTATGTTCCTCTTGGGAAAGTAACTCTGTTAAATTTTGTGCAGAAGCCTGCAAATGCTCATCATACACGGATAAAGGAAGATGTGTAAAGCACTTGTAAAGACTTCCAGTCAGAGATGGGGCCATGGTGTCACGGGGTTCTCCAGGCAGCCTCCTGGCATATTGACTCACCTGCTGCTGCTCTCTGTGACACTGATTGAAGGGACATTTCTTGAACAAAGCTGCTGGGACCTTTGCTCTCATCTTGCTTGCAGACTCACCTCCAGGATTTGCAAACCACTCTCTTACAGCACTGCATGGCAACTGAGCACACTGTGCCACAATATCTTAATAAATTGATTGAGCTGGGCTGGCTCTGTGTGCCTGAAATCTAATTAACATAGCCAATATCTGTTACTGGCAGCTGTGATGGGCTAATGGACCTTCTAGTGACCTTAACATTGCTCAAAACTTCAGAGGAAGTTCTGTGTGAGATTAGGTAGGTGCAATGAAAAGCAGGACAAAAAGCCAAAAGTCTGCAAAATTAAGTTGTCTTTTTCTAATAGGCTGTATTTTGTTAACAACTGTCATAGAGACTATGAACATGCCAATGCCATCACAGAGAGCTGTCATCTTGCCATGATGGCAAGAAAACTGAAAGTGATGGAGTGACAGAAACAAAGACACATCTAAGAATAAGGAACTGAAAAGACGAACCTGCTATTCCATTTTTAATGCCATCATTTGTTCAAATTATACCAGATGTTCTGGGCCTTGACACAGGGGTTGATCAAAAGCTGTGGGAACTGACAACAGAACTGTAGGCATGGGAGTTTAACATGTTGCTCTGTACTGAGGCAGTACATGACCAGACTTCCCTACTTGCTTCATCATCCTTGCAGAGTGAAAACAGGACCAGGCAGTGACACAAATCCTTCCTTCTGTTGTTTGAATAAGTTACACATGGTGAGAAAATGCCAAAACCACAGATTTTGAATTCTGGAGTGGGGGAATTCCTGACTTCTTCTACATATTGAATGAATAAATCAAGTTCTAATTTTAGGACAATGTTAAATGCACCTCTCAATGCTTGCCATCTTTCATAAATGCTCCTAATACTATTATATCTTTGATATTTACTTAAACCGTAGTCGAATTAAATCTGCACTCTCTCTCTTTGACCACAGCTTTACTCAAACTGAAGCTATACTCGTATTTCTGGTTGCAGAGAACAGGAACAAACAGCCTCCCACCCTGTCCTCCACTTGCACTTGCAAGTGCCTCAAAACACACCAAAGTTGGAATGGGATGACATGCAACTGAACCTTGCTGCCTGTAAGGAGGGTACCAGTTTCTGAAGGTATTTTCACAGCTTTGACCACTGATCTGTTGGGCCTCCAGGTTAATAGCAACAATCAGGCTAAAGAGTATTTTATCAGATCTAGGAAAAAAGAATTAATTCTGTTGCAATATAAGAAGGAGCTTTATTTATGCTTTCCTTAAATGTTTAAGGTGATATTTAGATACTTCTTCTTGCACATGATCTCTCACTAATTACAACCTAATGAGAAGATCCCATCTTCTTGCTAGATTGAAAATAAAAATATGGGAAGTCTAAAAAAGCATAGTGTATTTTTTCTAAGATATCATAAAGGGAATAAAGACATCTGTGGAAGTGAAAGCCCACATTTCCAGTGGAACACTTCTGAATGTTCAATGGTTTAACTTTTGATGGAAGCTATTCCATCTTTACATGTGCAGATAGAAAGGGAGAAGCCAGAACATATTTTCTTAAAGGTTTGAGAGCTACCACATGCTGGGAAAATGAGGGCTATTTCTACCTAATATTAGAAGGGGCAATAGTTAATAAGATTTAATAAGAAGACTAAAGGGAAAGATTGTACCATACAAAGAAATGCTTATGTATACTGAAGATTTAGAAAACATGTGAATTGTGTATTAACTTTTAGAATAAATAAATCACCGTATTTTAGAATAAATATTATATAGATATATTGCATTTGATTTCAAAATACTGCTTTAGAGTTCTCACGTATCTTAAATGATTGTATTTATGTAAACAGTGCAGAGTAATTAAAAAGTCAAATTTAAATTTATAATAAAATAAAACTACATAACTTTTTTTCAAGTAGTTTTCTTTCCTTCTTTCACTTGCCAATATAAAGAATTGTTTATAAAGGAAAGCATCACGGAAACTTTCTAACAAAATTTATAATGAAGAAAAAATGCTGAGAAGAAAAAAATATACGACAATACTTATCAAATAGGATTTTTTTCTGAACTTTTTATCTATACTATATCCCCCTGGTATTGTCCAGCTGCTAAACTGAGTCAATGAACCTAAAACTCACTTTTTATATTACAGTGTTTTGTCTAAGGGTCTTATTACTTCAGAGAGATAAATAAAGGGAAAATATGTATTATATTGTATATTTCAATTTTAGACTGATCATTTTCCTTGATTTTCCTATGACTTAAAAAAACTTCCATGGTCCAGGAATATCCAGTGACCAAGTAGGCTGATGCACAACTCTTTGAACCAGCATCTGTTGGTGCAATGGAGTTAAAAGCTGATATCACTCATCAAGTCACTCATTTGACCCTATAACTTCACTATGATAGTTCTGCTGTTTTTGTCACTTTCATCTATTCAGCTTTTGCAACAAGATGGCTTAAAATATTGAAATGGAATGATGAAGATTCAGCAGAATTAGAAAGGCTGCCTATTTGTCTCCAATTATCATGAGGCATTGGTGACCCAATAATAAAAACTTTGGAAAAATATGTCAGGAAGTTAACACTGCAAGTGCAAACCCAGCTTAGAGAAAGCCTGCTGGAGGAAGCTGTAAGTTTTTCAACTTTTAATTTCCAAGAATTAATGCATTAAGTTGCAAAGTGACTATTTTGCAGCCAATTTTTCTTGAGAAAAAACAGGAGGAAAAAAAGGCAAAAATACAAATAAATTCTTTAACTTTTTTTTCCCTAGCTGCCCAAGCAGGCAGTGAATGGGAAGAATCAGTGAGGTTTTCCTGTGTGTTTCAGCAGAGAGGCTTGGTGCCTTTGGTCTCCACTAAAGCTGCTCTTAAAACTGACTGACTCAGAGAACAGACGTCACCCTGCCATGGCTGCTGTGATCTATCCCAATCAGATGAGCTGATGAGATCTGCAGAGTGAGCTGCACTTCCCAGAACTGTTTAAATGCACAAAGCAGAAAAAGTTTTTGACCATCTAGGCCTAAGAGCATTGTAGAAAAGAGAATCCCAAAAGAAATTACATCAGAAGGAGCCATTTTTCCATACTTTGCCAGTTTGGAGATCACTTCTGCAAACTACCAATAATGTCTGTATATAGTTAATTCAGTAAATTCCTGATGATTTAATAGACACCAAAAATGGATTATGACCCTTGCCCTTCAAAATAACAGGAAGGCACCGAAGTCAAGGATTAGAATATAAAGTTATTGCAGTCATGATCCTTTCTATCTGAATGACTCTAAATCCAAGGCATTAGAAATGAATTTGTTATTTACACAACAGTTTGCAGTGCTCTAAACTTTAATATATGTAAAAAACTGTCAAACATACAGCCAGGTTATTACATGTTAGAAGCTTTAATTATGGAGTGTTTCAAACATTTCTTATATTATGACATCTTATGTACAGGGGCTTTAATGAATTTATAACTTACTGGACTATTTTCTGCATTCAAAATTGCCTGAAATTGGTCACTAACCACAAATAAATGACAGATTTATCAAAATGTATAAATAAAAAAAAGCAGTCTTTTCAATTTGGTCATTAAATAGCAAGTCTATTGCTAAATGCTAGTAATCATTATTTAAATATTTCTTTACTGTAATTTTTATTCCTTTTCAATCTTCTAACAAGTCTAGGGATTTTTCAACATTTTCAAGTGCAGAGATTATTTCTCATAAAATTTATAAACACTACTAATGTATTTTTGAATGAAAAAAACCTCACATATTGAGAGAGTTGAATTAGTCTCACAATCTATTTATTATTTATCTAAAAATGTTCATGTAACTGACTTCAGCATTAGTGTACTCCCGCTCATGAGGTAGAATTTTTTAATATGAATAATATTTTTTAATGTTTGAGAGAATTCAATAAAGTACAGTAATCTATTCCTGGCCAAGGTTGTAACAATAAATATTAGAACAGGGCACATATTCATAATAATGTATTTAGATGTTGTATGAACTAGAAAGCAGGTGAGAAATCACAATATCACACTGACATGATGTGTTGAAATAGGATTAGACTCGTGGTAGAGCAGGAGCCTGGTCAGGTAAGCAGATGCAATATCACCTCATTTAAAATCCCTCCTTCTTCTGGAAGAGCACAATTTTCCTTATTTTTTCCCATAAATTTCTCAAGTGAATGCAACATTTTAAATGTTTTAGAACAATCAGGAATAAGAAGTCTTCATGTCTGATTTATCACCTTTGAATTAAATGGAACTCAGAAGTTATTTTTGAGCAATATGTTACACAGATGACATATTTCTATCCCATGGCTGTATTTACTCTCTTTTAATACAAGTTTTGGTCCTAAAAATATGTCTGCAATGTAAAAAGTATTATCCAGAAAATATTCTAAAAGAAGCATTAAGTATATTATTTACTAAACAAGATGCTGATGCAATATTAATCAAGCCACTGCAACTCCACATATATTAATATTTGTCTTCTTCTAGAGCATCACATACTTTACATATTACATGAAAAACCTCTGTATTCCAGAAAAGGTGGGAAAATACTGATGCATTTTAGCTAAAGAAAAAACAAACATAGTCAAAAGTTAGATATAGAATACAAGGCAAAGAAATGAGTCAGTGTTTATAAATTTCAACACTGAAGAAAATTTTTGCTATTCATGTATAGCACATACACTTCTCAACTGAGATGACATATGCATTAAAAGATATTCAAAGAGAGTAAAGAACTCTGATGGATGGAATAAGTGAAAACAGTGGCCATGTATGAGGCACAATGTATAAGATTTTAAGAAATTCAATACTGGGACAGCAGGTATTGGACCATGATAAAGACGAAGATTGGAATTCAGGTTTAAGTTCTTGAGAAGGGAAATACATAAGTGTACAAAAACATTGTGCATTAACAGAAGTATAAACATACAAGATAGATAGATAGATAGATAGATAGAAGTAAGCAAGAAGCTAAAACAGAAAGGATTCTCAGCTGACTTTGCTTTCAAATACGTTTGGGTGGCTTGCCTTAACGATGAGATACATACACATTTCTAAGCAAAGATGATAGATCAGTACCAGGTCATCTGAAAATTGACATTTGTGGAGAGGAAATAAAGATATATTTTAGTACTGAGAATGATGCATACATTGAAAATGAGAATCAGACACGCAGGAGTAATAAATCCAGACTACTACTGAATTTTAAAAGATAAAACAAATTTATCTGAACAAAACCCAGGTCAGAAAAAAGAAAAGACCGGGCAAGACAAAAGGGAAATCTCATTACGCTGTAAAAGACAGGAGAAATACATGACACAATATCTTTTAATGAAAGCTATTTTTACAAAATCCTAGTTCTTAGCTGAAGTAAATTCATTGACTTCAGAAAAAGTATAACAGAATAAAATCTTGTATGCATCTATTTCAACAAAATGAACTTTGTATTACATAGAATACTACAGAAGGCAACACTTACCATTACCAACACTTACCACCTAATTAATAATAGTTTATTACATTGTTGTTTTTAATAACAATGGATCTAACATGATGAGAAAACAGATTCTTAACTTACTTAAAACCACAGAAATGTCTTTTCTCTGACATGTTCAGAGGTTTCAGAATGGAACCCTGTTTATATTTGTAATTTTCCGTGAGGTATGACACAGCTTCTGGCAAAAGTCTTGCAATTTTTTTTCCTTTAATTTATTTTTTCAGTTTGTGTTTAAGTGCAACTTAGAACAAATCAATTCAATTTTTTTATATTTTCCATCTTCCCCTCATTAAAAGAAAAAGGAAAAAAAGGAAAAGAAAAAAAAGGAAAAGAAAAAAAATACCAATATACCTCAGTTATGTCATTTACATATTAATGAAGAATGCAAAATTTTTCAAAACTTTTCTTCTAGGATTCCACTTTTTAACCACTAAGGGAGTATCTTAGGATACTAGGTCAGGAATTCTTAAGGTTACAGGAACAAATACATAGGTTTGGAGGGAAATTTTAAAACCAAGACACCTCAAATGACTTGTTTCAGTCCCATATGAAATATCAATCCTTAACGAGAAATAACAGAGAAAAAAAGTCAATAGTAATTGAAGTGAATTTGCACAAATTAATACTCTGGACTCTGCCTCCTTGATACTGGAAAGCAGATATGGATAATTATGAGAATTTGGGGGGAAATTGTCACTTTTCAGACAAATCTGAAGTTAATGTTTTACTGTGCCTCTTATTTAGCAGACCAAATTTAAATTTGGTATATTTAAAATATTCATGTGTAGTCAAGAATCATGATTCCAGACAAAGAGAATAAGGATTCTGGACATCTGTGTTTGCTGGAATGCAGGCATAAACAGTGGCTCATGAGAAAAACAAAAAACAAAAAACAAGAACAAAAAAACCCCAAAAAACAACAAAAAAACCCCACAAAAAAACCCAAACAAAAACAAAACGCATAAACCCAACCAAACCAACAAAAGAAAAACACACCTAAAACACCAACCAAAAAGAAAAAAACCAACCCAACAAAAACCCCCCAAACCTTAAAAAAACCCAGAAAACAACCAAAAAACCAACCCAAATGCCCCACACCACATATTCTTATCAAGATAAGCTACCGCTTCAGCTTGTGGCAAACCATCCACCTAAAATTTTCTCTATGCTTCCCTCTTAAGAGTTGAAAAAACAAGCATCATGTAAAGAAACAATACAGATCAAATTTCAGAGGACAGTGCTTGACAGTCTTATTTAGCTATCCTATTGTCCTCTGCAATCTGGATGTACTGTCTGACTCAAGAGGTCAGAGTAATTTTCTTATTAGAACAGCTAGTTTGTGTCAACAACTTTCTGAAGCCATAGAGTCTGAGATATCCCACAGATTTTCATTCTGAGTGCTGGGCCATTTCTACCTTCAGTGGAGCTATTTTTTTCGGGAAAATAAGTACTTGTTTGTGATGCTACAGTTGTGCATCACACCAGTCAGGCAACAGGGTGCAGGAACTTCAGCACTTCAACATAGCTTTTTATTTTAGTTGTAAAAATAGGTGGTTTAGATCAAGAAAGTTTAAGAAACATTCATCAAAGGGACAAAATGTCCCTCAAAAACTTTGGCAGTTCCTTCCAGTCACTACTCTTGATATAATTCAGATTAGTTTGCTACTTCTTTTTACTACCTTGTGTTTATTGAGACAAAAATACGTTGGTATGCCCGTGAGTTTAATGAGAGTAAAGTAATCCCTGAGGTTCAAAATCATACACCACTTTTTCCCTAATTTAAAACTCCCAGTAATCCCTGACATCTCTCTAACCCCATAAGCAACACCATGCATAGACCATAACCTCCCTTGCAGGGCTCTTTTTGCAAACATTACCTTTCAGATTTACTGTTCATGTGAGGTAATTACAGATAACATATTCCTGCTGTTCTTGCAAGCAGAAATATTGTTTATGGTTCTGGAGATGGTACAGATCAATTTAATCTCTATCAGTTGTTTTAAAATTATTATTTTTTTAAAAAAATGCATCTATTTACCCCTATATGTGTATGAAGGTGTTATTTGACAACTGTGCACTAAAATACAGATCCTAGAGAGTAATTTGAAGAATGGCAATTTGACTCTGCCCCTGCCCAGGAGATACATCACTGGAAACACATAATCACCTGTAAATTTGAAGTTCATAACCTGCAGAAACAAAAACTAACAAAAATATCTTAATTATACTAATTTTGCTTTACACCCTCACTGCTCAATTAGCTTCTCGTCCCTGGGGTTTTTTAAAATTATTTTTACCTTCATCACTGACTTTCTGCTGCAAAATGAATTGGCTTGGCTATCAATTTCCCATAGATTTTGTCCAAGCATCCTTTTCTCCAGGCTAAACAATGCCAGCTCCCTCAGCCACTCCTCACAGGACTTGTGCTCCAGACCCTTCACCATCTCCTCTGCCCTTCTCTGGACACATTCCAGTACACCAATGTCTTTCTTGTAGTGAGGGGCCCAGAACAGAACACAGGATTCAAGGTGTGGCCTCACCAGTGCCGAATAGAGGAAGGTGATCCTTTCCCAGAACCTGCTAGCCACAATATTTCTGATACAGGCCGGGATGCCGTTGGCTTTCTTGGCCCCTTGGGCACACGCTGGCTCATGTTCATATGCTGTTGACCAGCATCCCCAGATCCTTTTCTATCTGGCAGCTTTCCAGACACTCTGTCCCAGCCTGTGCAACTCCCTGGGGTTGTTGTGACTCATGTTCAAGATCCAGCACTTGCCTTTCTCAGTGTCATACAGTTGGCCTTGGATCATCAATCCAGAACTGTCCAGAACTCTCTTCAGAGCTTTCATCAAATCAACTCTCCTAACAAACACGAAGTTGTCTGCAAACTGAATGAGTGTGCACTCAATCCCCTCATCCAGATCATTGATAAAGATATGAAACAGAACTTGTCCAATAATAAGCCCAGGGAAACACCACTTGTGATCAGCCAGCAGCGAGTTGTCACATTTGCTAATCTCCAGTCAACTGGCACCTGGAAAAGGATGGAGAGTGTCTTAGTGTATACTTCCAGCTCCCTCAGTTCCCTTGAGTGAATCCCATTCAGCCTCATATACTTGTGTGTCTCTTAGTGGTGTAGCAGATAATCTATTTCCACTTGGATTATCAAGACTTCACTCTGCTCCCTGTCGCTGTTTTCTAGCTCAGGGGCTGGGTATCCTGAGAATAATTGGTCTGTCCAATAAAAGCTGATCAAAGATGGCATTAAGTATGGAGTCTTTTTCTCATCCTTTTCACCCACGTCCAATAGAGGATTAAGTTATTCCTTAGCCCTCCTTTTGTCTCTAATTAATTAATAGAAACATTTTTTATTTTCTTTTAAGGCAGCAGCCAGATTAAGTTATAGCTGAGCTTTGGCTCTTCTAATTTTCTCCTTGCATAACCACACAGTATCCTTGTAGTCCTCCTTGAATTGTCTTCTGCTTCTTCCAAGGCCATAAATTCTGTCTGTTTTCTTGGATTCCAGTCAAATTCTCCATTCAGCCTGGCCAGTGGTCTTCCCCACTCGTTTGACTTTTGGTTCATGGGCATGGCCTGGACGCACTTTTAAGAGTTCCTTTTTTAAAGAATGTCCAGCTTTCTTGGACACCTTTGCCCTTCAGAAATGCCTCTCAAGGGCCCTGTCACTCTCCTAAAAAGGACAAAGGCTGCCCTCTGGAAGTTCTGCTGATCCCCACTCCTTATTTCTCTGACATCAAAATTTATCATGCTGTGCCCAAGTTGGCCTCCAATCCATAAGTCCTTTTCTGTTTGAAAAGTACAGATTCAGTGAGGAACAATCAACAGCTATGCCAGAAAATTCTCTTTCTGACACTGCAGAAACCTCCTAGACTCTTTCCTCTCTACTGTATTGCATTTGCAGCAGGCATCTGGTAAATTGAAGTACCCCATAAGAACAAGAGCTAGTGATTGTGAGACTTCTCCCAGCCTCTTTTAGAATATTTCGTCTGTCTCTTCATCCTGATTGAGTAATTTATAGCACATTGCCACAATGATATTGGCCTTGTTGGCCTTCCCCCTCATTCTTATTCATGAACACTCAACCATATCATCACCACCACTCAGATCCAGACAATCAAGACCCTCCTTCTTTGCCTACCCTTTCTGGAGAGTTTATAGCCATCCAATTCAGGAATTGTGTAAGTCAGCTAAAGTTCTCATGAGGGCAACTAGATCATTGTTTTCCTGTTGCACAGTGGCTTCCAACTCCTCCTGGCTTTTGGTCATGCTGTGTGCACTTAGCCAAAGCCAGTCTTCCCTGGATTCACTAAAGCTGTTATTTTAGTGAAATAATCCTATCCAATCCAGTCCTATGGCAGAAAATAACACATAAAGAGGCAGATTTCAGAGATGCCTTCAAGTTTTTCAAGGTCTGTCTTGGGAGTGCAAGTAATTGTGCTACAGCTCTCATTGGGTGAGTAGAAGCTTCTTATAGAAACATTCTGGAACTGCTATTTTACATGTTCATTAATTCCCCACTGTTTTCAAACTTCAGATGACTTCATTTTTTTGATGTGGATTTTTTTAATCCTTGTTTCTGTTTTCCTTCTGAAAAATGTCTCATCTTTCCATGTTTTTTTTAGTCAGAACGTAAAGTCAACCCCCCTCTAGGATTAAAAACGGAAACAAAGGCTTCGATGTAATTCATATAAAAATACTTCACCCCTATTTGAAATCACTAAAACCTGCCCCTGTCCACCTTTAGCACCATGTTTATCTCCCCCAAGGTAAGGAATCCTTCCCCCAGTTTATAGCAGTCTTTATTTTTGCTGTTAGACCTGTGAACATATTTCAACATTCTCTACTTAATTCAATCTTTAATTTTCTTAATTTGAAACATATTCATTCAATAATTAATGTGAAATAATTCAGAAGTACTTGGCTTTCCTGAAGGTAATTTTGCTTTTTGCTTGGGGTAAAAGTACCAACAGAGGTGCTCTACTACCTTTTCCAGAAAGAACAAAAAAATTATTTCTTAGAAGAAAAATATCACTTTTGCACTTTATTCACCAAGGTCATTCTGGATGCATATTCCAATCAAATCACTTAAAGCTTCTCACATTCCCTGGCAAAATTCTTTCCAACTCATACCAGTCTAATCCCCTTCTCCTCTCAACTCAAAATTTACAACCCCATACAGACACAAGTTTTTTACAGCCCTACAGTCACAAGACTTCTAATGTTCATCCTTCCTATATCACATTTCCCAAAATACCTTTAACATGTAATATAGAAATAAATAGTCAATATTCATGCAGAAAGAAAAAAAACCCAGAGATTACCACTTATATTTTCAGTTTTGCTGGACCTTCTCCATAGCATCACTACTTTGGAGATATATTATGGAAAGCATCTCTGAATCATCAATTTATGTTTCAAAAATAAAAGTGATTTGGAATATTTGATACAGTGCACCTCTTACTCTTCTATATTGTTTATAGTAAAGCAATGGATGATACATTTAACATGGGAATGAAGCAAGGTGAGATTTTTCTTTCATATAAAGTTTTATAATCTGAAATGCTGTTCACACGTACCTGTCAGTTATCCATCCATTCATCCTGCTCTCTCACCTCTTCTTTCTCCAACATTCACAACAGGTCTTTATCTCCCTCAAAATGTTCTCCTGGTCCTAAAACTCTCTATTATTCCAATCTTTCATAATAATTTTCTATTTTCAGAGCTGCCTAAGGAACCCCACAAGCAAGTTCCTAAATGAAGGTTGATTTTGTTTTAAGTCCCTCAAGGTTACCAGAATCCAGTTCATCTTGTTGCTAAATATTATTTTAAAACTGTAAAGTTTGAAACAAACAGGACTTGACTTTCTTATTTTTAGGTTGCAGTTTTTTATCTTGTTTCAAAAATACCACTTGATAAGAAAATAAATTTGGCTGTCCTAGAAATTAAAGTGGCATATTCCTGAAGCTACAGAAATTTAGCTTGATTAACAAAGACTACATTTTTGAAGTTTTTGCTGGAGGTGGTGGAGACAGATAATCAGTAATTCACATCATTACTTCTATCACATATTTACAGGAATACACTGCTGCAGCTGTGAGATTGCATAACTGATCCTAAAATATCACTTGACCAGATCTGCAAATCAGATGCCACTAAAAAGAGTCCCCAAACTTGCTCTGACTTCTGGTTGGAAAGGGATGATTTACTGAAATCAGAATATTTAATGGAGACTCTCATCTGTGTTCAGAAAGAAAGATTTGTAACGTTTGTTTTCCTAAGATGACAGAGACAATGCTTTGTAAGATATAAAATGTTCATTGTTGTGAATGATACCAACCTTGGAAACAGTGGACCAAGTTTAATGTGTCCCTTTGAAACCAGGTATTTTACATTCCTGGAGTGTAATCTCATCATGGGTCTGCAGAATCAGGATCTTACACCTTACAGATTTCTGTCATTTGTGTTAAGTATCTCTTGAGCCAGAAGAAAGAGGCAGACAGTGTATCTTGGTGGACAGGCAGCTGACAGATAATGTGAGCCACTTAATTAGTCTGTGAGAGTTCAAGATTCTCTACATCAGTGAGTATTCATTTATTAAAATAGAAAAAAACTCTGACAGGAGACACTCAGAGAAAATTTGCATCAGCTGTCAAATATGAAGGACTTATCTATGATGCAGGGTTCAGAAAATGAAGGCTTTTGCCAGGATCAGGTAAATCAGAAACTTCTTCTTACAGGGGAAGGATGTGCTTAATCTAGTAGCTGGATCCCTCAGATAAAAGGCTTGTTTGGTTTTGAGATTAATTTTTTTTATGCTTCAAATTTGCAGATTTTTGAAAAGATAAAAATGCTGTTGTTTTGTATTTTGGTGGGGGATTTTTTGTTTCTTTTTAACAGATAAACTGCAAGTGAAGTAAGCACCATGAAAAGAATATTTTTCCTTCCTTATGGGTATTTTTTGTCCTTTTCTGTTTTCACAAAACTGGGACTGAAAAAGAAATTACTCCTTCAGAAACTCTAACTATTTTTTTGGTTTTTTTTTTTCTTTTGGAAGGATAGACATTATCCTATTTAACAGTCTAAAAAAGACTATTAAATTGATGTTTCTTTCCTATTAGTCTTTATAGAGATAATTTGAAAAGAAATAAGTTAAATGCATATCTTAATATTTTACATTGTAAATTATTTTTCTCCTTCATTGGAAAAGTAGAGGGGATTCCAGATAAGGTAATCGCTATCCATTTAAATTAATACTTGCAAACTGATGCCTTCATTGATTATCCTAAATGGAAAAAATCCATTGTGACTCTTTTTTTTTTTTTTTTTTTTTTTGCACACAAAATCTAATTAAAGAAAAAACACAACTAATAAAAAGAAAAGAAAGAAGAAAAAAAAATAAAAGTTGAAACTGCTACTAGTTGCTAGCTAGTACTCAATTACTGAGTTTTCCAGTTTGCAAATGATAGTTTTGTGGACTTAATATAAAAGAAAGGATTAAAAAGATATATTTTAGTGTGCTCAAACCATCTTAATAGTTCGTTAGTCATATATATGGTGATGTATGTGTGTGTAGATAGATAGATAGATAGATAAATAGATAGATAGATAGATAGATAGATAGATAGATAGATAGATAGATAGATGTAGTCATAGATAGTCATATATAGTGATATTAGCATGAGGGTTGGCATATTTAGGGCTTGGCCCAAGGATGTCCATATTTAGACCCCCCAGAGGTTTTTAGTTTTTTACACAGAAATCAGTGTGTGTGTTTTCAAGTGGACAGTTCACACCTGTTAAGATGTTTAAAAATATCAGTTTAAAGATGTGGATGAAATGGGTTTGCTAAGCAATTTCAACAATGGAGCAGGGGAAGATGATGTCATTTACAAACCTTTTTCTTTCCTTTAAGAATGGAAGAGAAAATCGGGATTTTCCCTGGGCTCTTTCACTCCTACTAAAGCAACTTTTTACTTGTTTGGCTGGAAAATGGCAGACAATAGCCTCAATTTTCCCTGCAGGTGTGGTGAGCCATGGAGAGCACTGTGTAGTTTTGTTATTATATCCGAAATAAGGAGACTGAACGGCATAGCCATTAATCAGTTATACTCTGAGGCTCAAGACAGCTAAAAAGAGTAGTCCTGAAGAATCTCGTTTTCTCTTATTAAACTGCTGAGAAAACAACCCAAATATATTCGACCCACCATGTACCCTCACACTGCCTTGATGAAATCAGGGAATAATACTCCTAGGAGTACATGTGGGACCATTGATTCCGAATCGCACGGCAATGGCTCTGCAAAATTGAATTCCTACAGAGTGGGTATTCAGGCATGGCTTGGGGGCAGTCACCGAGGCTCTGTCTCATAGCAGGAGACATATGTTAGATTTACACTCACCAGGTTGGGTATTGCTATCAGTGTAGCCATAGCAACACGTAGCTTAGCCTGAGCTCATCTCTGATCTGCAGCAGAGACGTGTTAGCAGCCAGAGCACTTACTACTTACTCTAAAACTAGCCTGGGTGTGCTTGCTTGATCTGAAGTGCCTGCACTGAACACCAACTCTGAGAATACCAGGAGGTAGAAAATTCCATTTTGAAAATCTTTTTGCACACCGGCTATCTGCTGGAAGAGAGAACTTTCAGATCAGTCTTCTTTAGAAAAAGAAATGTTTTAAAAACAAGTTATTTCATTTATATGAAGGCTATGATGAGTGCTTTCCTAGAACTGAACTCCATGAAATCTTTGCTATTATTACTGTTATTAGATGATTTTGCTTTTGATGCTGTTGGATATGGAAGAGCTCTAAACTGTGTTTATTCTATTCCAGATACACTTGCATACATATATTCAGAAACATCAACAAGTAAAAAAAAATGCCCAGAGGAAGATATAATTTGAAAAACAAATGAGAAAACTTTACCGTTTCACTGGAGTTTCCTGGTGTTTATGTATTTGCAGCCTTGTAGGTGTTAAATATTAAAGTACCAAACCCCTCATAATTAGCAAAAACTAATAAAAGTAATGGATGTGGGAAAGTTCTATATGTAAGGAAACTGATTAAGGAACACATTTCTATGTGGTTGTTTCATCTACAAATTTAATGTCTATTCTGTTTCCTGGATAATTAATAAAAAATGAATAAAACATGATTTTGATGGAGCAAATAGCTTGTTTTCCTTTTGTTTGTGGTTTTTCAGTCTGTACAATCCATTAGAAATAGAGTTCATAATTTAATACAACTTAAATAAATTTTAAAGTGATATTTTTGAAGTTGTTGCAAAGTATTGTTTGCTTTCATTACACATCTGTCTCTCTGGATATGGTCAGATCTTTTCCAGTCCATCACTTTTTGAGAAAGAATGCGGAGCGCACAGAGAGATATTTGTGAAAACGTGCTAGTTGATGAACACTACATTTAAAAACATAGAAAGTATTTTGTGACTGATTGAAAATTCTCTTTGACATTTTTGGAACAAAGCTTTTAATTTTTAATTTTTTTTGGTAAAATATTAATACTAAGACAGTGAAAAGAATTTATTTTTTCAGCAACATAAAACAACAGGATGCAACTAGACTATTTCTTACATTAATTGCTTCAGAAAGATTTTTTCCCCTTTTTTAATATAAAATGCTATATTTGGTAATATTAATGGAAAACCAAAGAATTTAACAAAAATTAAAGAAATTAACAGAAATTAAATAATTTAACAAAGTTTTCTTCCACGCTTTAATATCTTCATTTTCATAGGAATTAAAAATTAAGTTTGTCCATTAAAATACCATTTTCACAGTGTTTGGTTAATGTCTATAGTAGTAACTCTATTCTCCAGTCTATTAAAGTGATTAATTGTGAGAAGTAGGAATATTAGGTAGGAATATTCCTCTGATTTTTCATTAGTGCTTTTTCCTAATTTTTATACATGCAAACCCTCCTCCTAAATAAATGGGGACTTGCTAAGTTAAGGATTACTGTACTGCCAAGACAAAACGCTGACAAGTACTTTTCAGTTAGAGATTTTTTTTTAATATACGGATTTTGAGGGTAGCCTTGTGTCAAGTTTTTCTGTACAAACCTTTACAGCAGATGCTTCCAAATTAGGGGTAATTCTGGAAGGTGTACATAAGAGTAGGGAACTTGACAGATGTTCAATAAATCCTGCATATACTGAGACTTAAGAGCTCACTGGAAGCAAAGCTAGAATGCCAAAACTGGGTCTTGAACCATATTTTACTTACTATTCAAGAAGGCCCTGCCTGTTTCTTTGTGTCTTCCTGGTTAACACATCTTCACCACTATATTTTTCAGCAACTCACCACATTTTTCAGCTGGAAAACATCTGTAATTGTTCAGAGAAACGGAAGAAAAGCTCAAAAGCATTGATCCCCACTGTGAAAGCACTGAGAAAGATAGATACCATCCACAGAGACGTGGCTGCCTATGGTCCTCCACATAGATTTAAAATTAACCTTATTTCTCTTTCAACAGCTTTCATCTCACAGCAGTACAGAATGACTTTCACTATGGTTCACTATGACTTTTCAAATAAAAATGGGGACATCCCTGCTTCTACACGCCAACAATTATGCTGTGAAGAAAACAGTAGCTCTGAGGTGATAATCTCAAATTAATTCTCACCTGTTAGGCATATTTCTAATTGCATCCTTGCCAATAACCTGTTTGAAAGCCACCTGTGTGATGTTGTCCTCTCTCAACACTAGGTTTTTGGATGGTTCAAGATAACAGCTGAGAAGTTTTTTCTCGGACACGTGAAAATTCATTTCATTCAATGATAACTGAGTGATGCCAGGCAGAAAGCCCCAGACATTTATGATAGTCAAAATATTTTCAAATTAATTTCGAAGGTAGAAGTATGGGTAGAATTCTCTAGCACAGTTGGTCAAGCACTGATTGTAGTAGGCGATTTCAGGTGCTTCATAATGAAGATATTGTGCTGTAGGACAAAACAATCTACTTGCTGATAGCAGATTTTGGTGGAGTCCCTTCTCATTACTTGTATGAAGAAATGTCGCTGGCTAATTATAATTTCTTCAAGTCAGAGAGAAAGGTAAGGGGAAAAAGGTGACAGGAAACAAGTTTAACAGCACTTTTGCAGTTGTTCTGTTAGAGCTGCTAATTCAGGAAGGGTTTCTGTTCATTTAGGGAAATGTAATTTTTTACAGATTCCAGAATTTTATTTTCTCCTGAATGTCAAACCTTCCCTCCACATACAATAAAGGCCAGACTGAGGAGCAGGTAGGCAGTTGGAAATGACTAAGCTATAACAGGGCTAAGAAAAATGGTACAGAGCACAGTTAACAGGAAGATGTGATTGGAAGAATTTTCTTCTAGCTTTTCCATTGTAATGGAGAAATAGATCTGATATGGATTTTTGGTACATGCTCATGGAAAGGACTACACATCACACGAGGCTCTGAGCAATCTGGTCTAGTGAGAGGTACCCTGGCAGGGTGTGATCTTTAAGGCAGCAGATGATTTTAAGGTCCCTTCCAACCCAAAGCATTCTATGATTCTATGAAGAAAGGCTGCTTTATGGACAGAAACTGACCTGTCCGTCACCTTGTACAGTTCATGGCTGAGGGGTTAGGAGGCAAATACCATATGTAGACAGTTAAATAGAAGATATCTATGGATTTGTTAAGTCTGAGGAACACTTTCTACCCAAAACAGAGATTATTACTGTTAGGCTTCTCTGAACTTGTGCCTGTGCCTTTTTGTATAACTGTGAGATAAAATTTTACTGACTGAAAATCACAAGTGGTCAGTCTTGAGAGGAGGTAGAAAGGAAGGTTGAAGGAACCAGCAGATGTAGCTGTACACAGGAGCTGCTGAGAGGCAAACTGGCAACATCCACAGGCTTGGAGGTGTCTCTGTCCAGTAAGACCTGCTTTTCCTGGCCAGTGTTCCATCATAGTCAGAGTCTGGTCCCTACAACCATAATCAGTATTCAATATATATAGGAAAAAAAAAAAAAAGCTTCAAAGTTCAGGAATGACTGATCTGCTTCTTCCCAAGTAATAAAAGTAGGGAAACACTTTTTAAGCATTTTTGTTACACTGAACTTTTGTATCATCAATAATTTAATAAAGTACGTGCTAGAAAAAACTTGAAGAATCTGACTGAAATATTTGAATACTGTTTGGGCTGCCTCAGCTAGGAACATGTTCCATCAACCTCCTAGAAGTAATCGAGGAAATATGGTTCTATAGAGACAGAGGAATATCCAGAGAGAAATAGGAGCATATGAGTATTTAAAAATTATTTATTGGTCTTTCCCCAAAAACACGTGTACAAAGCAAGGATGAGACTGTGGCTTGCTGCTGTCAGATGTCTTACAAAACCTGAGGGCTGAAATATGTGTGTCTCTGAGAACAGTAGTTCCTTTTACTTTTATACAATTTATAATTTCAATGTAAGCAAATATAGTTATAGTGACAAGTTATCTCCTCAAACTTTTGCAGAACCTAACCTCTATATAGGGGGTTAAAACAAGAGTTTCAATTTTTACCTAACATTCTTTAGATAAGCAATTTTTTGCTTATTTTCATGGTACTTTTAAATTATTTTCTTAGTCAATTTGTGTCAGTTTATGTTGGTATTTTTAAGCAATAGATTATGTTTCCTTCTGAATACTTTTTTAGTCATCATAAGATTTGCTTAATATCACTCATGAGAATTTAGGTCAATATCAAACATATTAACTGTGAAAAAAATTCAAAACATTAAATATGTAATATTTAGAATATTGCTAATATTGCAGTCTTAGAGGACTCATGTATTTCCTTTAATTACACTAGGTAAAATAATTTATAACTGAAAATTTTTTTAAAATGCAATTTGTACTCTTTTTAATAACATTTTTATTCTCTGGAGTTATCAGGTTGCATTCTTACCAGACCCCATAAATTACCTGCTTGTGCTCAAAATCAGTAGCTCTGTATTCAGTATATATTTAACAATTATCTATAGCAGCTTTCTCTAAGTGAATGGAACGGTACTACTGGAAACGTAGATCTGTAGACAACACAGTAAACTTAGTAAAATTAAAAGAACCCATATAATCCTGAGGAGCTGCTCCAGCTATGCCCCAAATTTCATGCAATCTATATGATGCTTGCCGTATGAATCAGACTATTTAGTGATTTCTGCACCTTCCTGGTTTATCTTTTTTGTGCTTTCGTTTTGTAAGTAATTTCATCTAAATTACTGTTCTGGAAGCTCTTTCTTTAACAAAACTTCAGAAAATACTATGAAAGTAATTGAAATTTTCTATTAAATAAGAATGGACTTCATGGCTTTTTTGGTTGTGAAGCCACGTACATTTAAAATTAGATAAAATGGGATACTTATTGCTTTCCTGTATTGTCTGATACAGTTATGCTTCCATTCTTTTATGAAATTTGCATTTGAGTAGTAGCAAATTGCACTTGAAGAGAGTGAATCACCCATAGGAGTAAGATTAACAGTATACATTTAAAAGGAAGTATTTTAATCCAAAACTAATAACTTTATGACCAGGCAAAAGAAACATATTTGAATATTGTGCTAGGTTCTGCTATTCATAAAAATATTTAAAATTATTGAGATAGAGAATGCAAAATAAGAGAGAGAGGGGATTTTCACTTTTAAAAGAAAATCCCTCGCAGCATTAAATTATAGAATCAAAGTCTTGTTCTCACCCAGCCACCTGCAAAAGCTACTGACAAGCTGGGCCAAAGAAGTCAAGAGTAAGTGTACATAAATGGTATAGAAATGTTGTCCCAAAGTCTATAACATATAAAGATTTCTTGCTTTCCTTTGACACAGAAATTGGCAATGAGACCTTTCTGCACCTTGGGTTTAGAAATCATGAGTTTTTATTGAGATATGGAGACAAACACATACTGTGATTTATTAACTAAGAAGAGAAAGAAATAAAAACTTTGAACATCATCCCAGAGTACAAATTTTATTTTGGTGGGTTTTAGCAGTTATTTTTACTTAAGTAAAATCATATGTCCTGTACTAAATGTAAATGTCAATACCTTTTATTCTCTTTCTTTTAACATAAAGTTTAAATTTCCTGACAAAAACCCCATTCAAACGCAAAGTAAAGTTTCAACAACACTGAAATGGAGCCACTCTCCCCCTCTTGGAGCTCTCATGCATGTCTTCTGTGTACTGGGAAACAGAGTGCTGCAATCTTCTGAGATTCCTTTTGTTCTTTATGTGCCCTGTCTCTAAAGGGAAGAATTCCAGTAATTCTGTTCCTAGTAAATAGGCAATGCTGGGAAGTCAGTTCTAATCCTTAGAAAATGGGGTTGAATCCCATAGCAATAACCATATTGAGTAAGACATCATATTATCTTTTTTCTTTTTTTTTTTCTTTTTTTTTTTTTCCTAAGAGACTGCATCTCTTCTTCAAATAAATAAGAATTATGTACAGAAACTCTTCTTGTCCAAACCAATTTCCGCTTGCAGTTTTCTTTTCTGTTCAAATCCCTAGCCAGCAGTCATGCAGAGATAAAAACTCCTGAAGCTGCTCTGCTTTTTAAATCCAGTGGCACAGGCAGCACTTCACAGACAGCTTGTACAGTGCACACACACCAAGGTGACTTGCTGAGTGGATTGATATGTTCTGTCCTGTAAATCAACACAGAGAATTAGTGATCACACAGAAAATCATCCCTCTAGGAAAAAATTACTTTTATTTAGATTTGTGTAAACATTAAGAAGTAAAACATACTAGAAAAAAATCTGCTTTTTCATCCTTCTCATGTTTCTCTCTTTCCTATGATGAAGTAAGAATATTAACTTATTGCAGATTCTATATTTTTTTTTCTTTTTACTTGGGCAATTTTCATGAAATTCACTTTAGTTCTTACATATAACTCTGAATGAACTTTAATAAATCAATTCCAAAGACATATTCCTTGTTTTTCTGTAGTGGAAACACACCATGGGCATGGTAAGTCTTTTGGATACAGTTCTAGATGCATCCCTGCCTGAGCATCTGGTGTCGAGTGGCATGGCAATTTCAGTAAGATGTCCATGGACATCAATATTATTACAGGGCAGGAAAGATTTCATAAAGTTATTGATTCCCACATCATATGTCTTATTAAGATAATTGTTCATTGTTCAAATTTGTGAACATAAATAATAAGAAATTTATGGAGGAGTGTGAGCATATACAATGTTATACACTAATATATTGTTTAATTTAGGTATTTTCTTTTGTGTTTTCAGAGTATTTACTTCTTGATGTAACAGCCTATGGTCTTCTCTTTTATAATCTCACTCTATAGTTAACATCACTCACCCTTAACATGCCTTTTAAAATTTGATTAATGCTATGGTGGTTTAACTCCAATAAGATTTGTTTATTATTCTACAAATTTATGGACTCTAAATTCTGCTGGCAGTAATTTGAGAGCTATATCCTATGTTTATATTAGGACTGCTAGAGCTGTTTGTCAATACTCTTCTTTTTATGAAAGACCGAAAGTACTGCTTACCAAAAATAATTCAGCTCACTCACATTAACCAGCATCTCCTTGCCATGTTGACAAAATACAGTTTTGCACATGGTAACATTCTCAGTTGAGTTGACAAGGAATGAAAAATCAGAAGACCACCTGTGCCACAATAAGTAATGTCCGAATCAAGCTCTCTACAGAATGGACAAAGCCAGTAAACATAATTCTCAATAAGATAAAAAATCTTTATGTGAGACGAGTGTGTCAGTAAAACAGGAACTGAGTCAACTGAGAAGAATCAATAAACTTCCCAAAGAGCTCCTCCTTACTCTTAATCCTTGTGAAATCTACTTTGAAAGATGCATGGGAAGGATGGTTGTGACCACAGGTACTATCAGAGCATAATGTAGTTGGTTGCCTGAGGTAATTCAAACAAGGAAACTGATATCATTCCTGTTATCTCTTTCAGTTACTTTATGTTATCAGACATCTTAGTTTTTTTCCTGAATAGATTTCAACTAATGGTTTGGTAATCAGGTACTAAAGATAGATAAATCAATATGCACACAGGAAATATATGGACAGTATTCTCCTGCCTGTGTCCATAAAGTAGTTTAGTGACCTGAGAAGACTCCACATTATTTTCTGTGAAGTAAGCTGATAGCTCCAGTCCATGCCATAAAATGGGAGCATTTTAGATTATTAAAGCTGTTCATGCTTCAGTGCAATTTAGAGGGGACATTATTTCATAGATTCTGTAGTGGCATCTTCTGTCTCCTGGGCTTGGACTTTAAAAAAATCTTTTTTTCTTTGTTTTCCAGCACTCATATAAGTGTGCTTACATTTTGCTTCTATCAAGTGCTATGAGAAAACTGTTAAAGATACCTGAAAAGTGAGTTTGTCATGGTCAACATAAATTATCAATTAAATTGTTAATGCTGATTTTAGGTCTCCCATTTCAGATTACTTGGATGAAGTGAGGTTCCATGGAAGTAAATGTCATAACTGAATTGTCTCATGTGGTTTTAAGCTCCGTGGACTGTGGGGTTGTCCCGCACCTCCTGAGGGTCCAGCCCTTGCAGAGAAATGGCATATATATGAGCAAGACAGCTCTCCGAGTGTGTTTTGTAAAGGAAAAAGATTTAATAAGTATAAAATAATAAATGGTTATAGAAACAAAAGATAGAGCTGAGCACGGGTGCTAGAAAAACTCCTAGCACTCTGTGAAGACATCCCAAAAAGCTTTTGAGCTCCTTTGTGTCTTTTCTTAAGCACTTAATGCTTTAGGTGGGTTCTACTGGCAAGCTGCCAATAGGAACAGATACAGGCTTTGAAGTACACTGGCAAAACCCATTTAGGGCTCCTGGGTTGGCACTGTGACAATTGCTGACAGGACTACAGAGAAGTTTATGGCTCCTTTACCTGATAAGAAATACAAGGGACAAACCTTAAACCTTCCCCTATTTGGAAACACTTGGTGTGGTAAATGTGTTCGTACAGTGGACCAGAAAAGCTGCATGGCTCGTAGAGGCAGCAATTAGGGAGTAGATGGATAGGGACCTGCCCCCTGAGGACAAAAGTGCATGGAGGAAAGTGGTAAGGAAGCATTCTTTCCAGGTAATGTGAATGAGAAGGAAAATATATTTGCAAATTTAGGAGATGCTGATAAGGGTTGTCTGAGGCAACTGATAGATGGAGTGCTTTAAGCTGGCACCTTTCCTACAGCAGCAAACATAGGCTGAGATTAGTGGAGGGAACATGGAAGCTTTCAGATATGACTCCTCTTGAGAAAGCTGACGTAAACTGACTGACATTCCATCTTGATAAAAAAAGAAAGCAATTTAATCCCTTTAGCCAGTTCCCCTCCATATCTTAAACATGGCTGAGTTCAGACTTCTGTCACAGGATCAGATCAAAGCTGCTGAGCAGCAGGAGAGGACACCTGCTGAAATCTGAAGATGACAATCTTTGGAGTCATCGAGGGGCACTTGTTAGGCTTAACATGTGCACTGATTTGAACAGGTACTCCACTAAGGAGGAAAAAGCAATTTATGAGATGTTGTCTGTTGGGAAGGAGTTTGGAAATAGTACTTGAGATGAGAGCAGGGAAAAGTCATCCCAGAAATTGGAGAAATTGTAAACAAGATGCAAAATCATGTCAAGAACAAAGGAGGCTGAATGTTTAGCTAGAATGATTGTGGACACCTGTAGCTGGGAATAGAGCTGTGAACCCATGACCTTTGGAGCACAAATGGGAAAACTTGAACCATCCACTCCATCAAGCTTGTGCCCAAGCAACTTGGAGTGGAAAGATGGAGCGAAGATGGATAGACTTGAACCCCAGTACTAAGAGGTGTAGAAGGGAAGGTTGATGAGTTTGTAATTCAGTAGAAAATAAGATTCATAATAATAATTCATACATTTAAAATTTTCTTATGGTGTGAAAAATTACTAACTGTAGTTTTGAAATAATAATACATTTATTATTCATTTAAGATATTGGTTTTAGAGTTGGTTTATTTGCTTGTTGTTACTGTTACTTAATCAACAGATGCATTTGGCTCTCGACTAGTTACATCTCAAGCTTATAGTCTCAAATATAGAATCAGACTCTGAAATAAAAGTAACTCCTTCATCGGGAAACCCATACCTCTTGGTTCTGAATCACCTCTCAGCACTCCATGAAATCATGAAGATGAATTATTTCAACAGACTGAGATAAAAGATGAACCTCATGGAAGACAAAAAATGAATCATCCAGCACCAATTCAGGCACGAGGCAGATGAGTAAAATTCT
This sequence comes from Brachypodius melanocephalos, assembly GCA_013398615.1. Lineage (NCBI taxonomy): Eukaryota > Metazoa > Chordata > Aves > Passeriformes > Pycnonotidae > Brachypodius > Brachypodius melanocephalos. The sequence goes on along the minus strand of VZSR01001685.1, from coordinate 13,251,914 downwards.
TGACAGTGTTTTGAGAAGAATAACAGGATAAAAGATCTGTTCCAGAAATAATCAGGACATCAAGGTTATATAATAACCTGAGGTAACAGATGTCAGCTTTTAGAGCACTGCCAAATAAGGCTGCACAAAGGAAGAATGCAGTAAACTCCATTCCTTTCTCCTTTATCACTGCAGGGCTTTTTTCAAGTTTCTGAAGGGCTGCTTGTGTTTTATCCCCTTGTGGGTAAAAATCTAGACAGGACTCATCAGATGGCATGTATTTAGGATGGAGCAGACAATTGTCTTCAGAGAGTGGGATGACAGACAAAGGTGACTGTGATCTGGCCTAGTACACCAGCCATGCTAGCCATGTGAAATTCTAGAAACCAGTTGAACTTCTCAAAGATTGAAATAAGTAAGACCTTTGGAATAAGAGAAGCATGCTAGTCTCTTTCCAGTAGATCTGAAAAAGGAATGAGGATTGCAGGCTACTGAAGCACATGCTTGAAGCAGCACTATGCTTAAGATAGGCTGTGAGAAAGAGAGGAAACAAAGCATCTGCTAATTCTTAAAAAAAATGTCTAGAGCAAGGATGATAAGAGATTTAAGTATTGGACAGGGTATTGGTTATGTGCAGAGGCTGTTTTTTTCATGTGAGTTATGAAGTCCTGACACTCATAGAGATAAGTAAGTAAACATGCTTGAGGGGAAGGACATCACAATGTAGAAGAATTCTGCTAATCATGATCATCCTTTTTGGGATCCTGTGGAAAAGATTCCACCTGCAACAGACTGAATACCTAGCCAGTGTATTAAATCTTATCAACCAAGTAATAACTTTCCAGAGTGCAGACTGAAAGGCAGCAAGTAGAAGTCAACATTAGGACTTCTCTCTGTGGAAGAAACTGTCAAGTTTTCTCTTATCAGTGGAAAGAGCTTTGTGTGAAGGGAAGGAATGTTTGAAAGATTTAATCTGGCCAGCTGTAGCACATGATGTAGCATGTGATGTGGAAGCATACACCTGTGTGCTCTGTTTGGGGAAAATTATCTGGTTTGAGAGCTCTTTTATCCTTCCAGAAAACTAAATTATTTTTGCACAGGAGCTCTTCCTACTGTTACCTTCAAAAATCCTGGAAAACAGAATTTAAGAGTATTAGAGGATGATCAACATAATTCTAACATTAGATTGGAAAAAGGGTGACCTAGAGGTCTGTATATTGACATCAGTAATGGAATATTAATGAAAATTGTGTAAATAATGGTAGTCTAAATGTAGGAGTCTCATTCAAAATAATTGGAAATTGAAAACATTCTTTTAATGCCAGTCAACATGGTTTCAAGAAATGCAAGGTTTTCATAAAACTCCCTTTTCTATTGACAAGACCGTAAGTCTGATTGTTATAGACAGGCATGTTGATAAACACATTTGACATTCTGTTTTGATTTCCATCTTTAACCATATGAAATAATACAGTCTGTACTCAGTCTGTATTCAAGTGTTCCCAAATGGGAATAGTTAAAAAAATGGGGAGATATCAGTGTGCCATAGAAACTTTGGCAGGGCATAGCTGTTGTGGGATCAGGTAGTTGCTAGGCATCTCTGTAGGGTGAGCTGGGATAAGCCTTGCTGCTCTCCATCACACCTCATTTGCTTAGAAGCTGTATTTATATGCAGGTCCTTCCCTTGGTCCCAAAGCACTCATGCTACAGTTATGCTTTAAAGTGCCTTGATCATCCTTACCTTCTGACTTGACTTTCCAGCTTGACCTCAGCCCTACCTCATCCCTGTGGACTTATCAAGAAACCGCTGGGTTGTTGGTGACCCTGGTACCACCACTGAATCTGCTCTGCTCTTGCTGAAGTATGTCATGGGGCTGCTTCGTGTGAGGATGAAGGTACTTCATGCCAGATGTTTTGTCACCCTGGATTCCCAGCTTCTTGAAACCTGTGACACAGCCAGTCCTGATGCTCCCTGTTGTGATGTAGAAATTGTTGTCAACCACATTTTCTAGGGATTTTTTCCTGACATGGTGCTGCTCTGTAGACTAAAGTCTCCTTTCTCTAAAATTGTATAGGTTCTAAAGATGTCTCCTTTGCCTATAAAAATATTGCGTATCTTGTAACCATTTCTTTAACTTCCATATGTTATCCAGGAGTAAAAGAATGGGACTTCTCTTCCTGGCTAATTTTGAGTGATCAAAATCTATAGATGACCAAGAGATTGAAGATATGGTTGATACTGCTGTCTTTTATTGCAGATGTAATTAAAGTGTTTCTTATGGAGTGAGAGAAAGACAAAAAGGGAGGGACAAAGGGCAAATATAAATAGGAAATAGATGAAAATAGATGAAGAAACATAAATGAATAAACATAGGAGAAAAATCCAAAAACAAACCAAAAAAAACCCCTAGCCATGGTCATTAGGCTGTGTTCATGTACTGAATATATTCCATGAGCTGCCATGACTACACTTGTTAACACAGAAAAAAAGTAGCTACTTTTCCCTGAACAAGAAGGCTACTCTGATGTCCCTTGCCCTCCAAAATGCAACTACTGAGGTGGTCTCTGGCAGTTTAATTGCAGCTAAAACTCCTGCTGGAGGCAAACTGTACTGCTTAATGTTGTTATTCTGTTTCATGTCTTTGGAGACACCAATCAATGAGGATTACTTTGATACTGTAAGCTCAGTATTATTGTACATTAATGCACTAATGGTACTGTATCATCTTTTCGTGTCCTCAGGCAGCACTGGGGATTTAGAGCTATATAGAAATAAATTAGAAGTGAAACTTAGATGCAAAACTAAGCAGAAAGCTCTAAACATAAGACAGAAGAAGTTGACTGCAAACAACAGATTTCAGCAGTGGAAATGTAAACCAGCAAACTAACATTTAAAAGAATCTCAAAGGAGAGATGTAAAGTTAAGATTGTCAGTGCTATTACTTGATGTATTTCGAAGAGATGTTGGGAGACCAAGGTGACAAGCTCAGTGGGAGATTCTATTTTATATTATTATTCCTTTTTCTTGCCTTCCAAACAGCACATCAGTTTTAGTGTAACAGAAAAAGAAAAATAATCATTTGGGATACTGAGACATTCATCCAGAATCTGGGAACAAACATTTCCTAGGTAATTGTATTTTTACTGCAGAGTCTTTGGCAGGCTTTTATTAATTGATATGATAATTAATTACCACACTGCTGAAGAGAGGGAGATGGCCAGTATGTCCTGCACTCTTTGATGACTCTAACAGCAGTGTGGAGGCTTCTAGAGGTAGAAATGACCACTCTATTTAGCTCTGTGTAGGTACCATCTTTGATTGTACTGAGGGAGCTCCAAATCATGAGATCTGAGCAAAACAAAACATAGCGTCTTATAAACTTAGGAAGGCTTGCCAGTCAGTCCAGTCTCAAAATGTTGTTATGGCTGAGTAACATCACTAAGTGTAGTGGAGTACGCACTAAGATGTGCTTTCAGAAATTTCCACTGGATAAAGTCATACATTTGTATTGGAGTGGATCAACAAGGCTGTGGCTTGAGTGTATCTTCATAATTTATCCCTAAAAGACCTACTGAATTATGCTGTTCTGATGCCTACTGTTTGCTGTCTCATTCTCAAAAAGCAACTGCTTCCTAGCAGTGTATTTAGTGAAATTTTGCGTCTGACTGAAGCAGACCAGGAAGTAACCAGGTTCTTCTCCTTCCACATGGCAAAAATCAGTAAGGAGATGTGAAGTATTGAGACTGGTTTGGAGCTGCACCTGAGCTGATTGGATGGCCCATACACACCTATTGATTGGCCAAACTGCTGCTGCTGAACCTCTTAGTGCTGCCGTGTTCTACCTTTTAGGAAATATGAAGAGGTTCTAAGGCATTTGCCCAGCAAGCCAAACAAGATGGAGCTGTGAGCCATCTCCAAAGGTGAATTGTCCATGTTAGGTTCATCAAGGAATGCACAGAAGACATCACCCCTGTGAAGTGGTTTCAACTGCCAGGAACAGATTAATGAAGAAAAAAATTTGGGGAGGTTGGGTGGAGAGGAACCCAACAAACTCACTAATGAAATAATGACTTTTTTTTTCACTAAGCACCACTGTTCTGATCAGCTGAGTTTATGCAATGGTGACGTAGCAAGCAACAGGAAGGATTATAATAAATCAGTGCTAACATTATACTAGTATGTTCAGAAGCCACTGTATTAAATCCACAGTAGACAATATAAACAGTGTTTGCTGACTTGTATTCCAGTTGTAAAGTTGATGTTTTAACACCATCAATAGTGTCTTTGCTTTAAAACAGATGGTATGTGAATGGTTTTAAGGTAAAACCACTTGAATGTTTGCATCTTCCTGCTCTTAAAAGAAAATATTATTAAGTGCCAGTGAAAGATCAAATTTGTAGCATCATTGTAAAGTAAAAGTAAACATAAAAGTGAAGCTTTTAATTTTTCTCAAGAAATATGCCATGCATTAGATAATAATAAAATTTAGGAACACTGATATGGAAGTACAGTAACTTGATGTAATAGAGAATGACAGGTAGAGGTCAGGTATCAAGCCAAATGCAAGTAAACTTCCCTAATGCTTGTCATCACAGGTGTGAGAAAATTGATGTGTTCATTTATACCACATTAACATCAGTTGCCACAGTCCTTAGAAAACTATAAAACCAGCCTATGAAGATGGGTGATTGTATGTGACAACTTAGAAAATATTTGTCATCTTTAGTCATTGTCCTGTACAAAACATGATATTTACAGAGCAGAAGTTGAAGTATCCCAGTATCAATCCACTGCTGATTCTGCTCCTGATATTAACTGCAAGAAGAAGAGAGAAAGCAAAAAGTTGCAGCAACAGCAAACAAAGAAATAAAAAGGAAGACATACAAGGCTTTAAACCACACAGAAGCTGAAAGTGAAATTTTAATGGCACCATTCACTTTTTGATGTGAATGTTGATGCTCTCAGGGTCACAGTGTTATCAGTCTTGTCTTCCTACTTGCATTCCTAAGGTGTGGGGTTTACAGCTTACATTTTAGGACCTGCTCTGCCCTGAACACTACTCACTTCTTGCTATTCTTAGAACAACTTCAAATACAGTACCCATTAGATGACAAAGTCATAGATAACATGGACTTTAAATACAGCTGCAGTTGAAAGCCATGTAGAGCTGAAATAGATTCTGATTTTACTCCAGAGCAGACATGATGGGGACCTCAGTTTTGGTTTCTGAACCATTGCCACAGCGCTCAAACCTTATCAGTGAGAGAGGGAAGGGGGGAAAAAGAGGGGCAGGTGGAGGCAAATAAATACAACTGACCTTGGCTAAGCTGAACATGTTCGCTTAACAAATTTCTGAACACTGTTCTAAACATTTGGTGTTATCCCAGCATGGCTGCCCTCTCAGAGCCCTTTGTACAAAATTGGAGATCACTCAATTAGAAACATTTCCAAACATTGACTCAGAAACGTTGGCATTGAATACGTCTAAACAAATGGGGTGGCTGCGTGAAAGGCAAGAGCACGATGGTTTTCTTCTGCTAGCATACTTTGTGATGTGATAATGAGGTGCTCTCTTTGTAATAGGCCATAGTATTGTGTAGGTATGAGGATTTCACACACCAGCAAATTTCAAAGAACTGTTTTCAGTATTCCAGGAAATTAAGTGATAGAACAAGGCTTTATACTCAGTGTGCAATCTCTGCTCCCACACTGTACACCTCTAATGCAATTTACCAGTGAATTAAGCATAAGATGTGATTTATCCCACCAACCTAATATTTCATGTTAGTCAGTGGGGTGACTGCTTTTATGGCTTAGCTTTATAATGCCATTACAGTTGAGCACACTCCTGCCTTAACAGTATGCTTAAGGGGGTCTGTCTTTGATATGTGCATGTAGCTCTTATTACCTTCAAATTCTTCCTCAATACAAGCTCCCTGTACTCAATAGAGCTAAAGCAGGGTTCTTTGCCCCTTCTGACTAAGCTTTTTCTTTCAGCTTTTATGGAAACAAAATGGTACCAATGTGACATAAATCTACACAACCCCTGCTCACAGCATATATTGGTGGAAAAGGAGGGGTGGATTAGTACCTCTCTGTTTCAGGATGCCATATTTTAAAGCGTAAGTTTTACTTTTTAATTTATTGTATGCTAACTAAATTAAATTATGTTGTATGATATAACCAGTACTTGAACTGGTTTGTGATATCCATATAACTAGAAATTCATTGAGGAAAAACCCAATTAAATTAACACAAAGGAGAAGGAACATTCAGTACTCATGACCTATTCTCGTTGTGATTCTAGGCAAAGGGGTTTTTTTGTGCTTTTCTTTGGGCTTGGGTTTGGTTTATTGGGGATTTTGGGTGGTTTTCTTTGCTTCTTTTTCTGGTTTTGTGGGGTTTTTTTATTAGTCTGCTTGGTTTGATTTTAGTTGTTGTTTTTGGTTTTTTTACTTTTTTTTACTGCTTTGTTTTATTTTTTTTTTCTTTCTACCATATAGAATCACAGATTACTTGTATTGTACTTGATCTTTTCCTGCAAATGACACCGCATTATTTTTAATGGGAAGTCATGGAACTGCTTCTTTTTCTTTTCCTGTTTAAAAATCTACCCAAAGTTATCTTCACAACCATTACAGGCTGCACCTAGACTGTCTGTAACTTTTCCTGATCTCTCATGCCCTATGACATTTTACATTGTTAGGTAAAGGTAATATATTTTGCAGAGTGCTGTAATATTATTGTGGTACTAAGCATGACTGCAGCATAGTGTTGACATTCAAGAAGGATGGAAAGTTTCTGTACAGTCCATGCTCCAGTCACTTTTTTAATCATTATTGCATTCTTATCTCCTTTTACGCGTGTTATGGTTTACTTTGTTAAAGCTATCTGTAGTATAGCGGAGCTGGATGAAAAATAACTGCTGGTTATAAATTTCCCCCAGATCAGAATGTATCTGCAAACATTTTACAATGCCAATTTCAAGGTAATGTTTTGCTGCCAAAGGTAAAGGACTTAAGCATTCATTTACAGAGTCTAATATGAAAGTGTAGAAGAGAAGGTCACTTACTGTTTATAAAATTATTATTTATGTTTATGCAACTGCAAACAAATTATTTGGTCTTGGAGTTTGTGTGGAAACAAAGTTCTATGTCTTGCAAAATATTTTCTCCAATTTAGATACAGCTGCAAAGAAATCAAGGTCTCAGTTAGACTAATATTCTAATGCCTTATTAAGAATTAAAGTGTTGAGAGTTTGATCCTTCTGGAAAAAAATAGCAAGTAAATATCTGAAAGGATTTTTTTTTTTACATTTCATCCTTCTTTTCCTTTAAGTCAGAATTGCTTATAACAGTAAGAAAAAAATTTTCAATTTTGAATTATTCGATTATTTTCAATTATTTTTTAATTTTTGCAATTATTTTTTCAATTATTTTTTATGGTTGTAGGAGGAACAACCTGCATTGTTTTCAAAATTTTAAATTTGAACCCAGAACCATGGAATAGATAACACAAAAATTCACAACATTCTTTTATGACACTCATCACATAACACCATGAAAATAAATTCTTATCAAAATATAAAAACAGTGCTTTAAATTAACTTTTTAAATGAAAGGTATGAAGAGGAATATCTGATAGGTAGGAAGAAAAAATATGTAAGAAAAGTGGCAGGAAGTAAATGAGGAAAGAAGAAGTAAAACTTCAAGTGCAAAATGGAGAGAAAAGGGGGAAGAATAAAAGTTTTTGAAAAGAGTGCAAAAACAAGAACAAAAATGAAAGGGAGAACAATCAAAGTTTGGATAAAAGCAAGGAGTAGGTATAAGAAGTTAGTGAGGTTTTCTTTCATGCTTCTTTTTACAGTGTGCAGGAAAACTGTCATAGAGAGACAAGCTGGTCTTGCCCGTATTTCCAAATATTTACCAGTGAGAAATCAGGAGTGAAGGAATGGCTCTTTACGTCTCACTCTACCCACAAAACTGGCCAGCATGGCTAAAATTAGTGTAGGAAAGCTGTACAGTGCAAAGTAAAAAGAGGATTAGGTACAAAAAGTATTGAAATGGTCTACAAAGACTTTGACAAGTCAATGTTTTTCGTGTTCTGGGGACTCCAGAGCTGGATGTAGCACTCTAGATGGGGTCTCACCAGAGCAGAGCAGAGCAGAGCAGAGCAGAGCAGAGGGACAGAATCCCCTCCTTCACCCCACTGGCCATGCTGCTTTTGATGCAGCCCAGGGTTGTGTGGCCCTTTTGGCTGCAAGCCTGTTCTGCCTGGTCATGTCCAGGTTCTCATCCACCAGCACCTCCAAGTCCTTCTAGCCAGCTTGCTCTCCATCTCCTCATCCTCCAGCCTTTACTGATACTGAGGGTTGCCTTGACCCAGGTGCAAGACAGTACACTTGGTCTTATTTAAACCTCAAGAGATTTCCATGGGCCCACTTTTCAAGCTTGTCCAGATCCCTCTGGATGACTTTCCACCATTCGGGTGTGTCAAGCGGACAACTTGGTATCATCTCCAAATTTGTTGAGGGTGCACTTGATCTTGTATGTCCTTAATGAAGATATTAAATAGCACTGATCCCAGTTCTGTCCCTGAGGGACACCACCTGTCATTGATGCTCACTGGGACACTGAGCCATTGGCCGCTCCCTCCTGGGTGAGATCGTCCAACCATTTCATTATCCATCTAACAGCCCACCCATCAAATCCATCTCTCTCTAATTTAGAGAACCATGTAAAAATATTTACAGAAGTCCAGAAAGTCCAGATAAAGAACTTCCTTTGCCCACTTGTGTAGCCACTCCCTTGTAGGAGACCATGATGAAGTGACTGCATCAGCGAACAAATCTGTGTCCAGTGAACCTGGACAATGGTCACAAGCAAGACAGAAGAGAACACTAAAGGGAATTAAATACCAGAAGTCACAAGTAAAGGAGAAACAGCCAAAAAAAAAAAATAGTAGGAATACTACTACTTTTAATTTACAGAAATTCACATGAAACTTAGAATAATAAAATGTCAGTCAGGAAAATTACTTTTTGTGTTTTCCTTAAAGGATAAACTCATCTGAATCTATAAAATAGAAGCCCTGGAAAGCTGTATCTTCTCTCCCTTTTCTCCTCATTTTTAACATGTATTTTATTTCAAGAAATGACTGTGGGGCTTTTAAATATACATATAAGCTGCAAAACATAACTTCAAATGGCCTCTGAAATCAGTTAGGAATTTTAAACTATGTTGTAATTTTCTTTTATTTCTCTCATTTTCCAGCTTCACTGGATTTTAACAAGAGACTTAAATACCAGCGTAGTATAACAGGGCAGAGTGGATGTCAGTCTCTAAATCTCAGGCATTCCTCCCATATGAACAATGTAATCTTAAAAAAAAAAAAAAACCCACTTCAGTTAAATCCTTCAACTAGATAAAATACTGCTTTGTATTCCTTTGTCAAAATAATACCTTGGCTTTCCATATATATTCTTCAATAATAATCAGTCTTTATGTTACTCCAGAGAATACTGGAGGGATGGAAAATTACCCCTAATATGGGGCAAAAATATTTGACACGCGATGAATGGAGAAAAGCATGCCTCATTTTCTGAGCGGTGAACACATTGCACTGCTTTGCATCCCTGCAGGTGTTTCACTGGCAGCTTCTGATCCCCAGCTTATAATCCCCAAATTGCTATATCTCTGCTGCTCCAGAGTTAGAAGACTGACATTTGTTTGTGAACATCACATGCTGCCCAAGACATGTCACCACTGGGAGGAACATAGGACCATGGTGGCATCTGCTCTCAAACATCTCCTTTACTGGTAGTAATTTGATAAGCTGGGCATGTAAAATCATGGTTGTATATCTAGGGATGCTAGTTCTGTAAGGGTGAATACTAGTTGTCCTACCTGCTGATTGAAACTGGGATGTCGGAATACAGATCAATGCTGCAGGCAGCTTGGTGCAGAGAGGGGAAACCAGAGAAATCTTCAATATTCTAATTCCAGCTCAATTCAGTGGGGATTTCAAATATACCTTAAGGTGTTGACTAGAAGCACCAGGTGCTGATTTGTGACCTTAGATATCTTGCACAGTCCAATTGTCACATCAGCATTTTGAGATCATGTTCTATTTCCCCTTGCCTCCATGCCAGCACATGTATTCACTTGCTGTGACCTCAACATCAGTTTAGTTTTGTTAAACCTATTCAGTTCTAAAATCAGAGACTTTCCATGAAATTACAAATCATGTTATAATGATATTACTTTCAGTGACATTTTACCTGAGAGGGGATTTGACTTTAAGAGGATTGGAGGACAATCAGGAGAAAATATCATCTCCCCAGATTAGCTTTGTTTTATGAATGCTTAAACTGCTGGACTGTGGCATTTGAAAAGCCAGACACAGTCAGCATTCAGATATCTTGTTTTGTGTATTCACCCTGAACTTCTACATGGTTTCAAACATTGCTGAGTGATCAGGATGCAAAGCAAACCTGGTGTAATTAACTGGTTGGTTTCTACGTTGTATTTGTAAAGGTAATGAACTTCAGATTTTCAGGTGAATATGTTTTTATAGTGGTGATATATCTCCTGGGTAGTGGGAAATTGGAATTGCTGTGCTATAAATTGTTCTTCAGGACCCGTATTGCTGTGCACAGATGTCAAATACACCCACTCACATACACGGCGTAAATAGTCTGGAAGACTTTTATTTCTTTAAAGGGTTTTTTTTTTCCTCTGGTCATTGTTAAACCAACTAAAGCTGGTTAAATTGATCTATAGCATCTTCAGAATCTAAAAACTTTGTGATGTTTAATCAGTATTTGTCAAGGTACGTGACTAGATTTCCAAACTGAGGTGCAAGCGAACTATCTATTTATGTGTTTTCATGGGCTGCTCTTGCAAATGCCCAGTAATTCAGTTTGGTTATATGTACATATTTCAGGAATTCTCCAATATATTATTTTGCTTATATATTTGAAAATTCTGTGTAACATACAAAGAAGATTTGGTACATCTATCCATGTTTCATTCGGCTGTGATAAATCTTGATGTCAGTTGCTAAGGGATAGGTTTATGAATCACATAACATGGAAACTCTTGTAGAGGAAAATTGCTTTTTGTTTCCTCTGTGAAGGAAGATTTCCCTGTATACAGCTGTAGAGTAATACAGATTGAAATGTATATATTCATAACAATTAAAAACAAAGTGAGAAATGTAGTTTGGAAACAAATTAATAGTCTTTCTTTATTAGGAGTAATATGAGCCAAAAAAAAAAAAAAAGGAAAGAGGTGGTTGCTTTGCATGAAGAAAAAAAAAAATAAAAGACTTAACATCCCTCATGAAAAAATGAAATCTCTTTATTACATATAAGCTGTTCCAACAAAAACTGGAGACTTTATAAGAAGGATGAAACAAGGGAAAACAAAAACCAGCAGAGACAGAGATAGAAAAAGCATTGACAGGCATTATTGGGAAAGAGCGGGCAATGTGTTCATATAGGTTTGACTTTCAGAGGACTGAACCTTTTTTCAGAATCATCTCACCCTGTGGGTATGCCCAGAGCAATATTGTGACAGTGTAGAACTGTAGATAAACTGATGAGTAAGTAAATGAATATCTTCTCAGTTTGAAATGAAAAAGAAACAAATAGTATGTTCCTGACATTCTTATTTTTACAAGAAAACCATGGACAAAACCATAATTTCTGAGAAGCCTTTATAATTTATTTATGGCAGAGAATATTTGGCCTTGAAGAATGGGGCTATATGGGGATTGTGGTGTGAGTTTTTCTTTGTCATGGATTATAATAACATTCTCAATCTCTTGAGATCCTACTGATTGCTTTTTTTTTTTTTTTCCTAAACCCCATGGGTGCCAAGACTTACTGGTTGAAAAGCAGTGGTGGATATAAATGTCAAACAACAATAACCAAAAAACAAGAGTAGTTTTTTTTAATTTTGATTTATGTATATTCATTATGTCAAGCAGTCAACTGTTTAATGTAGAAAACTACTTTTTAAGTTAACTTTGTTGATTATTAAAGTGGATGTTGAATTACGCTGACTAGATATAAGTGGCTGAGTAAATTCTCAAGAATGTTTAAGAAAATTTTACTATCCTGGTAAGAGGATTTTGTTTTTCATTATCATTATTTGGATACTAATCACTATTGCAATTTAAAGTGTAATATTTTAAGTAAGACTGCCTGGACATTAAGTCTGTTAAGCCTTCATAGCTGATGATCACTGCATGCTGAAGGCAGGTTTGGCATTTTTTGGTTTTTGTTTTTGTTTTGTTTTTTTTTTTCCACATTAAACTTACAAGTTGCTTGTGGTGAACAGGAAATGCAATAATGGTGTGCGGTTGCTGTCCAAAAGCCCAACCACATTCTGGGCTGCATCGAAAGAGGAGTGACCAGCAGGTATAGGGAGGTGATTGTCCTGCTCTACTCTCCCCTTGTGAGACCCCACCTGGAATGTCGTGTCCAAATCTGGGATCCTCAGCACAAAAGACATGTGGACATCTTGGAGCAGACCCAGAGTAGGGCCATGAAGGTGACGAGAAAGATTGCACATTTCTCCTACAATGACAAGCTGAGGGGTTTGGGGTTGCTCAGCCTGAAGAAGAGATTATAGCCTTCCAATACTTAGATGGGATTTAAAAAAAAGAGGAAGAACAACTTTTAACATGGATGAGGAGTGGTAGGACAAGGAAGAATGGTTTTAAACAAAAAGAGATTTGCCGACTGTGTACAAGTCCTAAATACATGTACTGATCAATATAAATCCAACAGTCCACTAGAAAAATGTTGCAGTGATTTTTTAAAAAAAAATTCTAAGAGGACTATTTGCTACCGGAGGTTTCAATTAAAATCCACAACCTTTTATAAAACATAATGCATCCAGCTGCAATGTGTATAAAATACAGTGGGAAAAAGTCATGATGTGGATATAGAAACACCAATTTATTTGGTTTAGTTGAACATAATTTTAAAATTCTTTTCAGAAGGCTTTTATTCATGTTTATTTCTGAAATGAAAGATACTATCGCAAAACAGAACTTCCAAAAAACTCAATTTTTAGATACAACAGGATCATACTTTCAAATGTGAACATTGGATATTATAGCTATTTCTTTACAGTGCAGTTTCTTGGCACAAATGAAAATTTGTCACTGGTGCTATTTCCTGAATCATTATAATTTTTGTTGTGAGACAGAGGTACAACTTTTTCTGCCTCATCTGTTCTGTGAAGGGTAATATAAATGGTACTACTCTGACCTTTTTAGTATTCTGTAATTTGATTCGCTTGCCATTCCTATCTTCTTCTGATTGTGACCTCAGCAACCTGTGACTAGAATGGACACTCAGTCAAAACACAGAATACTGAAAAGGTCACAGAGGCAGAATTTACTGCATCTGCTTCTCAGGACACACTGAACAATAAAGTAGTGGTACCTGGTTCTGATAATTTATTTCCAAGAGGGCTGAAAGAGAAGTAATCTAGTGTCCTTGTGACAACACCTCTGATAGGAAAAGTTCTGCCTGCACCTATATGTGTGATTAGCAACCTAGCCAGGACACATACTTCCTTAATTTCTTTATATTTAAAATGGCAGTAAATTCAATAAAGCATATTTTCAAAGTTTACTGGCCTTTAAATTATTTTTCTTCTTCAATTCAGTTGAGAAGATAAGTAAATGAGGTGGGAACTTTGCAGTTTATTAAAGAGAGTTTATCAGGATGGAAAAATCATTGTGCAGCTGATGTAAAATGTTCAAAGTGCACAAAACGTTCCTGAAAAAGTTTTTCAGTCTCATATATTCATGTTTGCAATACCTTGTCTTTTAATGTCTTGTGCTTTGTAATTATGTTCAAAATTTATTTCTTTGAAGGAATACATAACTAATGGTCTCTTACAGTGCTTTCCCATGTAAGTATGAATGGTTTCTTCTCTTAAGTGAGAAGAAACCCATGGTATTGACTAAATTAAAGTGTTCAGCTCTCTGGAACTGCAAGCAGGAAAAAATTAAACCTGAGAAAGCTGCCTAATGAATGAACTGTGACTAAGTCAGTATTTGAGTCAAGGTTCTCCATTTTTGTATGGTAAACCCATAGACACTATGGCACTGTTTTATTAGCTGGGAAAAATATGATCGTTTATTAGTTTTGAATATGAAGATTGTGTATTATGTATTCTGGATATTTTGGTTTTAGAAACAAAACAGTAAGTGCAGCTGTCAACTGGATATACATTTTAGTTAGGCAGCTGTGTTGTGGTCAACAAGAACTCAATACTCTAATATATTAGCTGCATCTGGATGTAAAATTGGTTGGAAAAAAATAAAGAGGTAATATGAATTGTGTGTTTAATGAATAGATCATTTGAAGTGTTTCTCAGCACAAAGGTCCAGCCTGTACCTCCAAGAGCAAGCAAGGTGTGAGTGCACCCCCAGGCTGTATCTGCAGCAGCTGGCAGCAATTCTCTGCTTTCTGCAGTGTGCCAGTTCTTATTCTCTGGTCAGCCAGACATACTAGAGCACACCCCAGTAACCTCCCAGTCCCTACATTCCTTCCCAAAGAAGTATGGGGAAGGACAACTTCCACTGGGGTCTCAATGCCAAACTGGGAAGGCTGTGACCAGGAAACCCACTTAATTAAAGAGCAAGCAGGACTCAGAGGGGTAACTCCTGAGCAGAAGTAAGAGCTACCTTGATCGTAGAACTTTATTATTTGATGAGAATAAACAGCTTTGAAAACATGCCAAAATTCAGATAATTTTGAAGGTAGTAGGAGTCATCCCATTGACTTCAGGAATGTTGAAGTGGGTATCAGGGGGATGACAGTTGCTTTCTTTTCACAAGGCTGCTAGGCATATCAATTGCAACCAAAGGAAAACTTTCTTGACAGGACATATGTGACCCTAGTGCTGTCTCCAAAATACCAAACATGGCAGCCAATTAACTCTGTTTTCAACCTGTCATACACAGAGAAAATAATGGCTGTTTTTCTATTTTAGTTTTTTAGTTAAATGGATTATTTATTAGCTTGAAGTCACATATATTATTTGTAAAGCAATGAAGAATCCTCAGTTAACATACCAACCTAATGGATTGTATGCAAATAGAAGCACCTACAAAAATTATTTCTGGGTATGTGTATATAAAGGAAAGGCATTATGACTATATATAGCTGATTATGTTCAATTAACTTTTTTGAAGATGATACTTTTTGCCTGAATTGCAGACCATCTGTTCCTCTGCCAGTCAATCTTTTCCAAAGACCTTTTGAATTTAGGGTTAAATCCCAATGTAATTTAACAGAGGTGACAAGCAAATTGCAAGATCAGTAAAAATTGGTATTGAAGAGAAGAAATTAGTATCCTCATTGACAGAAAACAACATCTGCAAGGCTGGCTCACCAGGCACCGATCAACTAGTAAGCACAAAGCTTAGAAAGAGACAAAACACATCACAGGAGAATGCTTTGGAAAATCTGGGAAACATACATTATTTCTGTAATTTCTATATTAGCCCTTCCATAGCCTGGGATATTTCAAATGTGGGCATAATATACAACAATCATCAAGAAAAAAAATTCCTTTATTTAACTATTCAAGTAACAACCTTTTTACTTCCCATGATGTATCTGACTTTTTTTTTCTTTTTGTAGCAAAATATGAAAACATATGTCAAAAATAACCATCATTATTTTCTTCTCATCCCATTTCACAGATGTCAGCTGTTAGCCAATGTCTCAGGAAGGATACTGAGCTATATCAGCTTTTGGTCTGGACTAAGTTTTGTGTGTCGTTATTTTCTTTTGTGCTTCAAAGAAAGAGGCTAAATCTCTATGTTTCTGTTGCCTTTTTTTTTTTTTTTTTGCATCCTTTGCAAAAAAACTGGAAAAACAAACCCAGTTATCTTCCTGACCTAAACAAAACCCCTTCTAATTGTTAGATCTTATTCTCAGCTCCTATGCAGAGCAGGAACAGGAATTTGACCCTCTATAGTAAATATATACAATAAAATAAAACTAATATGTTAAAGTGTTAAGAAAGCGAATAGTTCTTGGACACTAGAACTTCATTGTTTATACTGTTTAACTGTTGGGAAAATCCCTTTAATGGCTCTGTCTTGGACCAGGTGACACTTTCCGTGCAAATCTTGAGCATGGCTGGAAAATGGTGAGGAAAAGAGAATTTAATAGTATAGACAGAGGCCACTCCATGCCCAGCTGTCTTCAGCGCCAGGAAATGATCCCAAATATGTTTAATTTACCACTCTAGTCACAGCCTAAGTCCTGGACTAAAAATAAATGCATTCACTGAATATTTTAATCATGCAGCAATCTTTACTTACTATCTCCAATTACCTTCCTGCTACAAAAACTTCTATCTCAAACTCAGGCTCACCATCTTCTAGAAGAGATAGAAAGCAATACCTAACAGCTTTCTGTCCTCACAGATGTTGCTGATGCTGAGAACCTCTACTCTGTTAGACCTCTTATTCAGGAAGGTTTAAAAGCAGCTAGGAATGTTACTGCTTGAGAGTAGAAAGGACTTTAGTGTGCTGATGAGAGCAGCCCTGAGGCAAAAGACTTGAGGCTGCTGGTTGATAAGAAGCTTGACATGAGCCAGAATGTGTGCTGGTGCCCCAGAAAGCAAACTGTGTCCTGGGCTGCACCCAAAGCGTGGCCAGCGGGTCGAGAGAGGTGATTTTCATCCTCTACTTTGCTCTCAGTAACAAACCAAAATCCTTTTTAATGAAGTTGTGTTGCCTTCCAGCCTAGGTCTGCATTTGTTTAGAAGGGAATGGCAGATAACAAGCTGGTCTGAGAAAAAGTTATTTTCTTTTACATTGTTCACTGGAGTGCATTCACATTCCAGTCCTGCTATGGCATCCACTTGTGGGATACAACTACCACTGCCTTTTCATGAAAAAAAACTGTGATTTGTAGAAAAAAAAATTCTGTTTTCCTTTAAAAATCCATTTAGTTGGCTGGTTAGTATGGGAAACCAATGCTTGAAAAAGGATTGCAATCTTCAGAGTAAGCTTGATGAAAATTGCTGTTCTGTAACTGGAGGGGTAATGGCAGAGCATATGTGATCTTTCTGTATAAAACAGACTAAAAATATTGACCTTTATGTTCTTCAAGAACATAATTTTTCAATCAAAATAATTTATTATACTAGTTCTGTATCAACAAATATTTTCATGCTAAAATTTTGTTTTTCTAGGGTTGAAGTTCTTCATAACAATATGTTGAAGCAAAGCAGTCCATATGTTCCAAAGGTGAAACAGACAAATGGAAATCTGTGATGTAACCTGTTAGTTTCCAACACAACAAGTATTCTGCCTTGTGCAAAGATGTGCTAAGACTTCCTCAGCAGTTTTGTGCATGATTTGAGGATAAAACAAGAAAGAAAGCTAATGTTATGGTAGAAAAAGGAGCAAAATTAATCTTGAGCAGTCATACAGGAGATTAATACCAGATAAGGAAAAGAGACTTTTCTGTGTTAAAAAATATAGATAAAACAAGTTTCTGCAAGCTGGAGGAAATCAGATGGAGCTGTATTCCATCAGGATATGCACCAAAACAATGTGGATAAAACTTGTTATTTGTTTTAAGACACAGGTTGATAAAGTTCATTAGGACCACAATCAGAGTTTGAAACACCAAATCTTTATTATTAATAGATCTGTAATGATTCTTTTGGATTTCTCTGTTTGTTCATATCTTGTAATGAAGGGCAGGAAAATGTTACTCTTCCTATTATAGTATTATTTTTAATTGGAAAAAAATTCAGGCAAAAATAGAAAGCTGTTATGAAATCTATCTTGTACATGGGTTGCTCTTAATGTCCTATCAACAGAAACATTCTTATTTACTTCTGTGAAGGCAAACTCAGATGAAAGGTGAATTTACAATAGCTGGAGGTTAAAGACAACCTTTTCAAACCAGAATGTCTAAATGCAGGCACCAAAGTACCCAACAGAAAGTTACAGCAGTGGCCAGCATTACTTCGTTGACATTTAAGTTTGAATATTTTCCTCTATGTGGCTTGTTCATACTGACACTACTGATCTGAAACAAAGCTGAAAAATCTTGATTTTTTGTCATTTCATAGGCTGTGTTGTGTCATTACCTAGTCAAATTCTGAAAGTTTTTATATACTTTCAGAAAGTGCAAAAGTCTACACTTTTGTCCACCATTGGGAGCACAGGCACTGGCATGGAAATAACCAAAAACTTCACTGAATTAATAATAGAGGACAATATCTAGGATTGCTGCTTCATTTTAATTATAGTAAGCTGCTTGCATCTAGAAGGAAGTTAGAACAAAAATACAGTCTTTGAGTTAGATTCACAGAAAGAATTGATCAACAACTGACAATATAAAATGCTCATCTTCTACTCAGTGGAAGCTCCTAACCAAATGCCAATTATAATTGATTGTCTATGCAGTGTGTGCCACCACTCTTCAAACAGAATGAGCTATTTCTTTTGCCTACAGCTAAGAATCCAACATTCTGACAATCCTCTATATACTTTCCCAAAAGAAAATTTGTAAGGTTTTACATTTGACAAGTATTTTATATTCTCGCTTTCTCAGTAATATATGTTTTCCTCAATTTTATAATGAACAACTTATCCAAAATGAACTGTTCATTATGAAAAGTGTTACTGCTTTATTGTGATACAGAAAGAAAGTCACTGTTGTTAAAGTAGTTGTGGTTACCTGGAAGAGGATTCAGTCTCAAAAAAAAAAAAAGAATTAAGGAAGATCCATTTTCTTTGGTAATACATTTACAAACAGTTTTAGAGATAGCATTTCAATAAAATAAGTTATTCTAGTTTTTATTAATGGAGAATAAGATATCAACATAATTATCATGTAGATTATGGGGATTATATCCTTAAACCTTCCTGTATCATTGTTTTCATATTCTTTCCTGCTTTGTCATATCAGCAAACTTTGGCTTTGTTCTCTAGAGAGCAATTTAAGTAATTGAACTCAATGATCTTGGAGGTCTTTTCCAGTCTTAGCAGTTCTATGGTTCTGTGAATTATTCTAAAGGCCAGAAAATTACATTTTTGCTATACAATAGAAATTAGTGAAAAAATGTCCTAATATGTATATGTACTTTTGAATCATTAGATTCTGAGGTTCTTTTGTAGCCTGCCTTGTAACTTTGCATGAGGACTGACAGGAAAGCAGCTATTTTATCCCAAAACACTACAATGTCAAAGAAAAGCATTAATTAATCTGCAAGTCAGATTTTTACATTAATTAAAACCTGAGCAGAGTGTAATTACTGTTTATCCATTTTTTCCAGAAATTACTTTTGATTTCTTTGTAACAATTTAAAAATACAGTAGTGCTTTTCAGCTGGTATAAATTGGATGGCTTTATTGCTTTAAGTTGATTTGCACCTGATTTACATTTCCTCAAAACCTAGCCCACTTGCACTGCACCTGCTGTCACTGATCAATATGCATTCACTCTCCACAGATGAGGAAAGCAAGAAACCACACAAACTCCATTTTCATTATATTCACTGTGCCATAGCGAGACAGAAAGAGAGAGGGAGAGGATATAATTATTTTTTATATTTAATCTGAAGAAAAAAAACAAATTAAAAACTGCCAATACTCCAAAGAGTTAATGAACATATGCTGCTCATAGTCAGTTACCATAAAAATCAGTTCATTTCTTTCCTCTGAGTTTAACTGGACTATAAAGGGAAGTAATGGGAAAGTTTTGAAATCTCTCACCAGTAGTCATATTTTTTCCCATCTAAAGCACTGTAAATCTGTTTAGTTATTCTCTTAATACATGCTATGCTTTACCAAATAATAATGCACTCAGTAATTGGTTTCCATTTGTTAAAAATGGATGTGTATAAAATCCCACATGAATTATGTGTTAAAGGAGAATTGCTTTTCAATTCAATCATCTCAGACTTTAGCTGCTGTAAAATGCCAGCCTGAGGTAGAAACTGAATGCAAGTAATGAGGTCTTAGGCCTGCTGATTTCAGAGCCTCAACTTTACCCCAAAATTGAACATCCATTTTCTATCTGAATTGAGATACTATGGAAGTTCCAGGCTCAGAATTTAATCATGTTAGAAATTGAAAAAATTAGCAACTTTTGTGTAGATATGACAGATAAACGAACCCTCTTGTATCTGAATTGATCACTCTTAGCAGATATGGATTGTGTACTAAGAAGAAAACCTGAATCACTCAACTGTAAAGTGTGCCCACACACAAACACACAGATACATGTCCAAAGCCTGTGAGCATAGACAGACATGCACAAATATATTATATATAATATAATATGCATATTAGATGAAATTACCTCAACCCTGCAATTTCCTAAACTTAAAACCACAATACCTGACTTGAATTATTTATTCTATTTCTGCAGACTAATTTTGACAAAATACAGAATTGCTGCAAATTCTTTTACTTACTAACCCCTAGGCCCTTAAAATTGTTTTTTATGTGCTTTAAACATTCATTAAGTCTATATTAGGTAATAATATATTTACCTTATGTTCTCCTTTCTTATGATATAATAATAACAAAATAATTCAATGTGACCTATTACCTAGTTCTATTCTGCCATGGCCACATAGCTAATAGCTTGAAATATAAAAGTTTATTCTGCATTTTCCTGTGATTACTAATTTAAGTCATTATTAAAATATTTTTACCCAATTACAATAGTCTTTTATGTGCTGTTCCTTAGAAATGTCAAAGTACAGACTTCTGTTGCAACTTTAGCATTCTTTTGCTCACCTTTCATAGAATGATAGAATGGTTTAGGTTGGAAGGAACCTTAAATGTCATCTAATTCCATCTCCCTGCCACAGGCAGGGAACACCTTCCAGCTGCTCAGAGCTCCAGCTAGCCAAGCCTTGAATCCTTTTGGGGTGGGGCATCCACAGCTTCTCTGGACAACCTATTTCAGCATCTCACCACACACAATAAAAAATTCCTCCTAATACCTAATCTAGATCTGTTCGTTTTTAAGTTTTAAACCATTACCTCCAGTCCAGTCCCTCATTTGTCCACAAACACGTGGCTCCAGAGGAAACCACACAGGTGCACACACCCTGTGCTCAGTGGCAGTTGTCACAGATGTGCAGAAACAGAACTGACATAACTTGTGTCTGCAGCCAACAGGGAGACCTGGATGTGCTCTTCTGGTTGGAAAGCTGCTGCCTGTGCACCAGGCTGCCTTTTGTCAGGCTTTATTGTGTTTCAGCAGTGCACAATCTTTTCATGTCATACAAATATGAATAATTGAAACAAATGTGATTATTCTTCTCTCCCTTTATTTCTTCCTCAGTGTATTATAATGATTTATTAATGAATATTTTTGTTATAAAAATACAATTTAGGCTGAACTATTTCTTGTTGAGACAATTGTTGCAGGCTGGTTCAGGGTGACTGATTCATGAACTGGATGTATGATATTCAAGATTTTGAATGTCTTGTTGAAAGATAGTGTGAAATAGGCCGAGCAATAACACTGAGGACAAGAAGAAAACCAGTACAGCTAATTTGTCAGCTATTTCTGCAATAGTAGTTGATGCAATCACAAATCTGATGATGGCACAAAAAGTGCCACACCACACTTCTCTGTCAGCATTGGAACAGAGCTCACCAAGCAGTGTAAATAGAAGAGGCTGGGCCTCTCATAAGTGTACCTCTGAGATTAGCATTTGTCCAGCCTGCCACTTCAGACTGCTCATAATATGCAGATTTTTGATATTTTCATTATTCTTTAAAAAAACAGAACCACAACAGCAATTTTTGGGAGACGTAAAAATTAACAGCAATAAACATTCAGTAAATGGAAAAAAGCCCTGAAGAGTCAATAAATTGAAGAAAACATGGGTAACATGTAAGAGAAGATGACTCTACTTCATGGCAGTGTAGTTCTGTAGCTAGAACACAGGAGCAGGTCTCCGATTCTGCCTCTGACCTTCAGCTAAATCATATGACACTATTTTTTCTGTCACTGGATACCAATCTTCTCCTTGAAAAAGAAATTGGTTTTATGTAGCATGTTTGCACTGTGCTGACCACAGTCAAGATATGAGTTCAGCCCAGACCTCTGAGCGCTGCTAGAATAATAATAATAGGATCACATTTATAATTTGGGATATAGCGTCATCATTTGAGAATTTTAGAGGTCCTTTTTCAAGACATAGACTAAAACATATTTATACAAAATAATACCTATAATGCTGTATTATAAATTGCAAACTTGATGCAGAAATTATTGTGCAGAGTTCTGCGTCCTGTGATGTTAGTGCAAGCGACTGGAAATTTTTCTTCAGGCATTAAAATCAATGAATCAATGAATAGTAATGTGACAGGCTTTATTTCTTATGTTTCAAATTAAATTCAAATTACTTTAGATTTTTTTTTAATATCATAGATGCAATCTTAATACAATATTGCTTGCAATATGGTCAAGCTAATGCCTGAGGAGAAATCTCTTTCTTTAAAAGCTCATTTCCCTTAGAGAGCTCAATTTTTCATGTTTAACATTAAATTAACTTGAGCTTTTGTGCCATTTTTTTTGTTCTTAAACCAATCAACATTAATCTGCATAACCAGTCCCCTGAATAAATGTAATATCTAAGTTTAATGGGGCATTTTTTGGTATATTGAGAATGCTTAAACAATTCCAGTTGGGAAGTGAAATAGTTAAGTCAATGACTTATTACAATTTCACCCAGAGTTCTTTATCTGTACTATGAGTCTTTGTAGAGCAATACACATCTTCGGCTTCAATCTGCTATCCCTTGGAATTTATTAAGAACACTCTGGTGAATAATTATTTTCCCCTTTCTTATTTTTTAAACTTCTTATCTAAAAGAATCAGAGTTTCCCATAACTTCTATCCAGCATATAACTCCAACAGTTTGTGTTTTTCTAGGTACATCTGAGTTTATATTGTCATTCATCATGGCAGAGATATGTGGAAATAGCTCCATATTTCATTTTGTTGTATCAGTGCAGTAGTAATGGGAACATCTTTGACTCAATTCCGTAGTTTAATGGAATTGTGGAAACCTTCTATCTGGAGGTTTCAAAACTCACTTCATGCTCACAATAACTCTCAGGCTTGATGATGCCAGCCAGTTTTTATTCCTCTATTCAGAATAAAATATACCTACAAATTCAAGGCTTTTAATGCTGTGCATAACACCTGTAGTCTGGTAATTTGGGCACTGGAGTTCTTTGTCATCTTTATGTGTTTGAGATGATCCTGTGTTGAAGCACCAAGGGAAATCTGTATTTTTAAGGCAAGTAATTTACTTAGAAGTATGTGAATTGCATATTGGGATTTAATAGTAATTTAGAAAGTATGTGAGTAATAGATTAAAATAGGAGTGCAGATGAAAAAACACACTAGAAGAGAAATTATCCAGAGTTAAAAATAGAAAGTTTTTTATAGGGTGAGGCAAGGAAAAAAAAAGCCACTAAATTTGCTACAATTAGAAAACTGGTAAATGGTCTTGCAAATGCCATGTGGAAATCCTGGGAGCATGCAGTAGTTTTTAAATGCTGTTAAGCTGATTTGGTCCTGTGCTTTAAAAGGACACCACCAACTTGAAATGGATGACTTATTTGATTTTTTTTCATGCTGCATCAATTTTTCTTGGAATAAAGATGGTGTTGCTTATCTATCCATCTGCAATCTGTACTGAGTCCCTTTATTGAAAAGATTTTATCCTTCTGTGGGGAGGACAGCAGGCACATCTAGGGTAACATTTTAGGAATTTGTCTGTGATTAACAGTGCAGCCAGCAGGGAAGCTGATAAAACAGAAAAGTAGTGTAAAATTTCTTAAGCAGAAAGAAGGCACTTGCTGTAAAGGTCTTGCTCCTAGGTCATCTGAAATACTTGACAAATTACAAGTGCTGTTGGTATCACCTGGCACTTGATCATCCCATGTATATTTCATCAGGCTTTAAATGGACATCTCTTAGTGTAGAGAGGTTCCTAAATTAGCTGAAACCTAATCAGAAATCCATCTACTACAAAATCACAATAAGTTGCTAGGTGTGATTCATAAAAATCACATTATGTGTTTCTGCAGGGCATTATTAGTACTTTTCTTGCATGTTTTCCGAAATGAAACATGACTCATTTTTACGCTGAAGCACCGGGCTGGCCCCATTATGCTAATAGTGATGCTGCTTAGATGACCCAGGAAAATGCATCCTTTTAGCAGCTCAGTATGTTCTATCAATCACCTGGCTACACACTGAGGAAGAAAAATAGGAGAAAAAAACCCTCACAAACACCAGACCCCTATACTGGACACTAGGAATGCCTTGCTGCACCAGTTGGAACCAGACATATCACCATTACCTGATCATCAAAAACCTTGTCAAGGAACTAATTAATTAATACTTTACTAAGAAAAAGAATCTTAAAATATTAATACCTGGAATAACTATAGGCATGTTCAGCATTCAGATGAGAATGCTTTTGTGAATATTTTTTCATGTGAATCCCTAGCTTCTTGCAAGCGAGTGAGAACATTCCCTGGAAGCAAAGAGTTTTAATGGACCTGATACCTTAGGAAGGCTGACTTGAAACAGAGACTGGACAGAGCTCGTGAATAAAGTAAGCATTTATTGAAAGGTTTCTAGGATACACCTTGGGCAGGACAGGACCTGACCAGGGCTACACCCAAGGTGGACTAAGAATGGTTGCAAAATGGTTGACTGGTCACAGAGTTTTACATTTTTATAAGTTTTGTTCTATTTGCATATTGGGGTTTAATTGTCCAATTACATCTTCAGGTTATGAGGTCCTATCTTTCTTGTTCCCCCCTTCAGTCTGTTTATGCTTTTGGGCCTGAAAGTTGTCATTGGTCTTCAGCAGGAAAAGAATTTGTTTTGTCTACCTGCTGTGTGAAGAGAGCTTACTAGCACTTAGTATGAGGCTCAGAACTATACCCTTAGGCAGAACAGAATCTGAAAAATATGAAAGCTAAAACTTAAGGCATCAGACCTGTTGAACAATCTTCAAAAAATAAAGAGAACATAAAGGCTGAGAGTGAGCCGTGGGATCAGTCTAGCATGGAGAGCGACTCAGCTGCCCAAATCTTGTTTCTTCTGCTGTCATTCATATGATTTTCTAGGGAAAGAGTAGCAAGAGATATAAATACTTCCATTAAAGTCCTGCAATACTGGTTATATTTCCTTCCTGCTTTGTCAACTTTATATAGCCCTTCTAATTGCAAACCCAATAAAAATCATAATGAAAAAAGTAATTTCTTCTTTCCTCTTCTTGGAAAAAGGAGCTTATAGAAGTCTCTGGTTTTCACATTTAATGATATATTTGGAGAAGCATAATTTGCCTTCTGGTTTGTAAGTCACAGTTCAGAGCTTTTTGTGGCAACATCTTTCTAAAGGAAAAGCTGAAATTTCAAAAAAAAAAAAAATCATTTTGAAGGAGCTAGAGAAGTGACCAAGCTGTAAGAAGTTTGTAAACAGAAGGCAGAAGCTGCTGAGAATTTTCACATGCTCTACTTCATGATTTCATGTGGTTAATTTTGTATTTGCAACATACCAGTGCACCCAACAAGGTTCATGTTCTTAATTACTTTTCTATTATCTTAACCAGAGCATGTTAGAGGGAAATTTACATTTACTTCTTTTATACTGGGTCTGCAGAATACCTTAAGAACACTTAGATAATTCCTTTTGATGTGTAAATATTTACTTCAGCCTGTTCGGCTGCATTACTGATTCTTTAAAGCTTTTCTGTGATTATTGGTTCATAATTATATAAATGTGCTAGTATTTTTTTCTTTTCACTGTCATTAATTGTCACAAAGTTTCTCAAAATTAAACTTGTAATCTACTAGAGGAGCATTCAGTTGTGCAGTCACTGTTGTCTTAGCAAGAAGAGAAAAAGAAGGTTTATTCTTGGTTAATTTTTTATAGACTTTTGATCTAAAAGATATGTTGGAGAACAGATTGTTAAGAAAACTTAACAGTTTTTATCAAGGTAAATACCCTGAGTGGTCCTGTATGAGTTTCTGAGGTAGGGGAGGGGCAGAGTGCTAAAGGTCTCACCTGTGCACTCACTCCACTTCTAAGGATGGCAATGATTGCCTTTGAACCAAGTGGAGCAGATGAAGTGTTGGATGAGCATGCAGTGATGAACAACATACTGCAGGTGTTCATCAGAGACAGCCTAAGGGTGAAGGTGATTTTTAAAGGCTGGTTCTATACCACTGGGCCAGGTGTCTGCCAGGAGAGGCTCTATGACTGAGGGTCTGCCTCTGCTTCCATCATTACTTAATTTTCTGAGGATGTGGATGAGGTGGTATAAAACTAAAAGCTGTACAACCTTCAGGGATCCTTTAGTCCCCTCCCCACCTTTATTTGTTTTTTCCTCACATGATGACCAATGCAAAGGCTTTTGCTGGTAGCATATATGGGGGATATGCATTTATTTATACCATGTAGGGTCACATACTTTTTATTTTAAAGGTCTCGTGACTTCACACAGTGCTCATCTACCTACTGCAGGGGTTACTGGATCCTCTCAGCTCCTCACACGCTCATGAACAATCAGGTTCCACTCAAGCTGTGCAGATGCATAAGCATTGGGAAAACCCAGACTGCTTCTTCCCAACGGAGGAGAGAGTGAGAGGAGGACATTGTCACATCTTGCAAACAAACCAACCACTTCCAACAGAATTCAGAGCCTCATACAAAAAGCCTGGGGACCTTTTTGTATTTGCATATCTGTGCAAAGCCATCAGACAACATTTCTTGTGCAGAAAAGTGTAATAGCTAAATTGTAGTGAGTCGAATTAGTATTCCCTCTCTGCAACTAATAATAATTAATACTTTAAAAATTTTTGATTGGAGGCTATTTTAACAACTCAATTGTTTCTCTTTCTTGTGAAACTGTGATTGTTGATGTCCCTCACGTTCCTTTTCCTGCCTTCAGAATGTCTTATTTCACATGAGCCAGTCATCAGGGAAGCAGGTCTACCATGCATGCATATTTTTTAATAGCAGCACTTCTGGCAAAAGCTAAATGTCGAGATGTGCTGCAGTTGTATAGCAAGTTGTGTGACATTCTCACAGCTTGCAAATACAATGATAAACTAATTCAGCTTTAAAGGATTTGAATTGGAAACTCATGAAAATCAATGCATTTCTACCACAACTGAAGGAACTATGACTATTTACCCTCTTTGCAGCCCCCAGATCTCTGTAATAGATTTGACATTTGCATTTTAAGCATCACAAATCCACAAAAGTGTCCTTAACTCTGCTAGAATGTTTCAGTGTCATGTAGGGGTCACAATGCTCATGCCCTAAATCAGGAAGACAATTAACCACTAGACATTTTGAGGTCATCCTGAGCAGGAAAATAATTAGGTCTAGATCCTCACAGATAAAAAATTAGCTGCCAAAATGCACAGATGGAATTTTCAAATAATGCTTAATAAGGTGAGATGCCTAACTCGTATTGATTCCTTTGGAAATCTGACCTTTAGAGCTTAATTTTAAGCTTTCCCATTATGGTTTAAGAGGGTGTGAAAACTTAAGTATGTGCTTGAGTGAGTTTCTTTCAGGAAGACTCTTCCACAGACAACTGAAATGCAGAGCAAGACATGGCAAAGGCAGCCTGAATCGAGAGGGATTCTGTTGGTGTGTTTTGTGTGGCAGCAGACTGAACAATGCCCTTTTCCAATTAAGATTAGTTCAGGGGGAGCAGGTTTCGAATGAGCTATTTCAGACACATACACATGTAATTCCAAGAGAAAAATATCTACCCCTGGCTGTGGTTTGTGAGGCAAGATGGATTGCTAGTCCCTCGATAAAGCTCTGGTGTTCTTTTTAGCTCAGTTCCCTTCTTCTTTGCTATGCTTATCATCTGCTCCTACACCCTCTGGCACCCTGCAGTGGAGGTGCTAAGTATTCATGGTGATATAAATGGAAAAGGAAGGTAGAAAGACAGAGTATAAATTCTCAGAAACTCAGGATAAATTAACTTAGGTATGTGGGGAGAAGGAAATTCACAGTTTAATGGACTGTTATCATGGATTTTGTGGCCTAGAATCAACTGACATCGCTGCACTGTTCTTCAAATTGACAGCATGGGGCAAAAGATGGCTTTTTGCTGATATAAAATTTTTGACTTTAAAAGTCACTCTGGAGATCACTACTTTTTTTGTTTTTTCTGTGTATCTTTCAATTCTCATTTTAGAGAGAGCCCCCAGAAATAATAGTGCAAGACTGTGCAAGCCCAAAAGAAAAGATTTTTTCATGGTAGAAATATGAATGACACACTCTGTTTAGCCTCTACTACCTGTTATGGCAACAAATAGATCTCCTGAAAATTTCTAGCCACTGTTTCTGAGAAATTACTTAAAAGGGAGGAATGTAACCATAGTTTTCAGTAAAGGAAAACAAGTAAGTAAGCAAAAAAAATTAGCTAGTGGAACTTTGGGGCTTTTTTTATTTGTTTTGATTTGAAGGTTTTTGGGTAATTTTTTTAGCTTCTGAGGTTCCAGTTCTATCTTCAGTTCAAGGATTCATTGCATTCAGGTAAAGACCTCATAATAATAAATTATATTTTTATAATAAACTGAAGACAGATGGAGAATAAAAAGTATAAAAAGTACTTTGCAATTTATTAGAAAAACCTCAATTTTATGGAATAAGTAAATTTTCTCTAATTTGTGGATCTGGAGGGATGTAAGGACTATATTTGTACATAGCGTCTATTATATTTAACAAAGAAAAATCTCTTTACCCCCAGATGTTGGCAGTTTACCTGGAATATCTGTAAATCCACACACTATTAAGTTTCCAAAAAGATACATGAGAGAGTTAGTTTCCAAATCCTGCCAAAATGGGGCTGATATTTGTTCAAGTTGATCCTTTAAACTACAAACAAGACGGGAACCATACAGTGCACAGTGTGGTTTCGTATTTGATTAGTTTTCCACATTTGTGGAAAGCATGGAACTTGGTATTTTTTGCAAGCCTGTTAAAAAAGTGATTAAGACAATACAGATTTTGCAAATGCCATACTGAAGGTGCTAAAACATTTTGGGAGTAAATTTGCATCTTATTATTCACATTTCTGCTTTGTCTGCAAAGAGTGTGGAAGAATTTATTTCAAAAGAAATATGAAAACAACAGAAATGCCATTCTACCTATTTCTGCTTTGTAAAACTTGGATAGAGTTCTTTTGACCTTAAAACATGACTAAGAAGTTTGGAATACTATGGATTTTCTGTCCAATAGAATATATCTCATGGGTTTTTATGGGTTGAAAGATTTGTATTTTACTAGCATAACTTGTTCCATTGAAAAGAAACCATTGGTTTGACTATCTCTTGCATGTATTTGAAATGTTCCACACTATTGTAGATTACTTAGTGAAAGACTCTTTCACACATTACACATTCTTATTACTTGTATTGTCACTGTGAATTGTGAGGAGAAACTGTATTAAAAATTTCATTCAAAAGAATGTGGACTGAAAGAGAAAGAAATTAGAAAATAAGGTAGGCTCTGGTGCCTTTACTCCTTATAGTGAAACACATATACATGGTAGTTTTGATGGAATTCCAATGCAGATTTATTACTGGAATCTGCACCTTGCTGTAAAATGCTGTCTAAAGAACAAATAAAGAGCAATGCACAGAAAGTAAAGATGTCAGATAGTAAAATGTCTCTTTTTAAAAGCCTGTCTTTTTCACAAGCCTTTTTATGAACTTTTTATGAAGTTTCTGGAGCAGACCAAAATAATTAGGGAAAAATGACCTTGAGGTTTATGCTGTGTTCAGAACAGTGACTTGTCCAATCACTGTAGGAAAGGATGGCAGATTGTGATTGATGTTTTCAGAAGAACTACAAAGTGAAGTGTATGAATGGTACCTTAGGTTTCTAACCATGTATGACAAATGCTAGCGCTGTGAGAAGCTCTTTATCCCCAGATGCTGTGAAAGCACATAACAAATTTCATATGGATGAGCCTATGAGTAGACTACCTAAAGAGCTAATCTAAAATCTCATTTTCAGAATTGATTCTGGTGTTTCAGAAGAGAACATATCCCTGAATATAGATCTTATATCAGGAGGATTAGGACGTCAGTGATTAATATGAATTTCATTTTTAGACACGTCGTGGGATTTTGATGACATATATAAAACACTGAACTTGTTGAACAGCACGTCCCATTTCAATTACTGTTTTAATGAAGAAATGACTTTTACAAGGAAAAATTCTCATGGGCTTAATATTATGAAAAGCTGCTTCTTCCACTATTCCCCTCCATCCACTTTAAATCAGGTACATTTGGTTGTTCTCAATGAAACAATAACATATTCATTATTCTGCCAGGCTGTGCCATATTTTATAATGAAGCAAATGAGCTCTTGTCTCTTTTATGTTTACTTACCCCTCTGCAGCTCCATTAGTGCCTTGGGAAAGAACAATTTGAGTGAAGATTAGTGACAGGCTTTAAAAAAACATGGGTAGACAGTCACCTAATTCCCATCCCAGGTCAAAGTGCTTTGAGTGTGCTGTCAGCCTTTTAGCTGACATTTAATTTTAAAGGGATTTGTGTGTATAATAGTCATGAAATACACAGAACCATAGAACAGGTAAGGCTGGAAGACACCACTGGAGGTCATCTGGTCCAACATCCCTGTACAAACAAAGTCCCATAGAGAGTGCTCAGGATTTTGTCCAGGCAGCTTTTGAATGTCTTCAGCGAGGGGAATTTCACATCCTCTCCAGACAATCTGGTTCCAGTGCACTGCCACCTTTATAGTAAAGAAGTTCTTCCTCACATTCTGGTGGAACTTCCTCAGCAGCATTTTCTGCCTGTTGTCTCTGTCCTATTGCTTGGCACCATTGAAAAAAGTCTACCTCCATTCTCTTTTGGTATTTTCCAGGCTAAACAGGACAAGTTCCCTCAGATTTTCCTCATAAATGGGGTGCTTCTGTCTCCACTCATCTTTGTATACATGTGTTAGAGAATCAAGAATGTCCATGTCTCTTGTACTGAGAAACAGACCCTGACACAATGCTCCAGGTGCAGAAGGAAAGGTTCACCTCCTCAACCTTCTGGCAATGTTGTTCCTAATACATGTCAGGATACCACTGGCCTTCTTGGTCAGTTTAGAGTGAGTGAAAGGTTTCTACATCTCTTGAATGGCAAGAAGAAAAACACAGAGCACCAGTCCAATTGCCAGAATTACCACCAGCCCCTCTGATTTCTTCCAGAGCTATGCTGTGATGTTTCAACCCTAAAAATATTTAAAAACTCCTCTATTGTTGGCTGAGACTTTCCACAGCAGTACTAATTTGTTAGTGCTTTTTATGATGCAGGTGGTCCCCAAAGGAAAGGGGTAGAACTCCTAGTCAAATTTATGCACACTGCCAGGTAACTTCGAAAAAAAAAAAACATTTCATCACCATTGCAGTAACCTCAATTCCAGTCACTTGTGCTTTTTTTTTTTTTTTTTTAAGTTGCATTTTATAAGATAATTAGACTTACCTTTGATTTATACCTATGAAACTTGAAGTCTGATTTCTAAATTTGTCTGGAAATTGTTTGGCTGAGAAAGACATTACTGGACATAAATCATTTTCCCTCACCTCTTACCTTAAAGTGTATAGTGTGAAAACTGACGTGGAGTGCAAAACATAAATTCTCATTCTGTTGTTTTCCATTCATGGTAATTCCATACATAAATACTCTTCATTATTTACTTGACTCATGTCTTTTCTTAGTCCATCTGCATTTGAACTCTCCATTTTTTCAATTAAGATGTAAGACAAGATAGAGGATGTTTTCAGCTATGGGAAATGTTATCACAAAGTCATCAGTTTTCTCCCTGATTAATTGTCCACTAAATTCTTTAAATATAGCAAAATAAAGGTTTGAAATCAATTGATTGAATATTTTAAGCTTTGTGTCACTGTCTGAAATTTTGAACCCTCCTCTTCCTTCAAAATCAGAAATAGTATGTCTGAGTGAAAAATCCCTCTTTGTGAAATATTAATGGTAAGCACATAGTACACATTTATGTAAGTGATAAAGGCCAGGTTCCTGTGGTTAAAAAAGTATTGAAACTTTCAGTCATCATTTCATAAATGGTGCCAGTGTTTGAACGTCATTATGGGAGTTATGATTCACAACTCTTTTCAATACATTTTCCTCTGCTGGCAACATAAGAAACCTGTGGAACTGCAGGAGTTCTTTTTCATGTAATGCACTGAAATTGCCTTTGAAAACATGTGCAAAAGGTATCTTTTATTTTGCAGATGGAAATGTAGAATGAATACCATATAAATTACTAGAAAATAATATCAACAAGTCCCCGGTCCTGTTTTTAAGTATTAATAACAATTTTATTTTTTATGTGAAAATTAAATAATTAAAATAAATTTTTTAAAAATGTAGTAATTAAATAAGATGCAAGAGATTAGAATTGGTTCAAAGTAACCACCTCTATTCTTAGACTGTCTTCCCTAGAAGTGGGAAGCGATTTGAAAATATAATTTTTATTTGTATAGATGATATTTTTTTTTCTTCCACAGCAGTTATGAAGCTGTGTTTCTGCTTAATCCTGTGGGCATGTTTTTTCTTCTGGATTACATCACCCAGCATCTGCTCTAATCTCTCCCTATGAGTGCTTCCAGTACGTTGCAGGGACCACAAAAACCCATTGTAAGACTGCAGTGAGTTCTGTGGGCTGAAGACACTTGACTCATGAATCCCTACTGGTGCTTTCTTGTTCAGGTTCTGTTATTCATTTTTATTGGTCTCAGAATGGATTAAGAATGGATTATGGGCTCACAATAAATTATGCAGTTAAAACAGCAAATGGTTCTTTAGTGTAACTTCAGTTTGACCAGCTCATTAATGAGACAAATCTATTTTTATAAATAGCATTTTATGTGGTCACTCTGTCTCTCAGATGTGTATTCAAAGAGTCTCAAAAGTTTTTTATTTGCTTCTTTCTCATTTTTAAATATTATTCAAAGCCTTTGAGCTTCTGGGCTTGACATAATTGTGTGCATTTCAGGTGTTTTTTAAGCAGTCTCTGTGGCTCTGAAAATATTTTCCATGCTGCTTCAATGGGTGACCTTTCTCTGTAACGTTTCCTCGAAAATAACCTGTAGAAAATAATTGCTCCATCTTCAGTTTCATACAACTTCTGACAATGTGTAAATGTTCAGAAAGCAATTAGTAGTCAAGTTTGGCAGGAAGGAAGGGAATAGAGCTTACTCTTTACTACATAAACAGATAAAGTCAACTATTTGAGTTTGCTGAAGCTTATGGAAGCATCTCGCCTCACAAACAGACATCCTTAGAGCTGTATTAGATGTTAACACAGACATTCATTGTTATTCCTTCTTGTAGGAACATTAAATCAGCCTTGAAAATTGTCAGATAATTTTATTGACCCTAGCCTGAAGATTCAGGTTGGATGCTTTTGACTCTGGAAATATATTTCTTATCAACATTTTATACGATATTATCATTTTGACACCTTTCTATTCATTGAGTTTCTGGAAAAACCTTTTATAAGCCCTCCATCCAAGCATTGAAAAAAAATTAAAATAGATAGAATCTTAAGAATATTCTTACTAAAATAAGATAGTTTTAATATGATGGTTTTAAATCAGGTTTTAAGACATTTGTGATGTGCTTCTTCAAATTTTGCCACTTACGTTGTCAACACCACACAACCTACCTATTTTATCTTCTGACCTGACTGCAGGTCAGTATTTTTTCCTTACAACTTTAGCAATTATACATATATACAAATATACCTACACATTTTTAAAAGCAATCATATGCTGCTTGGACTTTGAAAGAGATGGTTACTGAAATTTTAATGGCCATCTTGAGTCATTATTGACAAAAACCATAAAATTCAGTACAAAAATATCAATTTTAATCTGCATTATCTGGATTTGATGACTGATGTGTTGAATGGAAGCTGCTGTCATGTAAAAGTTACTGTAATAACCGAGATAGAATAAAAACAGATGAAAAGAGTTTCTGTAAAGAACAGCTAGAGGAATGTTGTTAAAGATTTCAGGAAGGACAAATGTTTCATGGCAAGATATCCTGGAGTCTTGCTGTATTTCTTGGGATTAAAGAAAGAAGTTCTTTCAATTCTGTAATAATATTTGAATCATGTTTGCTGGATGTTTTTGTGAGGCAAATAATTTTATACTCTCTACATTTGATCAGCCATCAGGATAGGTCAGCCTACCCTCTATGGATATTACAAGTATTTTTGCTTATGCCCTGTGCAGGCTGCCTGTGGTCTGCTTGACCATCTTGCTCAGATAATGTAGGAAACAATTCCAATTAATTATATGGCTGTGAATATGAGTTCTACCAATTCTCAGAACTTCTTGGATTTTCTGGTAATCTTTTATTGGTTTGGGTTTTTTTTT
>VZSR01001685.1:13193222-13217323 GCA_013398615.1 Brachypodius melanocephalos | reverse complement strand
ATCTTCAGCTGAAGTGCTTTCCATTGTTCCATGAAACATTTCTCTGTGCTAATCATGCTGTTATCAATCCTCTCTTCATACTGTGCACAGTTTCCTGGCACGTGACAACTCCTGCTCCTGCTTCACATTTGATGGATCTTCTCCTTTTTCTTTTAATTTTCCCAGATGTCAGACACCCACTTGCCCGTTGAGAATGGCCACAGCAGACAAACTTCTGTGGTGTCACAGCCCTGGTATCTCCTGGCTGTTTTAGTCCCTTTTTGTTACTTGTTGCATCAGCGGTATAAGACCATTTCTTCTCTCCCTTAATCCTTCAGGCAGAAGACCGGTGGTCTTTTTTTTTTCTTAAGAAACTGAAGATCATCTATTAATTTTTAATTCTGTGCCTTTCCAACAATGTGTGAGATGTAGCCCAGGATCTCAAAGATTATAGGGTGTCTTTGTGAGGTATCTTTGATCTTTCAGGATTTTAAGGTTGATTTTATAATTTAAATAAATTTTCTGTTTAGCAATAAACTTTCTACTCACTGTAATAGCAATTTTTTCTGCTTATGGT
Source organism: Brachypodius melanocephalos (assembly GCA_013398615.1). Lineage (NCBI taxonomy): Eukaryota > Metazoa > Chordata > Aves > Passeriformes > Pycnonotidae > Brachypodius > Brachypodius melanocephalos. Next base: position 13,216,767 of record VZSR01001685.1, on the reverse strand, counting down.
CACCATTCCATTCACTTTCAAACTATATATTTATATATCATCAATATACAGTATTAATTTTTCGTATTTATTTACAATCTTTTATATTTACCCTTTCTGCCAGAGTGGAACAAAAATTATTAAACCCACCATGCTCTTCAGAATAAAATCCTGGGTAAATAGAGCATGGACATCTCCCTTTTTTTCTTTTTCTCTTTTTTTTCTGTTTTTTTTTTTCTGTTTTTTTTTTTTTTTTTTCCTTTCTTGGTATGCCCTTCTTGCTGGTAGAAAATAAATTAGTTTTTGTTGAATATTAAAGTAGATCAAATTAAATTTTAAACCCCCCAACCTTCTTCTCTACAGCAAAAGAATCTGACAGAATTCTCCTTGTCAATTATCAATCTGCTCATCGTTAGTTCTCATCTGAGCTACTTCACAGTATAGCCATAAGTAACAAAATTTGCTCTACAGTTCAACTAGTAGAAGTACTTTCATATGGCCTGGCCTTATCTTGTCACACAGGAAAAAACTTTTCATCAGTGTCCTCTTCCAGGCAAAGAATCATAGAATGTTTTGGTTTGAACAGAATCTTAACAGACCATCCAGTTCCAGCTCCACTGCCATGGGCAGGGACACCCTCCCCTAGAACAGATTTCTCAAAGCCTCATCCAGCCTTGCCTTGAACAATTCCAGGGACAGAGCATAATTCTGGCAATACCAAGGAATCCTACCTGAGAAACCACAATGTTCCTTCTTTTAACAGGACTCTTTACCTTCAGTCTTTTACCTTCCTTGGCCTTTAGAGGTGATCTAATATTGGTTTAGTCTATTTAATGAGACACCTTTGCTGATGTCTTTCATCTTTTCAGATAACTCCCATGCTCCAAATCTGGAAGATGAACCTCTCTCTCACAGTTCTTGTCCCCTCCCTCTCTTTTTCTTTCCAGGTAAGGAAAGTTAATTAACTCCAGCCTTGTCAGCCACATATCTCCTAGTCCTTCCAATGTGCTTAAGCACTTCCTTTCCTGTCAATAAAGAGGAATGTATCTCATCCACTATTTTTACCTATAAACTGACTTTAATCCTGCATACTGCAGCATGTCAGTAAATCGTGTCATCCTTAACAGGCCCAGCTGATTCCAGAGGGGTTTACATTTCAGAAATGTAAGCATCAGATTTCATGGGGCTTGGTGAAGACTGGTGCTTACCTAAGATGACATTCTGCCTCACATCATGCTGGGTTAAGAAGTGGGATTTGGTTTATAGCACAAAACTGAGAAATCTGAAAGTCCTTTTTTTTTTTTTTTTTTTTTTTTTAACTAAAAATATCTGCTAAAAGAAGAGATTCTTCTATGCACTACCTGCATATCTGGGTAGAGACATTTGATCAGACAGAGACTGTGGAGAAAGAACAGGAAAATAGCTTTGATTTCACTCCTAGAACTCTCAATGTCTGACCTGACAGCTGTCAAACTCTTTGGTAAGACAGGAACACTTTTAAAATTTGATATTTAAGCAGAAGCTCTCAGAGATGAAACAATATCTTTGCTAGAACACACTTGCTCTGTCATTCAATCCTTTTTTAAAGTATCCAAAGTTCAGACAAATCCATCAACCTTAAACAAGTGTGATGAGACAAAAGATCTGGTCTGATAATGAAGCTTTAAATCCTACTAACAAAAGTGTAAGGACAAAGAAGGTACAGAGAATTAGCAAAGATTCACTGTGCCTGTGCTAAATTTTGCTTATAAGTGTTGTATTAAACATTTAAAAACACACTTTCAAAAATACATGGGGCTTTCACAGCAAGATTTTCAGTGACACTAATACGCATCGCGTGATTCATTTCCCACACACAGCTTTGAATATCCATTCTGCTCTGCCCTATACATTTTCTTCTGCCAGAGTCATCATTACAACATCTCAGCACCTTTCAGTAGTGTTGCAAACTCTGTGAGTCATATTTTTCATGAATGATTTCTTCTTTTACATATGGTCCTGATTTTTAATATTTTGTTTATAAATTAAGGGTTTTAATGCAACTATATGTGCCTGAAAGTAGCCCTTCCTTCCTTCCTTCCTTCCTTCCTTCCTTCCTTCCTTCCTTCCTTCCTTCCTTCCTTCCTTCCTTCCTTCCTTCCTTCCTTCCTTCCTTCCTTCCTTCCTTCCTTCCTTCCTTCCTTCCTTCCTTCCTTCCTTCCTTCTTAAAACCAATTTAACTTTAAAAAACAACCAAGCTTTTTACTCACAACTCTTCACAGAAACTTGGAGTAAAGGAGTGAAATTTGAAAGTGTGCAAATTTTCTAAACCCTGTGTCTGGTACTTCTGGTCAACAACTCTTTTTGCTGCTCTTGAGGTCAGTAAACCCAAGGATCTCTGTTGCCTGACAAAGTTCAATATTGCCATACATGACTTTTAAAAATTTTCTTTAAACCCCTCCAATTATCAGGTTTTGTGACTTTATATGACAGCTGTGTCGTAGGTCATCTCAATTTTTTATTTCCATTATTCACTTAGTGTTTCTTTGGTCAGACATATACCTTTTCACCGAAGTTGATAAAAAACTTGCATCATGCAACTTTTATGAGTGTTATAAGAATGTGTTATAAGAAAATTTTATCTTAAAATGAATAAGATTCTTAAAATTAACTTTTTCCCTATTTACCAAACAGAAACATTAAGAAGAAAATAAAACCGTCCTTTAAAAGATATCATGAAAGATAGTTTTTAGAAAAGAAATTAGTGGGGAGTGGTTAGCCACAGCATACCAGCATACAGCAACACCCCAGTGCTAAAATATTGAATTTACATACTGGAACATTATTGACTGATTTTTCGCAGAACCTGTATATTTTAAAAATTCCAGCCATCGCTGGTCTGATATGCATGAACAATTCCTGTAGCACAGACTGTCAATGTAGCATTGAGAGTGAAGCCTAGAACTATTAACAAGATTTTAATCTTTCATTACCTGAGGTGTTCAATGACATTTTGCTTTACTGTGAAGAAGCTGGGTAATTTATGGAATTGCATCCTGCTGGAAGTAAAAACAAAAGGGTACTCGGCACAACAAGATGACATCCATACTTAGTCTAAGAAAGTCTAAATATTTACCTCATTACAGGGGGAGAACAGGAAGAATTTAGTAGTCAATGTGGATAATAGGGTAAGAAAGAAGAAAAGATATGCATACCTTAGATGGCACATTCTGTACATTTGAAGAGATATTTTTTTCCTGGCAGCTGGCTGATAACCTCTTTCCCACCCCCAACACCACAGCATCCACAACAATGAAATCCTGAGCTATCGGCAGCTCCAAAAATAGGGTGGTGAGAAAGTACACCCTTGGAAATCCAGCATGGCATTTTAAGATGTGGAAATTAAGCATTTCTTGAACAGCAGAGGGAAAGAGATTTTTTTCAACAAAGTGACCACCCTTGGGTCACTCATAGGTCTCCTGTCAAGAATTCGGTACCAAAGCTGAAAAATAGGGTAAATTACTTCCAACAGAAGTACCAGGTTGAACAGATCAAAAAGGTATTTTCTTTATTCAGGAGATGTAAATTGTGCTTTAAAAGCAAAGATTTCTCTACATGGTACAACGGAAAAGAATCCAGAAGTTTTAAACCCAGGGAGCCTTTGAAAGCTATTTTTAAAATTGTTTTTTTCCTGCAGGGTTCTACTGAGCTTAATGAACCTAGTGGGCTTGGCAGGCAGTCCTGCTGGCTCGTGCAGCCTATGGGAAGTGGGGTTACTCTGGAGCTCATCCATCTTCACATCACATCTCAAAGCAGCAGCTCTACCAGATGTGCTAATGGAGCAGTTCTGCCAGCCCAGTTGATAAGCACTTACATTTTTAAATTCTTTGCCTGCTAAATTTAAATTACCCCTGTACACTTAAAGCTACACACACACATGCTAACAGGCAAGTCACCTACAAGTCTAGCAAGCATAAGAGTGTGCAGATGAAGGCTGCTCAAGCCATTTGCACATTCCTTGCAAATCCCACTTCAAACTAGGAATTTTATTAAATCTGTATTGAAAAAATCTCCTTCACAGAAAGAGTTTGTGTAACTATTTCTAACATTGCACTAACAGCATTGCTACTCCTGCTGTTTGAATTTGCAGGTTGATATGTAGCAGGTTGATGGCTAAGAAAGCAGGCTTACCTTGCTGTGTTAAAGTGGGATATAGAAATGCAAAATTCTCCTTTCAAATAAAAAAAAAAATAAAAGCCAAGGAATTTATTAGGTTCTTTAAAAGCCATGAAAAGTTTCTAACAACTTTACAATAAGATTTTAAAGTCTCATGAAAACAAAGCAAATCAGTAGAAATTAATAGTAAATTGAGATATTATGGTGAAATATTTTTACCCTTAAAAAAAAGAGGGCATCAATGCCAACGTTCTCATCCAGGAAGGCAAAAAGGTGCCATCATCTGCACAAGAGCTGAAAGTAGGAAGTACATTATAATTTACTTGTGGAAATTATTGTGCTATTGGTGCAAACCCATTTAATCTCCCTCTGTAAGCTCATCAAGTCTACTTGTCCTCTCAAGTTCCCTTGCTGCTAACTTGCCCTTTAATTAAATTTCTCTAGGACTTGAAGGAGCAACTATGTATGAGCTTGACCTGTCTCCAGTGGAATCAATATCAGTATTTTCGCTGATTTCGTTGGAGAACAACCAGGCCTTATGACACACTAAAAATCCTAATCAGGAAATTTATAGAAACAGTTGTACACTCTCAAGAGTCTTATACGTGCAGGGATGGTCCAGTAACATCTCAAAAGGGACTTTCACTCCAGCTTGAAATTTTCGAGGTCTTCTTTCCCTCGGCTCTTTTCCCTTGATTGTGGGAATGTTTTAGAGAGGATTTGGTCTTGATATCACAGGCTGCAAAGTTGGAAAAACACAGTTATGCAGGAGGCAATACTGATGTCTAAACTTGTTGCACCTATTGATTAACATAACCACCCTTGAGTTTTTCTTAATATCCCTTTATTGCCTGTTCCTACATTCATGCTTGACAAACACAGAGAAGAAACCTAATTTATGTGTTTCCAATGGGTAGGCTTCAGAAGCGTACAAATGCACACAAAGTATTTCAGTGGGGCATTTTCACAGTGTCACTTTTGTAGGAACACCTAATATGCCACTGCAGATTACAGACTAAAACTACTGGAGAGGAGTGCAGCCCAAGCCAATGCCTGAGAGCAGGACTGATTTCACAAATCTTTTCTCAAACTCCTGTTTTGGGTTCTGGACTTTGCATTTTTTAGTTTAACATGGTTTCACTGGAGTATGAACCAAAGGGATTGCAGAGCTAGGAGACCTTTGAATAATGGGAAGAGGTGAACTGAAAAATTGTCTTCCTTCAAGCTTTGCGGCACAAGTACTCAACCTAAACATAAGTTGCCATATTTGTCTCCCCATCCAGCCTCTCTTCTTTATATCCATTGCTACAGATGGTCAAAACACTTTGTTAGACAGTGATATTTTTCTGTCAAAACTCAGCAAGTGGCAGGCTCTATAACCTTTGAGGAGTGAAAATTAGTCATTTTGATCTCACAGGCAAAGAGCTTTGAAGATTATACAACCTGAGTAGCAACAAGAAGATAGTTCATAAAAATGGAAATGATGAGCCTTCTATTTTAAACATAATAATAAGTAGTTCACTGAGGCATCGAGACTTGGTGGGAGAGAAGGGGAGGGAAGGTTTTGGAGGTTGTTTTTCATTTATTTTTAATGTTTTTCCAATATTTTAATTGAAAATTCAGAACTGTGGGGAAAATACCTTGATATTTAGTGTTCTGACTGGCTGAAGGGAGTTCAGAGACTGATGAGTCCCACCACTTGCCACATCCACATGTTTTTAGAATACTCCCAGGGGTGGTGATTACACCACTTCCCTGAGCAGTCTGTTCCAGTGCCTGGCTACTCTTCCAATGAAGAATTTTTTCCTAATATCTAATCTAGAATGTCCATGTTTGAGGGGGTTGAAAAAGAAATTTCAGATGCCTGATCCGAACAAGTCTGAGGAATTACACCTATGAAAAGACTTTTAGCTTGTTCTCATCCAGTGAGCCTTAAAAAAGACTTAAGCCTCTGTTTTCTCATAAACCTCTTCCCATCATTATCAGTTTATAAATATGTATTCATTTAACTCAAATGAATTCGTTTGAGACTTCGTTTACTAGTTTACCAGGTTTACTTAGTTTACGAGTTTATTAGTAGAGACTTAGTTCACTTTTGCTGACATCTTCTAGAGAATTTTAATTTAAGTTATTTCAGGAGGAATTGGTATCTTCTGACATAGGGAAGTATACAGAGTATTAGAGAAAAGGGGAAAATACTGCCTTCTGCCTCAGAAGTGTGACAAATTTGTAACTGCTTCCTAGAAAAAACATAGGAATATGGGAGATGGCAAGCATCTTGGACTGTCTGTGAAGTTAGGATAAAAAAGTATTCACAGACTGGTCACAGTTTGGTCTCTACCATTGCAATATCAGTTAAGAAGACATAAATTAATTATAGAAAAATCTATTTCAAAATATTACGTGATAGAAACTGAAGACACTTTCAAAAGTGTAGATGAAGTAAAAAATTTACCCTTCAAACAATAAGAGCCTTAATAGCAATAGGAAATGCTGTTTGGAGATGTTGAGGCTCTGGATTCATTTCACTGACTGTTGAATCTAAATGCAAATTCGGGCAGAAAGGTCTAAGAGGCAGAATGCAAAAATTATTTCTGCAGTATAACTTTAAAACTGGAAAATTAAATCTTCCATCTGTACTTTTTAATTAAAGGCAAATAAGGTATGAGAGAGGGATAAAGTTTCAATGAAGAGATGTGCAGGAACTGACAAGGCAATCTGCAAATTTTGCAAGAAATTTATATGTGCATCAGATCTAGACTATGGTTGGGTGTTTTTGACCAGCCTTTATTTTGGGGCACTGGATTAAAAGTAAAAAAAAACAAAACTAATCCAAAACTCTGGGCAAGTTCATTCTGCTACCTCATAAATTATCTTGTATTTTGTGTCATATGACATGATACCTTGTATTTTGTGTCAGATGACTTGATATATATTAGCATAATTCAGCTAAACATGATGTAAAAGGTTTGTGGCATCTTGGAAATTTGGAAAAAAAAGAAATAATTACTTCAGAAAAACTGCTCTGCCTGGGACATTATGGACCACCTTCTTCTTCTTCCTTCTAAATCACTCAGTGTGTTGCTAACTTTTCAAATCACTGCAGAACTACAGCATACTGATAATGTAATCATAATCACAAAAACTCAGATGGACGTCACCCTCAACACAAAAAGAGCAAAGAGCATGAAAGAGAAGCACATGGCTCTGCATCAATCTCACAATTTGGCTCTGCACAAATACAATCACACACTTGAATGTTCCTAACATTACAGTTATGGATCAAAAGAACCCTGTAGCTGTCACAAAGATGCTCTGAGACAAATGCACTGGTCCAAGGAAAATGGCAGTGTGTTGTAACTTATTTGCTACAGGTTTTGAATAAAAACTTATAAGATAGTGTAGAAATAAGATCTCAATCAATTTCAAGGGAAAAAATCTTAGTAAGAGTAAAATAAGTATCACAGAGGAAACACTTATGACATTTAGAAATGTAATTTTTACACTTCCTATTTTAGATCACCTCAGTGTTTTAGATGTAATGTAAAGACCAGAAAAGTAAAGCAGATTCTAACCCTCTTTAAAAGAGTTTGAGTAGGGTCTCAGGTAAAACCCTTAAACAAAAATAAATGATACTGGGAATCTTTCAATTGATTTCACAGAAAGTTTGATTGGATGCATATTAGATTGTCTTTATACAGAATACTTCACTGTAACAAACTGAATAGGGCATAGGTTATGTAGATCAAAAGTTGTTTTTGAGGTTTTTGTTGGTTTTGTTTGTTTGCATTTTTTAAACCAGGTTTCAATTTGTTTCTGTGACTTAAATATATTTTTTTATTTACTCTGTTTCATTTATATGTAAAATAAAACAGTTTTTCTCCTGTCTTTTGGCAATCAGGGTTTTTTCCACTCAAACAGCTTTGTATTTATTCTGTAAGAAACTATTCACTCATGTGAAAAAAATTCTAACTCTTCCAATTTTCATTTAATTTGCTTTAGTACCTTGGAGTGACTCAGAGATTCAATTTTTCCAAATACATAATTTTTAGCTTTACTGCTTGAGTTGTAAGTAGCACAGGAAGCAAAGAGCTGCACCAGAATAACAAGGTGCACAAATAATATTGTTTTGTTACCAAAATTAAGATCAGACAAAGTTTCTTAGTGAATCAAGATACAGATGTGCTATAATGGTAAGTTGTTAGTGATATTTTTTGTTATTGCACTGCAAAGATTTAAAGATCATTCTAATCCCAAAACCCAAACTTGTAAATGTATCCTATTTTCCCATTTTCTATTCTTCTTTTTCATTTGGAAAGGGAAAATGATTGTAACACAGATTGAATATATTTACACTACAGTTCTATGCAGTTAACAATTGCAAATCAGGTGCTTACAGCTCTCTGGAGATATTTCAACACTGGACAGATAATTAGAATTAATCTTGAGGTAATATTTAGTGTTCTACCCACACGTGAAGAGCAAACCTATCAACACCATACTTTTCCGTTTCACTATGACTGCAAAATCTTTGCTCTCCCATGCGTGAGCTCTGACTCACATGACACTTACTTCCTAGACTATCTATTAAAAATATGAGAGTCCATAGTGAATTATGCATTCTAAACATTTTATTGTGGGCAATTTTTTTTCTTTGTCTGGCTGAAAGTATCAAAGACCACTAGGAGATGCAAATAATCCATATATAATTCATAAGATATAGAACACTTAACATAGAAAAGACCCATTAGAGAATGACTTATGACACCCATTTTATGCAAATTTTTAGGATGAAAATAGTTGTTTGCCTTTTTCTTTCCTCACTCTCTCCTTTCCCTTCTTGGCTGCGTAAGTGCTTAAATTAACTTAAGATAGCCAAATGTAAGTGAGAAGAATGCCTTCATAAGGTGTATTGAAAAGAAGGAGTATTGGTTAAGAGACAAAGAAATATGGATTGATAAGACAAGGCCAACAGGAATGAGGTTCAACAAGGCCCAGTGCTGGGTCCTGCACTTGGGTCACAGCAACGCCATGCAGTGCTACAGGCTGGGGGAAGAGCGGCTGGAAAAATGCCCAGAGGAAAAGGAGCTGGGTGGATGGCTGGCTGAAGGTGAGTCAGAGGTGTGCCCAGCTGGCCAAGGAGGTGAGTGGCACCCTGGCCTGCGCCAGGAGCAGTGTGGCCAGCAGGAGCAGGGCAGTTCTCCTCCTCCTCCTGTACCAGTGAGGCTGCACCTTGAGGGCTGTGTTCAGTTCTGGGCCCCTCACTCCAAAATGGCATTGAGGGGCTGGAGTGTGTCCAGAGAAGGACAACGGAACTGGACATGGAAAAGGGCCTAGACAGTGAGTCTTGAGAGATGCAGCTGAGGGAACTAGAGTTGTTTAACCAGGAGAAAAGGAGGCTCAGAAGGAACTTTATTACTCTCCTGAAAGGAGAATGTAGCCAGGTAGGGTCTCTTCTCCCAGGCAACCAGTGACAGGGCGTGAGGACATGGCCTCAGCCTGCACTGGGGAAGGTTTAGTGGACATCAGAAGGAATTTCCTCACTGAAAGGGCTGTCAAGCATTGGAATGGACTGCCCAGGGAGATGGTAGAACCATCATCTGCGGAGGTGTTCAAGAAATGACTGGATGTGGAACTCAGTGCTGTGGACTTGTTGACAAAGTGGTGGTCAGTGAAAGGTTGAACTCGGTGATCTTGGAGTTCTATTCCAGCCTTAAAGATTCTGATTCTGTTAAAGGAAGAATTCATTCTATGTTTGCAGATGTAGCCATGATGTCCTAGCACCTGGAACTGAGTATATGACTTTGTTGTGATATGAGTGGTCTGAACAAAAAAAAATCCCAAGTGTACAAACTGCAGTTACAATATAAACATAGTGAAGGGATAGAACAACAGATATTCCAGGATTTACCTCACCTTGGCTGTAAGATGGATATATACCCTTCTCAAATCAAATTATTTGTGTCTACATGAGTCATTACCTTCCTGCAACCTGCACCATGGACCTTTGTTAGCCTTTTATGACACCACCATGTCCTTATTTTCTTTCCTCCCTAAACTGTTGTTCTTCTGCAATTCCCGAAGTTCTCTGAGGCTTCCTCTCTCTTCTCTATTAGTGATGGCCTAGGAGAAAAGGGTCTCACCTGTCTTCCTGCTGTAGAGGTGCAGATTAATGAGCCTATTATATTTCCATTACAAACATCCCCTCACTTCTTGTATGTGATTCTTACTTTTGAGGGCCTATTTCTTTTTACAGACTATTTCTTAAAGCATATCTCTTAAAAAAACCCGAAAACAACAAACCTCCAGTTCTATTTCAGATTGTTTTTTTGAGGTTATGTGGTCAAGGCAGAGAAAGGAAACGTTTAAACTGTGATTTACAGCACTGGGCTGTCCAATGGCAATCAGCAAACTTCAGAATTTCTATTTTCAGCACAAGCTCTCAGATGCCTGGGGAGATCTGCAGCTGAAGAAGGAACTGTAAGAGGTAAGATTTTGTACCATACTACAGTCCTTCCCCCACAAAAAAAGTGCTTCACAAACTATTCCTCAATAAAATGTTGATGGTATTATCTCTTTCTATCTGTCTTTATTAGTCTTTTATTCCCAAAGCACATGCAAAAAAAAGTTTCATCATATTTCTGTTAGCTGGGGAACTTTATGTCAGTAGAACAAGATGGGTTGTATGAACGGGAAATCAGATTTGAGGCTACAAACTTTCATTTCTGACATTTTGCAAAGAAAGAAGTCCCTTTGGCTAAGTTTTTATGGCTTCATGTATGACATTTTGTCATTAAATTTGACTTGAGATTGGGTGCTATTTCTACCAGGAGAAAAAAGAGAAATGTGTCAGGGAAGAATGTGTGAAAGCAGCTCTCTCTTCTAAGGGCTGTTTAAATATTGTTTTTGTCAGTGTTGAAGACTGAAACCCACAGTATCACAATGGACTATAGAGATTACTATCATTTTTAAAATAAGCATTACACCATACTCTGTTGGAAGTTTTTTCTGTCTAACTCTAAATTCTCCAGATAAAACATTCTATGAATGAAGATAACAGAAGACTAAAGAGTATAAAATAAAACTGTAACATAAGACATCTGCTCTTGCAAAGAAATGTATTTTCTAATGGTAAGAAGCCCAAATTTGATAAAAATGCCTGACAAATTAATTTTGATGAACAAGGGATGAAATATGGTAAAAAGTAAAAGGGAGACCACTCAAAAGATTGCTAATGAGGAACTAGATTTTTCAACTCCCCTTGGATCAGAAGGATCAAAGAAATAAAAGGGTTGTGCTGTGCCTATTTTATTCATCTAAACCCTGGCTAGCTAAAAATCAGGTCCTCTCACTTACCCTAAGAATAACTTATATACCACAGAAAGCAGGCAAAGTGCTTTTAAAATGTTCACCCATGCAGTAAAGTAATACTATGTTTTCCCTTTCCCAGTGAGTAGGCAAATGTATACATTTTTCATAGGGTAAGTAGACACATGAATGAGATCCTGATGTGCTGAACAGAAATTTAGTTTTACCTCAAGGGTTGACACTATTCAATATGCACATATCAAAAAAAAAAAAACATTTTGGCATTTTGCCAGTGTCTGGATGCTGGGAAATTCTACTTGTCAACTTGTACTAGTGAAAGGCCAAGAGGCAGTCTCATTTTTCAGAATTTATTCTTTTTACAGTAGCCATGTGGTCAATATACTCCCTGAGCTGTTGAGATTCACATTCAGTTCACTCGTTCTCCTTGAGACATTTGGGTCCCTGTGAAAAAAAACCCAAAACATTTACTTGACTGTTTTAGCCATCAGGCTGAATAGAGGGTGCACTGGGATGGGTGGGTGAATAATGCTTGTGGTGTGTTTTCATTTTTGCCTGGAGTAACAGTACACATCATCTTGCATGCACAGCTAATATATTCCCATTGGGAGCAAAATGATGAGTGGGATTCAGTCATTGGAGGTTTATGCTTGCTGCTGAGGAGTTTGTTCATTGTAACCTGCATTTGGTTCACCTGCATTTGATTAACCTGCACTTGATTCCATGCTTGTGGTGTATTTTGGTAATAAGGATGCGTAATTTGGGGGTAAAGAAAAGAAAAAAAGGAACAAATAAATTTCTTCTGTCTCATCCATCTAACCTCTTTTTTTTTTTCTGTTCAATTTGCAAAACTCTAGAATTATACTTATATAAGTACATAAACTATATAATGAAAACAAAACTAATTAGATGTTAGAGTTTCTGTTATATATGTATTAAATGTTGCAGTTTGCATTTAAGGCCTGAAGGTCTTGAGGCTATGCAAAGTTTATGTGTAGACTGTTTGGGTGTAAACTGCAAGTTTATGTGTAGACATTAAGTCTGTTCAACCTTTGTAAGTTGCTGCGATGGGTTTAATACATCAGTTTCCATTTTATTTTTAATTACATATATATTGTTCAGAGACATTTGGTAACCAAGGTAAGTCCTTAGACTAAAGGCATGGGGGAAGGTATCAGATGAAACAGTACCAATGCACAGATGGCTGTGTCGCTCTGCCTTCAGCTTTAAACCTAACAGGCCACCCGAGGCAAGATGACACACACTCTGTCATATCTCACATGGTTTGATAATGCAAGGAGCATTAGCTCGAAGAACCATGGATTTTTAGCATGAGCCAGTGATTATACAAAGAAAAGCAATTTCCATGGGCTTGGCCAATGCTTTTGAGAGGAGGAGTTAAGTGTGGCTGTTTACTAAATCAGAAAGGATTGCCTTTTGTTTGGTGAGATCTTTTATAAAGAGAGTTTACAGTAATGAAATGCATAGTGAGTATATACAAATTGAATCTCTCACCAAGGCTCGGGTGTCAGCCACTGTAAATTTAGATTTATGTTCCTTTTAACTGACTCAGCATAAGCACTTCATTTCACCAGACTCAGAAATCTTCTGGCAGCAGTACATATATACCTTACATTTTAATTTTCTTTTCATCACACAACTAAGAATAAAACCATGTTATGATTAAAAAGTAAAAATCCATAATTCTTTTGATCTTTAGGAAAATAATTTCGATTACTGAAGTACGAACGAGGTATTATTTTGTCACTCTCAAAGCAATCACCATGGACATTGATTTCTGTTAAACGTTATTGGAAAGAAATCCATTATTTTGTAGGCATAGACCTTTTGCACTCAGTGTTTGATTTTGACTGTGGCATTTGGAAATAGGAGCTAGAAATCATTGAAAAATGTGTTTAATTTAAATGATTCCTAATGTAAAATTGATTTTTTTTGTAGAAAGTTCAACTAAGCTACAAACAGTATACTATAAATAAAATTTTTCAAAGATATAGCAAGCTAAGTCTTTTTTGTTGGCATTTTTTAGCAGAAGTTTAGGGTGAGGGTTTTTGTTTGTTTGTTTTTTAATTGAAATGGTGCCTATGATGTCCACTCCTCTATTTTTCATACTGACAAATTAGGAGGGCCGTATTCTTATAGTCAATCTATGTAACCAATCACTTCATCTATCCACACTCCAGAACTGCCAATAACATATTATGAATGAACTGCTACTGGAACAGCTTTCTGCTTTTAATGCTGTAGTGAGGCCCTTCATTGCTGCAGATGCTGCTACTTTTTTGAAGAATATTTAGATTTCTCTGAAGATCTAGAGTTGCAATTCTCATACGTATTTCCATACAAGCTCTGAACACAATTATGTAACCTAAACTGAAATGGGAATATGTCTTTCCATGGTGGGTTGACCCTAGCTGGGCACCAGGTGCTCACCTAAGTCTCTCTATCACTCCCTCCTCACTTGGAAATGGTAGAGAGAACTTAACAAAAGGTTAATGCATCAAGATAAAGGCAGGGAGAGATCTCTCACCAATTACTGTCACTGGCAAAAGAAACTAAGGAAAACCTATCAGAGCAGAGTAGCATAATAAATAAAACTAAGTCTTCAGAAATTTTCCCCCAACCTCTAACATCTTCTTGGGCTTGATTTCATCATAGATTTTATCAATCTCATCCCCTCCAGCACCATGGGAAGACTGGAGTGGGACTCTTCACACCCCTCTCCTGCTCCAACGTGGAGCCCCTCCTGTGGGAGACAGTTCTCCATGAACTTCTCCAACACGACTCCTTCCCACAGGCCGCTGCTCTTCATGAACTGCTCCAGCATGAGTCCCTTCCACAGAGTACAGTCCTTTAGGAACTAGATGCTTTAGTGTGGGTTCCCTCTGCTCTAGCTCCTGGAGCAACTCATCCCCTTCCTTCAATGACTTTGGAATCTGCAGGGTTGTTTCTTTTACATGTTCTCACTCCTTTCTCCATCCTCAATATGCTTTTGCGCAGGGTTGTTATTTTTTGGGTGTTTTTTTCTGTCCTTTGTTAAGCTGTTGGGTGTTCCTGCTGTTGTGGGTGGTCCCAGCCTTGGCCAGCAGTGGGTCTGCTTTGGAGCCAGCTGGCATTGGTTCTGTCAGACACAGGGGGAGCTTCTAGAAGCTTCTCACACAAGCCACCTCTGCAGCCTACCACCACGAATACCTGTCTGTGCAAACCCAATACACCTTTCTAACTTCAAAAATTCTGATATAATCCCTGCATTCTTGAAAAAAACAGTTCTGATACTTCACAGCCTAGTCACAACTTGGGAGATTTGCCAATTATTTCAGTGACAGTCTCTGAAACTTCAGAAGGTGTTATAAAAAGGGAGTACTGATTTAATAAGACATTAATAGATCAATTATATATCCTCATATATCCAAACTGTCTTTTACTTTAGGTGAGGAACAGCTTGAACCAATATGTGAACACGTCTAGGCTCTGTCTAAAACCTATCAAGATACTGATTTTTGTTTGATATAAACTGCGGGATAATATTCCAAAAACCTTTGCTAAATATTCATTTGGAAGAGAAAACAACCAAGGATAAAATATAAATGTCTCTTTGATTTTATACTCTGAAACCTAAGTTTAAATCCTTATTTTATACAATTTTACAAAGATTCCCTAAATGCAAATATGAAACCATTTAAATTTTCACAGCTAAGATTTCTGTCATATTTACTGGGGGAGTGACAGCAGTCAAATTTTTTTTGACATTTGGACATCAGAAGCATGATAGTCATATAAATTAGGGGAGAATTTCTGGAATAACAGTTAAGAAGCTTTGTAGAAAAAAAAAACAAAAAACCTGCAGTGAATTTTTTTCTTTCATCTACTGCATATTCCTGTGTTTGTTTCAATGTAAAAAGTACATTAGCCCTGTCACCACTCTGGTAGGATTCCTAGAGACACAGAGAGAAATTTAATATACAAATAAAACTGTGCTGAAGGTAGGTAGGAGAAGTTTGTCTGCTCATAAGATAGGAAGGTCTTTGTATGACAGAGCACTCTTTAAAAAATTTGGTAAAAATGCTGCGCAAAAGACAGGTTCATTTTAAGGGAAAAATTGATGCTGGGCCAGGATTATATATACATATATATACACGTATGTATGTATGTATATATATATTCATTAATGAAACTCTGTAATTTTAGAAGTTCTTATACAGAATTTAATAATATTATGCAACACTGATTTCAATAATCCAATAAAATTTATTAAAATCTGATGAGAAAAATGTTTGCTTTCACTTAATAAAAAAAAGTAATGTGATCTTTTTTCTCCAAATCAAAGTAAGGGTAGGAATGACTATGTCTTGTCAAACAAGTTGTTATGACCATAAAACAGCATTAGATATTCAGCCAAAGGAAGTTGAATGTTATGCCAAAATGACAAGAGCTGATTTTGTCTGACTGCCTTAGAGACACTTACTGATTGTGTCTAGATTTGCCATCTGCTTTACTAGGAAAAAAATATATATTTCTGTTAATAAACTCTGATTCCTTTACTCATAAAAATATCTTCAGCATAGAGGTAGTTTGAATGCTGACATGACAAAGGACTCTGTTTGTATCCAGAGTATTACACATTAATATTATAGATGTTTAAGCATACAACATATAGTAAATCCAACTGGAGAAGTGAAATCTACTCAAGATTGCTGAACACCAGTTTGACTTCAATAAAACTGGCAGGTTGCATTTATTCTTGTAAGCAATCTGCTACGTTTAGTACTGTTTCAGGCACATCCTGGCGCATTCTCTTCTTCAAAAAGCTATTTTTAAAGATACAATATTTCTCACTAAGACCAGTAGCCATTATCATAGTAATGATTAAACACATATGAAAATAAATTCATTACTCTTGACTTTCATAATTTTACTTCCTAAAAGAACCTGGTTCACTTGGAGCTCTTGCAGTGTTATAACATATGGGCAGCCCACGACAAAACCATTCAGAAGTCTCTGTATGTTAAATGTGATGCAGTCTTTTGCGTTATAGGTTTGAGGAGAGAAAGCAGGAAGCATCAAGGCCCTCTGAGTGTGACACATCAGCTCTCTGGCCCAGAGAAGGCTATCCTGGAGTCAGAGAACTGCGGGGTAGTTAGTGCAGGATTTGTGGAGCTGGGAGAATCCCAGACAGAGCAGTGCCCTTACCCACATGGGATGCAGTCCCAAGGTGTCCCAGCAAGGAGAGCACAGGAAATTCGGCTGTGTCAGTGCCAGGCACAGTCCAGATCTCCATACAAGCCCAGAACAGGTCAGCAAGGAGAATTCAGGCAGAGAGCAAGGGCAAGGACGTGACCAGCTCCCAGGACAGTTGTGGAGGTGCCAGAAGAGATTCTTTCAGCTCCTTCTCACAATGTAGCTGTTTTCACAGCAGCCTGATCCAGGGTCGCAGCTGCACACTAACAGAGCTGACTTTGCACACCAGCTGCCAGCCCTCAGGGAAAAGGTGAGGCTGCAGAACCTGCTGGTGCCATCAGCTCCTGGACACAACCTGGGACATCTGGACACAACCTGGGACATCTGGACATGTGTATGGTGTGGGTACAAGTCATGAGAAAATCAGGAGCTTTACAGTAACCGGAGGGACAGCTGGCAAGGTGAGAAGTTGAACTTGAACCAAGAATGTGTCCTTGTCACAAACCAGGCCAATGTATCTGTACACTGGCCCACATTAGACAAAGTATTACCCAACATATGGGCAGCCCTGGTGAGGCCACACATGGAGTGCTATGTCTACTTCTGGGCTCCTCTGCAGGAGAGACACAGACATACTGGAGAGTCTAGTGAAGAGCCACAAAGATGATGAGATAATGGAGTGGTTATTGAGGATAGGCTTAGACTTGTAGGACTGTTTAGCCAGGAGAAGAGAAGGCTCATTATTATTAAATGTTGAGTACATGAATTATAGATAGATAGATAGATTTAGATAGATAGATATAAAATATATTGTATATCACATATAGCAGACAAATAATAATAGTAAGTATTTAACTGTGCTAAGGGAGAATGCAAATAAAACAGAGCCAGGCTCTTTTCAGTGGTGTGCAGTGACATGGTGAGAACTGAAACATAGGCTCTTCCCTGTAAAAATCAGGAAAACCTTGTAAGGATGTAAAGATGTAACCCTGTAAAGATGATAGAACAATGTCACAGGCTGCCCAGAGAGGTTGTGGAGGTATTCAAAAGCCTTCTGGACATGATCCTGCACTCTGGGTGGCACTGCTTGAGCAGGGCTGGTGGACCAGATGACCTCCAGAAGATTTTTCCAAGTTCAAGCACTCTGATTCTGGGATTCCTCCAGGATGATCAGTTGCAGCAGCACTACCTTATTTCCCCAAGCCCCCTGCACCCTCAGGTCACCTCCTACCTCTGGGTGGACCTCTGGGTGGGCTGTAGCACCTTGTTTACAGCCTGCCTGGGAACTGGTCTTTTCCTTTCTCTGCAGCACAGGATAGTGTGACTGATGCCTTAATAGCACAGTAAGGAATGAGAAAAGTGCAGAGTGCTCCCATATTCCCACTAAGTTAAACATCCTCCTGAGAAGTGTTACTTTCAATATTTTGGGATTGGGTCACACAGTAAATGCAGGCTCCTATTCATGAGACTTTGCTTGCTAGGCTACAGAAATGAGTTACTTTAATATGTAAAAAAGGGGAGAAAACAGGAAGGAAGGAGGGTTCCTTTTTTTCACCTCCAGTGGTGATATTAATTAAAATGAGAGGTCTCTCTATAGACTTTTGGGTATGCTCCTGAAAACCAGTATTTCAAGTACCTACTTTGGTGATCCCCACTGAATCCACCTGTATTCAAAATGGGGCATTTGTGCAGAAGGTACGTAGGGAATTAACTCATTAACTGCAGCTCATATGGAACTGGTGTTCTTTGATAAATTAGTTGATTTTTTGATGACTTTAGATTCATAGACCCTGCCTATTTACAATTTATTTAGATTCTTAAGTCTTCTTCTTTTTCGAATTTGAATAAATAATCACATTTCTATATTTTCAAATTGTTACTTCATTTTTATATTTTTTTTAATAATTCTTCAACATTTATCTCCAGTCTGCTGCCTTGCAGTTAACAGCATTATTTTGTGACTAAGTGTCTGACTGAGTGAAAATTTGGAATGTAGCTCAGATCATTAAGAAGGTGCCATATTGGAGTGGTACTATATTTAGGTTTAATTTGGGTGGTTGGTGAAAGTAGATGATTTAGGCATCATCTGTTGTTGATGGTCATTTGCATTACTATTATGCTGTTCCCTGTGACACCATAATGAAAGTCATCAAGAATGTACTGAAGAGATTAGGATTCTAAACATCAGATTTTGATTACAGACATTTCCTGAAATAGGTGTAGATCAGATTTCTCATTTTCTTACCTTGTGTCTTTCTGACTTGTGTTTACACAGGTCAGTTTCTAATGTCATTTGAGCAGTTGGCTCTGGAAAGCAGATGAGATGCATCTCTTATAAAATCCCACCTGTCACAATAAGCATTTTTCCAAATTCATTTTCTTCCTTCAGTGTAAGGCAGTGATTTGTTTATTCATCGCTCTTCACCTACAGAAAAAAAAAGGTAAAGTATATGTTTTTCAAGGGCTGCTAGGCACTGACTCAGTCTCTATATTGAAGATGTTTTAGAGAATGGACCCATATAAGTGTAGGAATTCCAAGTGATTTGTAGCAGAGGAGGGTGCAACAAAGGAAATACAACTGCTAAAGCAAGTGACCATAGCCAAAGAACTTCACTGTTAGTTGTTTACTCTACCTTTTTCCCTCATTGAAAGAATTTCTGCTACAATCACTTATATGTCTTATTTTCCTCAAAAAGAGTCAGAGGGTAAATGCTCAGTTATATTGAAATTTTTCAGAAAGAAACCCTAGAGATGAAAATGAAGAGCAATAACCTTAATACAACACTCAGCTCTGAATATTTCATAGAGATATAGCACTAAATGGCCAGTACTGAACACCGCAGCAAGGCCTTCATGTAATGCAGATGTCCATCAGTTTTATTAGTTTAATTACTAATCATGCTGTCACATGCGAATATATTCATATTCAACAGAAATAACTGAGCTAGTCACACCCAGTCTGATGTATAACTTACATATTTTGGGAGGCCAAGAGGCTTATTAACTGCAGCAAGGTCAGTTACCAAAACAAAATAACATCTTGTGTTGGTTTGGCACAGAATATTTTTTGGTAACAGGAAGAGGGGGCAGAGGGATAGCGTCTGTGAGAAGCAGCTAAAAGCTTCCACCGTATCTGACAGAGCTAATCTCTGATGGCTCTGAAGCTGGACATGCTGCTGGCCCAATTAGAGAGGTTGGTAACACGTCTGTTATGACATATTTAAGAAGAAAATCAAAACAGCATGTGTTCATTTTTTTCCCAGGTGTAGCAAAGCGCTGCTGCCGGGAGCCATCTCGGTGTGGCCCATGGCGAGCCTTGCCTGCCTGGCCACCCTGAGCCAGCTGTGCTGCAGATGAAGAGGACAGGGGCTGTGGTGGCAGCTTCTCTTTCCCAGCACCCCACATGAAGAGAGATGTTCAATAGCTCCAGCTATTGCCTGCACGATGGTGGCGGGGCTGCCTGGCTGGCAGCGGAAACACGATGAGTGATTCCTTGATGCGGAACCTAGATGAGATCAATGTTTTGGCACTGTGGGATCTTGTAAGAGTCTTTGAATTAGTGGAGCTTGTTGACCGTGGTACCTACATGAAGCAATTTTTGTCCCAGTCAGAGAAGAGGAGGAAGCGAGGACATGTGAGGGAAAGCAACATGGTGACACCAAGGTGAGTGGAATAAGGAGGAGGGGTAGGAGGTGCTTCAAGTGTGGGAGCTGAGATTCCTCTGCAAGCTGTGGGGAAGACTATGGTAAAACAAACTGTTCCCTTGTAATGCATGAAGTGCACTGGGGATGTAGAGATCCACTCTCAGCCTGTGGGAAAAGTGCTCAAGCTGGAGCAAGTGGATGTTAGAGAAAGCTGTGGTCTAGAGGAAAACCTGAATAGAGAGAAAGGGAGGGCCCCAGCATCCAGAGATAGAGAGAGCCCTAGCTTCCAAACCAGAGCAGCCTATCCTTAGAGGACTGCACCCTGTGGATGAGTGACCCACACCACAACAGTTTTGGGAAGACTGTTTGCCCATGGGAGGGACCTAATGACGTCTGTTCTGAGAGAACAGAAAAAGATCTTGGGGGACAAACTGATCAAAACTCCCACATCCCATCTCCCTGCACTGTTGGGGGAAGGGGGGAGATGCTGGGGAAAAAAAAAAAAAAAGGTGTTTTAAGGGCTTATTTTATTTCTCATTATCCCCCTCTGACTCTACCAATAATAAATTTATTTTATACCTTTAAATTTAAACCTATTTTGCCCTGAGAAAGTTTTTCTTACAGTCCCTATCTCAACTCAGCCCTTTGTTAATTTTTTTTCCTTCATCTCTGCCCAACTATAGCAGAAGAGGGTAAGTGAATGTGTCAAACCACAACACATTCATAGGAGGGTATATTATATCTTTTATGTTAAAAAACAGTGAACAAATACAATTTGTAATTCCCTCAATTGTCTGCTGTTTGGAAGTCTATAAGGCTGGTAATATGAAAAGACATAAAGGATAGTTCATATTAGATGATTCAACACCTGTAAGGTGAAAGAAAATTAAAAATATAAATATTTGCACAGACAAAACACACTGTCAAAATAGGCCCTCGGTTCTGTTAATTTCTTTATTTTATTCCCTCCCCATATAAAGAGGACATAAGCTCAGATGTACAGTGCACAGTAAGAACAAATGCTTGCTGAAAATGGGAGAAAAGAGGTGATGATCTTGAGTGGGATTAAGGGAAAAAAACCCACAGAACTACTCCTTTCTACACAAAGTAATAAGGCCAAACAAAGGAAATTTTCTCTAGCATCTGCACATGTAGAGAATGACTTTCAAAGATTTTCTATTCACATTTCAATCACTCCCTGTTGTCTCTTCTAACCTTGTTTTTTCACGATGAAGGAGCAAAAGCACAAGTACCTTGAGATTTACAAATGCTTTCTGTCTAACCTCTTACTCCCACATGAAGACTAAGCTAACCAGCTCTGATGTTTTCTCTGTATACTGTGAACTGTGCAGTGAGTTTATGAATCAAGACCTCGATGAAGAGGATTATGCCTCGAGCATAACCTTTCTTATGTTCAGATAAAGCAGTAACACACACTGGGGTTGAAATTTAATGACATTACGTTCTCTGCTGTGCTCTGTACAAAGAGTTGCAGAAAAAAGTCTTTGGTACACATAAACTGTAATACATTTAACATGCAAATAATTTAATCAAGCTATTTGATAGTATAGCAAAGCAAACTGAAGAAACACACTTTCAGTGATCTTTTTTGCTGAGAGATCTGAAATTAGTTAAAAATTTTATTGCATTAAAATGATTCAGTTAACGTTACAGTACTATCTAAATGCCCTAACGCAAGTCAGAATGAAATGTGAAAACACATTGTACTTTATTGTTCCAGCCTCAGTCCCAAAGGGCTTACAGTGTAAACTGATAATATAAACAAAGAGTAAGTGAAGACACATTTTTTAAAAAAATCAGAATAGCAATATTAGAAATTAGTGAGTTAGTAATCCATTTTCCTTCTACTTTAACAGTAACTGCCTTAAACACATTAAAAAAAGAAACAAATCCTTCAACAATTCTCTTTTTCCATGCTTTTCAGAGGTTATACACTTTAATCAATAACAAATATTTGTTGTGGAACTATGGGTAATTGAAAGTGTCTTTTATGTAAATGATTTTGCCTGAGCTTTCCTGTGCCCTTTAAAGGGAAGAGGAAACATCCTGAAATTTTCAGTCAAAAGATAATTATCTTTTTGAGTCTGAAATTTGTAATTTTAGTCAAATTATTTAAAACTTAAGAGTTCATTTTTTAATTAATCCCACTTTTTAAAGAAATAATGAGTCATTGCTACAATGTTTCTTGAAGACAGGGAGATATGCTGTGCTGCAGCTAATTTGTCATTCACAGGAATTTTTTTCCTCACAGAGCAATTTCCTAAGTGTCTCTTGAACTCCTTATAATGAAGTTGAAAAGACACAAGCCTTATAAACAGAGATTTGTCAAATTAAGTCATATGAATTAATAGAGGTTGCTGTCTTTGAGTGAGTAATAGAAACTTGCACGATATTTATGTTAATGTGTGGGAGTGTGCACTGAAAATTAATCTGTACTGGCCATAGTGCATTAACTATGCAGTGGGAAGAAAATTTACCTTGCAATCAGTATCACTGCCTTTAAAAACAGTTTGAAAAAAAGACATTTTAGCCACATATTTAGCATAATGTGAAGATTCAAGGTGATAATGATAAATTCAGAAGCAAATTACAGCAATTGTTCAAACATACAAACATTTGAGACCAAGCCCACTGCCTTAAATTATGAAGTTTGTCACAGATGGGAGGGCAAAGTGTTGTCTCTATTATGCTCTTACATTATAGCTAATTTGATAAGATAAAAAGAAGAAAGCTTCATGCTCTGAAAAAATAGTCTTCAGGAAGAAAAATTATAATTCTGTTATAATTCTATATTGAGGCTGGTAAAGAAAATCACAAGTCCTCTTTGGACAAGAAAGAGCATTCATAGTAATCAAAGATTACACTTATCTCCCTAGGTTCATTTTCTATTATGAGAGAACAGAGACAGCTTCCTCCCAGGGGCTGATGCTGAACATCTACTGTAGGTGTGCATGCTGAAATGCTTCCCCTTTCATACAGAGACATGTCTTTATACAGATTAACTCTTCAGGGGTTTTTGAAAAAGTCACCTCAGTCACACAGCACACCCACTGCCAGGATGCCTCCCTCACTGTGTCTGTTTTGTGGGTTTGGTAAATTATCACACTAAATCCATTCTGTATAGGTAGCTCTGGGAACTCAGTGTTATGACAGAAGGTTCTTGATGCTACTTCATTGTTCCTTTGTATTAATTGCGTGGGAGGAATGAGAGGAGGGAAGGGAGG
>VZSR01001685.1:13140950-13192865 GCA_013398615.1 Brachypodius melanocephalos | reverse complement strand
GGAAGGAAGGAAGGAAGGAAGGAAGGAAGGAAGGAAGGCATTCTCACAGCATGTCTGCACTTTCCCTGGAAGATTCTCCCTTGGCACTTCAATTTGGATCTGGGCAGGAAAGCAGAGACAAAACACAGGATTTTTGTGAGCAACCCCATATTTGCTGCACCATAGACAGTGACTGAGGCATACAGCTATGCATGTACATAACAGTATGTATTCATGAATGGCAGCGGAGCACATTACAAAATGCCAGATAAAATTGTTTCAACCTTCTCTTTATCCTCTGAACATGCAACTTCACCTCATATTGTAGCATTTCAGTAAATAACATCCTCTAGTTCTTACACTAATATACTTTTTTCCTTTTAAATAGTAATTTTAATTGATTCATCCTTTCTGACATTTACATTTGTCTTTAAATGCCACTAGATAACAGGGTTTTAATCATTCCAAATAGCTTTTTAATTATAGACCTAATTACTTTTGCAGAAGGTTAAGCTGCACAAACAGGAATAAAACTGTTTGCTTGTGCTCTGTGTTAAGAATGATGTAGTGTTTTCTCATTAGGTATTCTGTAAACCTACTCGGTCAGTTTTATGTGACATTTGAAAAAAAGAAAAGGCCCCAAAATGTGTATCAGAAGGCTGGAATTAGATTCTAGAACAGCTTAATACCCAGCTGTGTGGAACAGTCATTGATCTTTTAATTAATTATGAAGTCAAAGTTAAGCATTCTTTTCCATTGCCATGGTCATTTTGGGCTGATATACTTGAAAATGTGAAGGTGCAGGGGAATGTAAAATATTACAGAATCACAGACTCTCAGAACTGTTAAGGTTGGAATGGGCCTCTGGACATCATCCAGTCCAACCCCCCTGCCAATGCAGGGTCACCTACAGCAGGTGACACAGGAATGTGTCCAGGTGGGTTTTTAATGTCTGCCGAGAGGGAGCTCCCACAGCTTTCCTGGGCAACCTGTTCCAGCGCTCTGCCAGCCTCAGTGGAAAGTGGTTCTGAGGTGAAATTTCTTGTGCTGGACAAAGTTTCTTCTCTGCAAACAATTCTTAATATCTTTCTTTTTTTTTTTCTCAGAATATTTTTCACCACTGATGATACCCTGATGGGCCAAGGGAAAATAGTTTCTTTCTTCTTATGCTTCTGTGCCTCTACTGGAGGGTAATCAGTTTGTGATAGTTAAACCAAGAGTTAATTTACATATCACTTTTGTATTCTTCTTCAATTGTAATTCATCCTTTCTGGGAAATGAAGGTCTGAATAAGACCTGTGTGGGCAGGAGCTCTTCTATTCCTGATTAAAAACATGCCAGGTATATTTATATTTTATGGTGTCTCTATTATACCAGAATAGATGTCTAATTGCATAGCTTAATTTGTACATCAGTGGCTATATGCAGTATTCTTGAAAAATCATCAAGCTATATTTAGCTCAGAAAATAAAAAATATAAATTTTGCTGTTCCTCTAGTCCAAACAGGCTAATTAGAATTGAAAATCCAGAATGTATTCTGCACCTATGGAGTTGACTCCCATTTTATAGTCTATATTTCACTATGGTTAAACAATCTCAAGATAATAACATATAGTCAGTCAGAATTTATTTCACCTCTTTGCCCACTAGTGATTTATTCATGTTAATATTTATATTGAATTTATATTTTTCCAATTTTCTTGGTTTTATTCTATTCCAAGGAAGGTTTCTTTTAGGTTGTGCTATAACTAAATTGCTTTGGCAAAAGTAAACTTCTTTCAAAGGAACTAAAAATAAAATTAATCCTAGGCACAAAGTTGAGGAAAAGAAAAAGTATTTAAAACCTTTTATCAAACAATCTTAAAATCATAGAATTCTTCTGACTGGAAAAGAACTGGAAGATAATCAAGTCCAACCACCAACCTGGCACTACCAACTCCACCATTAAACCATGTCCCTAGACAGCACACCTACACATCTTTTAGTACTTTTTGATATGGTGACTCCACCACTTCCCTGGGCAGATTATTCCAATTTCTGACCGTCCTGTAGTGAAGAAATCCAAATCTCTTGTTGCAACTGGAGGCAAATTCCTCTTGTATTATCATTTGTTATTTAAGAGAAAAGATTGACCCCCGCCTGTCTAAACCCTCCTTTCAGGTAGGTTTAGAGAGTGATAAGGTCTCCTCTAAGCCTTCTTTTCCATAGACTAAAGATCCCCAGCTCCCTCAGCCAGACCCTCTCTCAGCTTCATTGTGTCCTCTGGACATATTCCAGCACCTCGATGTCTTTCTTGTAGAGGAACCTGATCTCATTCATGAGACCTTATCGTAGGACCTGATAAGATGCCTTCCAGAGACTTGAGGGACTTATCAGATGCAGTTGCTAAGCAACTCTCCATCATATTTGAAAAGTCATGCCAGTCAGGTAAAGTCTCCAGTTACCAGAGAAGACGTTAATAAAAAACACCCTGGGAATTATCCACTAGTCGGCCTCTCCTCCATGCCTGCTAAGATCATGGAACAGATCTGTTGGAACCCTGGAGACTGAAAATTTCTGGCTTTCTATACTAAAAGGTGCTGACCCTCAAGCAAGCACCACATTTGACTTGAGACCTTGGAACAGGCTCCCAAGATTGAGTGGTAGCATGGGGGTTGTGGGTGTGTAGTTAGAATAATATTGTGTGATCTTACAGGGTGAAAAACCTGGATTTAAGATTTTAGTATATAGCAATACATGTGAGTCAAGATGGAGGATTTTGGGCATTGTCTAAGTCCTTCTTCTTCATGGGTCTGCATGGTTTTCTGTAATTGGGTGAAAAAGGTCCACATTGCAGGCCTTGAGTGGTCATTATTTGGTCAAAAGTGTAAATGATATGAGTGTCACCTCATCATTGGGTAATTTTTGCTTAAATTGGAAAGAGTGAGAAGCACTCCATTTTACCTCTGTTCTATAACTTGCTAGCTAGAGCTCAAGGCTCATGAGTCTGTAAATAGATAAGAAATAACAAACATCCAAGTCTGAACTCAAACTCTTTTTTTTCATGTGTATTAATCCTCTGACAAGGAAAAAAAAGAAGCCAGAACCTTCACACAGATCCTCATGAAAGATATGTCAAAACATCTGGAAGACAGGGCAGTTTTTAGAGACAGACAACATGGCTTCACTTGGGGTAGATCCACCTAACTCATTTATTTGCCTTCTACAGCAGAGTGACTCTACCAGTAGAGAAGGGAAGAGCTATGGATGTCATGTTCCTGGACTCCTGTAAGGTCTTTGATACAGCCCTTGCTACTAAATTGATGAGATATGGGTTTAGTGGATGCACTGTTAGATGGATAAGGAATTGGCTGGATGTCCAGGTCCAAAATGTTGCAGGCAATCACACAATGTCTAAATGGAAACCAGTAACTCGTGGTGGCTCTTAAGGATCTCTAGTGGCACAAATATTGTTCAGTATCTTAATTAGTGACATATGGCGATTGAGAGGAACCTCAGCAAGTCTGCAGAAAACCTGTTGATTTGCATGAGGGAGGGGATGTCATCCAGAGGGACTTTAACAGGCCTGAGGAGTGGATCCATGTGAACTTCATTCAATAAGGCCAAATAGAAGAAGGTCCTGCACCTGGTTTGGGGAAGAAATCAGTATCAGGTAAACCAGAGAAGTTGTGGCTTCCTTTTCATTGCAAATGTCCCTGCCAATGGCAGGAGAGTTGGCACTAGAATGTTTTAGAGGCCACTTTTATTCTATGATTCTCTTCAGTTGTGTTTTCTGTGGAATTCTTCCAGGCAGATCCTTGAGCAGACTGTTCTCCTGAAACCCAGAGTGATTATCCTGCTTTTTGCTCCTTGTAATTTATCTGCACTTCAACATCCCATTAACAATGATAGTCAAGGGTGATATCAGCTTTCATATTCCTGATCAGTTCATCTCTGCTTATAAGTATGAAGCCATATCTGAATTTTGAGCATGTCAACTACTTTTCAGTTTGAGAATTCTTGAATTAACTAAATGGTAATTTATCTCTATTCCATTTCTGTTCTTCCAGTTGATCAGTGGCATCTTGCAAAGACAGAACCACGGGTATGGTAGTAGCCTGATAACATCTTCCTGCAACTGAAAGAGGGAGCTATCTGATATTTTTAGAATACTGATATTGGAGGGGTTTTGTTTGTTTTGTTTTGTTTTGTTTTGTTTGTTTTGTTTTTTCCTGGAGCCATTTTTTGTATCTCTGGATTCAGGTCCTGTGAAGCCAGGACCTGTAAGATACATGAGGTCAAAGAAGCAAATTCTCCTAAAGTGGCTGATGGACTGGACTCATTTATGTCTATCAAGTATAGTGCCTTTTACCTTTCAAATGTCAGACTTTATGACAAGGTTCTGAACTCATTAAGGGAGTACACTTTGAGTGTAGAAATAGGAACATAATTGTTTATGATTGGATACTGAATTTCTAAGCTAGTTTTGGTGTACTAAAGCAAACTTAAAGTAGCTTTAAAGTGTAGGAAGAAAGCACCCTGAGTCATAACAGCATTACAACTATAAAGTACCACCTGAAAACTTAGACACAAATTTTGGATTTTCCATATTTTCTCCTCCTAAGTGAACCTATAAAAGCACTCTCCAAAAACATCATTCTCACATGACAGTTCTTAATGCATTATAAATTGTTGCATTTCTCTCTGAGCTGTTAAGTTATAAAAAGATGGGTATGACAGATGTAATAAAAACATCTTGAGTTTTTTGATAAATCTCCATACTAAAAACATTAAATTAGCTGTTTGATATTTTTCTGGCCCTGCTCTTACTGCTTCTACTGAGGGTTAATTTGGTAACCAATAACCGAAGTCTCATTAATGCGAGATCAGATTCTCCTTTGCTGTCCAGTGCTTATAATTTTCTTTTGTGTACATACAACATTATGCTCAGGCTGTTCAGCAAAAGATAAAGCAAAATGTCTCAGAGCTGTTCTGATGACTTAGAAACAAAAAGTAAGAGATGGCCGTAAGATTAGTGTGTATCATTCTATACTTAGAAGTTCCTCTCTTCCATTTTGTTGCCAAAGGAAGACTAATTAAGTTTAATTATTCAAAGGAACTTGTACTAGAAATTGTTTTATAACAGTATGAGGTAGATACCAAGACAAATATATGGTGGTGTATAGAAAGAGTGACTAAAAAAGAAATAATGAGTCCAGAATTGTGAGCGATATGGTTTTATTGTCTTATTAGCTTTCTTGAAGAGTTACAGCTCAATAATTTTTCTACTTGATTAAGTTATTTTTACACAGACATCCACTGCCATTCGAGATGCATTAGATGTACTTATGATCCAACTCCAGCTGAGTAATGGGTTGAATGAGTAATACTCCAGAGAGTAATGGGTTGAATGTGCCATTACATCTACCAGACAGAGGCACACTTCTCAGGTACCCCAAATCATATCAAGTAGCACTGGATGCCTAAGTGCAGTTAAATGACAAGTCTTTGGTCAGAAAAGCTAGAGAGCTCTAGAGTTACTTAACTGGCCCCAGACTGGTGTTTTCTTTGAGTTGAGCAGCTCTTTAATAGCCACAGATTCCACTGGCCATAATGGCTCATTCATGACTGAAATCCAACTTCCTATCAGGAGGCTAGGTTGGATGCTCCTGAGCATCTGAAATCATACTGGAGATCTAAGTGAAGACAACTTACTTACCTCTTTCTCTCATTTTCACCCATGGAATTGGATGCAGATGCCTAAGACCTTGGCATCTTGTGTCATGTTTTTGACACTGGGGCACTATTGAATTAGATTTTTAGCTCTCACCACAGAGGCGTGTAGTTATGCATCATACCTGATGTCTAACCATGTGTTAATCTAAAGTTCGATGCTATAAAAATCTGTTGATGAACAAATTTGGTTCAGCTATTTTATTTATACAGATGAGTTAAATGAATATCATTGATTTCACTCTAAAATTCTGTTCATTACACTAAACTACATATTGCATTAAAAGAAATGAAAGCTCAGCTCCAGTTTAATATTCCTAAATAAACTAAAAATTCTTGAGTGTTCTTGACCTCATCTTATTTTATGAACATAAAAAAACCCACAAACAAACAAACAAACAACCCACAAAAAGCCCCACCACCCTGTTTTAGTTGCAGGCAAAAAAATTCCTGGTCATATTGAAAGATATTATGTAGGTGCTAAGTAATGCAAGAATTTTGTGATGTCATTATTTTGTAGTCAAGTCTAAATGTATACACAATAATACTGTCCAAAGACATCTTTCTTTTTTCTTCACTGCTGGCAACTATAAATCAACAGCAGCAACAGCTATTATTTCTTCCTATGAAAAATTCTGTGCTTATGAACTCTTTGCTTATCATATTTTAATAAAATATTATCATCTCCATGAATTCCTACTATAAAGAAAATTAATTACGCAGAATGCTCATCTTAATTTGTGCTCATTTGGATTTCAGTTAGGAAAAGTGAAAGAGGTAAAGGAAAGTGAAATTTGAGCCTATGTCACTGTGGCATTTGTGAATGTGGGAATGTTGGTATTTTATAGAAATTGCAAGTAACTTTCCTTCATTGTAACATGACTATTTCCATTTCTGTTGATGCCCCCTTATCTCTCTCTATCTCTCCTAAATGTAAATGTCACTGGGGTTGATATCATCATTCTTCATACACTGGGAATATAGCCTTAAAATTATAATTGACTCACATGTTGCTGACACAGTAAAACATTGCCTAGTCTGGCCTGAATTGTACTAAGGTATTGAACTTCAGTCCTATTGCAGACAAAGTCTATGTTAAAAAAACCCAACCAAACAAACATGAACAGTTTTGTGCAGAAATAGTCAAACGTTTTCCTCATATCTTTCATCAGAATGAGTAATCTTTTTGGCATTATTCTTTCTTTAGGTGATATTCCCTTCAATTTAATGTCAGTTAGAGTATGGAGACTCCAGAATCCTTCTAGAACTATCTAGTAGTGACTCAGAATATCTACAAACCTATGTAAAAGGGATGACAGCCAAATAGGTAAAACTTTCCAAGAGTACTCTACTGAAATATTTCTAAGTACATCTTTGAAGATGATTCAGCTTTTTACTTGGAGAAAAAAGTAAAGCCAGCAAATCTGTGTAAATTAAGGCCACCCCCAACTTGGTTATTGTGTATCTGAACTTCTGGGTCAGTGACCATGAGTTTTGAAAGGAAAATGCTGGCTAAAATGTCAGAAGTGAAAGCAAGTTCTAATAGAAAAACGTTTATCTGAAAAAAAATGGCAAAGGTTGCCATGAAATCTATTAGGGTGGACAAAGAATTTCTTTAACTTGATTTATTAATAGATAAGTGCATTTTCCGTGTATCACTCACAATACATTTAAATTGGACTGAATATACAGGAAAAATGACATATCTGAGTTCAGGAAATAAGTGAAATGTGCTTAATTGACATAGCCAATATTAAGAATGGCTCTAGTCTAGGGGACACTCAGACCATGTCTAATTATGTTAAAAGTCACTCACAATTTAATTGGGGACAGAATTTAAAACATATAGTAATATCCCATTGTAGCAGTAAAAGGATGTTTTCAAAGAGAATTTTATTTTTACAATTGACATTCATTCTTGGATCTTGTTGGATCCAAGCAGTGAGCCGAGAGAGGGGGTTGAGTGGGAGAACAAGAATGTGGCTGTTCTATTTGGAAATAAGGTGCAACAATAGACATTTCTAGCATCAACTAGCTCCTCTGATCCCTTTGTAATGCTCCACAACATCAAGGACAGGAAACCTTGATACTGGTTTGTCGCTCAACAGTTGACCATCCTTTCCCAAATGCTTTCCCATCCCACATAGATTTTGACAGAAACAACTTGAGAGGCATTGGGTGCTATTAATGACGTGGGATTGGTTGTACAAGAAAAGGCAGAGGAAAGGGTTCTGATGGATTTTTTGAGATGAAGGGAGTGCAGGCTATTCACAGATGTATGGGAAAAAAGCTCTGTGGGGCACAGACCTGAGAGAGACTATGACTGTGGTTCTGTTCTCCAAGTAAGTTTGGAAAGCAGAGAAACAGACAAAGAAATAGCTGGAGTCAAATATCTGACATGTCTGGCACATGATGACCCGTTTAACATGTATTATCTGCTATAATTGAAATCACTGTATTGCTTTACTTTTCAAAAAATACATCCTCTAGATTTCTTTGAATCGATACATTCCTTGACAGTATGGAGCACCATTACGGGAGATCTCGGCTTACACAATTGATGCTGGCAGGAAAGAGAGAAAACATGTAATTAGTCAAGATAAGTACTGAGCTGGAGTCAGTAATCCCAAACAGGCAAAGCTAATTAGTTATCTGGTGCTGGGAGGTCATATGAGCACCTTGTTTCCAGAACAGACTAATGCATATGACATATTTCTACAGTTAATACCATGCCACTCTTTTGCTTCCCAGTGAATTGAAGTGACATGGTGCATGTTAAAAAGGAAAAGTTTGCTTACATAGTTCTAAGAAATGAACAAATTATATTCTGTTGTTTTAAAGTGAAAATGTTGTTGCCACTTAGCAAAACATGTAATTTCAATTTCACCATGTTCCACCAGGAAATTAAGCTGTTGGCAGATTTCCCATTTCCCTTCAAGAACATCCCAGGATAAACCTAACAGATGAAACTGGTGGAGAAAGGACAAAAAAATGTGGTAAGTGCAGGGCATTGTAATGTTGAGCAGATCTAATAGCTACAAGGTAAGAATTTATAATGATAATTCATGCATAACTGAGCAAGAAATGTCACCAGAGAAATGAAGTTTTCCTACTGATGCATTTTTGTACACAAGATTAAATGAAATTATAGATCTATTTCACAAAGTCTCTCTTGTGGAAGACTTTTTTTTCCACTGAAGTTCTGAGCATGGAAATTTTCCAGAATACTGTGCCTTTTCAGAAAGGTTCTTCCATCTTTAGAGATGCAGAATATTTGGCTTCCTCTACATTCTCATGTTTGAACATAGAATTTCTTAAAATAGGACGCTTTTTACCAGAAGCAATTATTGTCTTTGCAGTAGTTTCAATGAGGAATCTTCTTAGTCCTGTAATAAGTAGTCCCTATGGATTGTTTGATTTTCAAAGGCATAGAATTCCTTGTTGTAGTTGTCCGAATCTCTTTATAACTGGACAAAAGTGTGGCCATTTTGTAGTTTCCATGTAATCTTGATAGGCTCTTACACTACAGTAGGAAGCATCCAACAAACTTTTGAAGTGGACAACTGTATAACTGTCTCATTTTCTATTTTGCCTTGACTTGTATTATTTAATGACATTTTTATATTAAAAAGAAGGAAATAGCAAAAGCTTTTAAAAATATATTAATAAGATAAGCTGTTCTTGCAACAAAGTAAAAAAGAGTGTTTAAATATCTAAAATAATTAAACTGATTAGAGAAAAGACAAGATTTTAGTTTTATTTAGAAAGCATAAATTCAGGGAGACTCTAATGATTTTGAGATAAATATAAACCTTCTCTGAAGGGAAAGAGCTCTGAATTTGGCCCATAGACCTTTTCCTAGCCCTCAACTGAGAAATGACAGCAGCTGATATGTTGACTGATTATTTAATGTCTTTTGAAAACCAAATGTTGTAGTGTTTACCAAAAAATAGAGGGAATTGCATATTTGCTAGATGTACATGAATAATTCATAACAAATCATTATTCAGTGATTTCACCTCTTCCTCAAATTGAGTAGATTGCAATTTTCTTTAATATATGTTCATTAATTGAACAGCTTCAGTGAATAACTCTGTCATTCTCTCAACAGGAGTATGACACAGAGTATTCAGAAAAAAATTCAGCTTGGTTTTAACCCAGAGAAATGGATTTTTTTCCTAATATGGTATATTCCTACTAAAAATATTTATATGAACATTTACTACTGAAATGGCAACTGAACAAAATAATTTCTGACATTAACCACCAACTTTTCCTGCAAGTTCTTTGCTTCTGTGAGCATGATTGTACTGGTTACTACTTCTACAATATAGCTGCTGTGAATATGAATTACATTTCTCTTTTCCAGGTCAGTTTTTCATAATGAATTAAAGTTTCTGGGTACTGAAAAAGGTATTTAATCTTCTGGAAGATAAAAGATTAAAATTATTATGCAACAATGCTTTTGTAACAACTTTGATTATTTAGTTGGTAGTTTTCTTTCAATAGAGGCACACCTGATTTATTTTTTTCTTATCTAGCTCCAAGTTTCTGATGTCTTTTGGGACACAGTGTTTATTTGTTCAGCCTAATTTCATTTTCACCTCCACGTTTTGCCCTTTACAGGTCATCACATAAACCTTAATATATGGTTTTATCAGACTTGGTAAAAATTGGGGTTTTTTTGTAGCATTTCCCTTATGCCTACCTAATTGCTGGTGCTTGAAGAAAGCATCTTATTATATATATACCAAAGTTTCATCCTTCACTGTCTTTGAGCTTTTCCAAAAGCTCTAAAACTGAAAGAAAATATATATAGTCTTGGTATTTCTTACTTGTTAGTTTCCAGGGGACAAAAAATAGAGGATGATTTTTCTCCTGAACACATCTTGAATTAGAGATTGCTTTTAATTCAAAACCATTAGGCAGTCCAGATAGAGTAGACATCCACTAGAAATCTGACGTTTCTACTTAAAAACAGCTCCTATTAAAGCTAAATGAATAATTGATTTTTTTGTTCCCCAGTTTGGTTGCTGAGATGAACCCTAATATCCGTTCAAATTGAATTTAATTTATTTCCTAGTTTTCCTGTACTGGGAAAAGAAATGAAATTAAACCAAGGAACACACTACACTGTGTCATGTCAAACTGCAAGTTCATTCTGTAGGAAATGTTTTATTTTCAGATTAAAAAAAAATCAATGAAGAACAAACTAGATAAACACAGCAAGCAAGGACATCCTTTAAGAAGTGCTTGGACACCTCTGACAAGTTGAAAAAGACCTTGTGTCCCTTCTTTTAAGCAGGCCAAGAAAGTGTGACATAAGAAAAGTGGTGAGCAACATAGCCACTAGGAATTCCAACATGTAAACTAGCATGGGATCAATCTTTCCCACTACCAAGGTCTATTGGATTACTTACTTACTAGTTATAGCAAATCTTCTAAATGTGCAATTTTTTATGCTTCCTGCTGGCCCTTGGAGTTTGATCTCCCTGTCCAGAGTTATTGGAGCAGACCACGGGTGCTTTGTTGCCCACACATGCTTTTATTCAATTTAAATTGGGTCTTGAGAAGATGTTTCTGACCTAGATTTCATTGCAATACGCAGGGAAATGGCTGTCCAGATCCCCAACAGAAACTCATGCTCTGAATTGGGAGAGACTGCATGGTCAACTTTACAGAAAAAAATTCTAATAAAGTGAGTATCTGTGCTTTTGACTCTACTGCAGTGACATTTAAAGAGTTACAGAAATGGAAATGTGTGTGAGGGATGTACATGGATGGATATGATGAATGTGCTAATGTGTGCCCACATTCCCTGCCACCCTCGATACAATGTTGCAGCTGCACTTCTTGTGTGGAAAAAATAGTTATGGGAAACTCCTTCTCCCATATCTTTGGTGAAAATTATAACACCACAATTCACAGTCGCAGCAGAAAAGCCAAAAGAAATTGATGGCTTGGAGACTGATAATGCCTCAAGTTCACAGCTCCTTCACCCAGGAATATTAGCAGTGCAGTACAGCTCCAAATCTTCCGTGACTATTTGGGAAATAGTCACTATGTTACTTTGAGGCAGAAGCAAATCCTTATCCTTCAGCACTTCTCAACCTCTGTAAATCCTTGGAGTCCTTAATTTTGAAATACATAATATCAGTCGGACTTCTTCACCTTAAAGGTCTTTTCTAACCTAAATGATTTTATGATTCTATAATCACAATAAAAATCTACAACCTCTGATGGGGCTGAAGCCATTAACTTGGCCTTGTTTTACATTGTTTTGTAGCATTCATTGAGTGCAGTACTAATATTCATTAGTTTAACTACAGCAGGTAGCCTAGAGCACTTGTGTACTACAAATTTCTTCTGGATTTCATTGGTTTTTATCTACAGAGCAGACACATTTCAGAACAAAGCAAGATATCCATTTTTAAGCAAGAAAATGCTGTCCTTCTCCCCAGCCTTCTAGAGTTTTCTCTCCTCCTAGAAAGAGGAAGAGCCCACCATATCAATCCCCTTGGACTAAAATTAAAAATGTGATATCTGATCTGTATCCCCCACTGTATAAGACTTAGCATCAACCCTGGTGTGTAATGAGAAGCTATAAACAAAGAAAATATTTTTATACTTACTTGACTATTTTCAGAACAAGGGTGTGATAGAAAAACAGTACAAAATAAGGGGAGACTTACACCACCAAAGCACAAATGTTTGCAAGTTTGGCCTTCCCTGGGCCAGTGGACAGCCAAAGGGACCAGGATGCACCAGTTCAAACCTGTCCTTGGATCCCAGAAACTACAACCTGGAGCAACTGAGCAGGAACACATAACTTTTCCCTTTTCCTTTTTGTAACATAAAGCCTGCTCCTTGCAAAGGAACACGCACTGCAGCCTTCCCAGACATCAGTTTTCTCATCTTTAGGGAAAGTCGTATAATAGAGCACCATATTTCCATTGCATGTCCACAAATGATTAGTAATCATAATAAAAACCTTATGGGGTGAAAGTGTATCAGCCTGTGAAATTTTAATCCCAAAACATACATGTTTTACTGTCATTTCGATGTCGCAGGTTAGATGGTAAACAACATTTTTCAGTTCATCTTAGGTGTTTTCAGAGCACAGAAGTGCCCTCTAAGCCTCTTTATGTGACTGAGGAGGTAATTTTGTAGTCAGCTTTGGAAAAACATTTCTATTGATAGTTTCATGTTTTAAAAGAAGGCTTTGTTTCATTTGTGAAAGTCTTCTGTAAGAGTATGCTGCTCACTTAAATGATTTTAAAGTAATTTATTATTCTTTTATTGTCCTTGCAACATGAAATAAAATAAAAATAATAACTTAAAAAAATCTGGAAAAATTTTGTATGACCAGGAGACATTTATTGCATGTCATGAGTCTGGAAGTGGGCTAGTAGTATTTTCAAATTTTATGCTTCTGTGAAATGAAAAATTGATTGAACAAAAAGAAATTGCATTTTGAATTCTGAGCTCATGCAGATTCTTGTGAACTTTTTGTTTAATCTCTTATTTAGTTTATCAAAACCATAATTTGATGTGGTTAACATAAACCAAATGTATTTCTGAAATAAAAGAGGAAGAAAGTTTATGACTGACAGAAGAAGAATGAGGCAGCAGTGGGAGAACAGCTGCTTCCTCTGAGTACTTTTCTTTTATGATTTTTACCTTAAGATGTCACTTTCTATTTCATCGTTGGTTATGGGTTGTCACAAAAGCTTTATGTAACAAAACTTGCACTGTATGTATGCTCTCTCTTCATGCACAGCCGTGGCACCGAGGGTGACACCTCACTGCTTCTTGGCTCTGAAGAGAGACCTCTGTCTTCCAAAAGTCTCTGGACATCAGTAGGATATGCCCACATGCCTTCAACCTCTACTGGGCAAATTATTTTAGGAAGGGATAATTTCTTCTTCTTCCTTGTGGCTGAGCAGAAAGGACAAAGAATGTCCTTGTTTGTTCTATGAGTGCTAGTTATAAAAAAAGGGAGTTTTGTTGTCCTTTAAAAAAAGAGATTGATTACATTTTGCATAGCAGATGGTCCCTTGGTATGGAACTACCTGTTGAACTGTATGCAATTGAATGCAGAGCTGAGACACATAGTTTAATACTTTAAAGAACAAGGCTTACTTTTTCCTTTTTTTTTTTTTTTTTAAATCTGACTGTGATCTAACTACCTTAATGCAGAAATATATTTCATGCATATTGCTAAGTTGTTCAATACCAAAGTGCACACTAATTGCATGTCTTTTTAACTCTGAACATATTAAACTAGCTGTTTAGAACCCGACCATCAGGTTTAAGTGAATCCTGTCTACCCTTCCAGAAGCATGAGTTGCATTCCTGGCGTTTTTCCTTAAACGGTCTCTGAGGGGAGACAGCAGGCTGTGCCCATATGCTGCTCCTGCCATACATGGTTAGATGGCCTCAGTGACTCTGCATCCCTGACTAATTTGGAACATACCTGAATTCATTTGGTCAGATTTCTCCCATAACTTCTGCAACAGTGACAGAATCTTTTTGAGGCAGTGCTGTTAAAAATATCCACAGTTTGCATTTCCAATTACCCAATTGTCCATAGGTGCCTGTTAAAAGCAGGTACAATCTGATTTTCTTCCTTGAAGAAACATAAAAAAGGGACACATTTGCACTCAGGAAGGGAATGTAGAGATGGAGGAGAGGACTGAGAGACTTTTTTTTATTTCAGCAGCTTTAGCCTGTCTTCCAACATGTCTGTCAATCAATGCTGGTATGAATTTCCTCTACTCTGAACTAGCAACAAGGAGGCAAGCACATCTCAGAGACCTATACCTGGAGGCATGTATCTCTCAGGATGGTTCATCATACACACTGTTTCTCGCTCAGGGCTGTGCTCACAGGCACAGCTCAGCTCACAGGTATTTGAGTTGCCTGCTGAGTTGTCTCGGCCCCTCCTGCGCCAACAGGAGAGGGCTCCCTTTCATGGATTCTGAAACGCTTTGTCCATTTCCTTTCTGAACTTGACAGCATAAATTACTTTCTCAATTTTGCACACAATTCTAGTCATAGTAATGAACATTTCACTTTTCAGTCAGTCCTCATTTGGATGCAAACTCTGCTCTCAAGATGTGCATGGCTGATCTTGATTAAGATATTCTCTTTTTACAAACATAATCCTTTGAAGTTCCATGCATATGGGGAAAGAATAATATTGGAGTGGAGATCTGCCTTGCAGATCTGAGAGGAAAATTCCAACCTTTTGATTAGGATCATCCTTTTTGAATATGACATAAGCCATTCAGTAGCCTATATTGTATCTTCTAAAATAAAGGAGAAATTTTGCAGGCATTCTTATGGGAATGACCAAATTCTTGAAATGCATAGACTGACCAAACCCTACTTACTTGATTCAAAATACTGTTTATAAAGTAAATTATTTCATAAAACAAAAAAAATAACATGAACTGACTCAGATTATGCAGTCGTAAACAAAAAAAATTAATCTGATATGCTTAAGGGTTGATTTCAGTGTATGCATATATATGTGAGAGAGCAACAGAAACATGGAGGAGCCTGTGGAACTGGTATGGATATTTAACCGTTAAGAAAATCGGGCCTCTGCTCAATAAGTCTGTTTGGCCTGGGAATTTCATGAACCCCTCTAACCAAGGTGGATTGGCTACAAAAGCCTATTGAAAATGCCAGATACTGTACCAGTCATCAAAGAAGGTACCTCAATGTGCCTCCCAGAATGAGCATTTCAGCACATCTGTAACCAAAAATGCCTCATATTGCCTATAAAAAATAATCGTACCACAATTTCTAGAAAGTGTTGAAAACAGATATTAACAATTCTAATTGCTGTCAACCACATTTAATAATAGACTATTCATTATTAAGTAACTACTTCACATAAAAAAGACAGCCTTTATTTACTGATTCTAATATTTAAACTATAAAGTAACCACTGCGAGAGTCCACACAATTAAACAATTTAACTTTATAACAAAGTGCAGTGTCACAGCAGAAATGCCATTGCCTTGGACTTTCATAGAATTTGAGAATTATTATAAGTTGCTGTGCCACCTCCTAAATCATAAAAACCACACTGAATTTTTTAAAAGTAAGGCTTTTGAAATCTAAAGGACAAAACTGGCACAGTGTACTCCTCATGAGAATGTTACAGGCTTTATGTCAGCTGTGAAATAAATCCTACCATTAACCCAATTTTGGGATCTGTAGAAGTTGTCATTCTGCAGGAACAAGACACATGATATTTTTTGTCTGAGTCTGAACACAGGACTGGTGGCTGCTTGGTCTAGGCTGTGGATAAGGGAATGGGGAACTCAAGAAATCCAGTCCTTCACCTCTGGTTGTCCAAGGCACAAAATTCCATTTGAGCAGGGTCTTCCTTGTCACAATGGTTTCTGCCAAATATGCAGTATACGAAAACCAACTCTTTCTCACCTCCAGGCAAGTTCAGAGAAATGCAAGTAAATGCTACCATGTTCACCAGAGACAAGAACAATAACAACAACAACAACAACAAGAAGAAAAATTGAATAAGTAAAACAATAAGCCCAAACCAGCAAAACTTTTGGTTCAACAACTGTAAAACCAAAACCAAACACAAAATTTTTTCAGTTTCTTGAAGTGTAATTAATTTTATAACCCATATATGGTAGAATGCCATTTTATATCTTATACTGTAAGTTACAGCTGCACCCATACACAAAGGTAAGGCTCTTTTAAATCTCCATTTTGAATCACTTCATGTCTCTCTCTGTATCTATAATCTTGCCAGAGTTTCTCAGGATTCAGAAAAAAAAATATTATTACACAATCTCATGAAGTATAATTTCTCTGAAAAGCTGAGTCTCAAACTCAGGGGATCCAGAGGATCCTAGGGGATGTTTTCCCATCACTTCCATGGCCATAATTAGGAAATGATGTTCTGCAAGAAGTCCAATAACAGATGTGCATCAGCATGACATTTTATAATGGTCTTTTTCCAAAGTAAAGTTAGTAATAAAGCAAAAGTATAAACATAAATCCAGAATTAATAAAATATTTTATCGCAGGTTTCATGGGTGGCTTAGTCCTTATGTATCTCTGATAAAGATCTTTCAATACCATACTTTAAATATTTGCCTGTAAAATGTATAATAAAAAAGAGCCAGGTTATGTGTTGCTTTTGGGAAGAAAAAGAATTTCACTTTTCCTTCAACTAGGAAAAAAACACCTAAAATCTTCAAGAACAAATCATAAATAGTGTTGGGGGGTTTTATGTGTGTGGATAGAGATAGTGCTAAAGACAATCTTGCGGTTGATACCTTACAGCTGTGTTAATCACTGGAGAGTGGGAACAGCCTTGCCCTCAAGGCTGAGGGTGTGATAAAGAGTGAGTGAGTCATCTGGAGTCAGTTGGAGTCTGGCTGGCCATGGTGTGAAGAAGTTGAGGTTTGCTGGCTGTGCTGTGAGGACAAAGGGACAGGAGGTTGGTCAAGGGACAGATCAGGTGAGCCGCTATACGAGGGACAGACAGGGACAGGCGGCCGTGCAAGGGACAGGAAGCAGCGAGCTGGAACTGCAGAAGGAAGAGAGGAGGAGAGAAAGAGCCAGAGCTGTATGGAGCTGCACATTGGAAAGATACATAGAAAAGGTATGAAAGACTTTTTGCGTAATGAAGTCCTGATACTTGAAGCCCCATGAAGTTTTTACTGAAGCGCTCTGAGTGCAGTGGCCATCTCGAGTACAACATATGTGTGATTATATTCAATCTTTTTTGGTGCACTTTTTAACTGTACTTGAATGAATAAAATAACACTGACTCTATATAGGGCATTAGAATGAAATTTGAATATGTTTCCAATTTTCTTGCTCATCATTGTTTTATGGCTAAAATCATTGGAATAAACTGGCTGTTTTCCAGCTATTAGTAAAATCCCTCCAGCAACACTACTTCATACAACCCTTGAAAATAACTTCAGTACCTGTTCTGAGATATAAATCTATTGCTGTATAAGGATAGATGCTGGGGTTATTTACAGTCTTAAATGTTAATGTCCACTACAATTAAAATGCTGCATACAGCACAATAATGCACAGCTCGTCCCACCCCCCAAGCAGACACAAGGCTTACTTGTGAATCACAGTCGCTAGCTTCATAGCAAGCCAATATGCAAATAAAGCAAAAATGCATTATTTATCTTATGTTTGCCAAGCCAGGTAGGGAAATGTAATTTACAGGATGAAAACCCAGATATGGATGCTTTTAACTGTCATTCACAATTAAATCGTATCATTCCCCTCATTTAAGTAGCCAGAAATGTTTCATATTTCAAAATGGCTGAAATATGTATCTTTTTTTTTCTTTGTGCAACAATAAGCCAGTGCAAAAATAATGTTTCTTAAGAATCTTTTTAGAGATAATAATTTGATTAAATACATGTACAATATTAGTGTAGGAAGAATGTTCCTTTGTTATCGTTCTGCCTGAAATGCTTTCCTGCATTTGCTCTCAGAGAGGAACAAAGGCAGAAGACAGCTGCTGGATTTCTTTATGCTGTCCTTTTACTTGGTGCACTAAATTCTGAAAGAAAAAACCCAACATTTAAATCGCCCATTTCCATTGGTACTCAACACATTTTATTCACTTAGGTGTGATTATTTGGAAGTGGTAAATCTGGATGATTATTTACATGTGGATTTGGTTTTGCTTGGGTTTTTTCCCGGGGAAAGTCACCACCATGAAATGGTGGTTTTGAACCCTACATGTTTTGGCCTTTGATATCTGCTACCTCTGTTTCACTATGGTGAATGAAAATTTCTCCTCTGAGCACTGAGCCCTCTGAACAGACTTTGCTAATCAAAATGAAACAACAACCTCTTCATTTTGTCCTTCACAGAAGAGTGGGATATTTTAAAGACTGGACTAACTGTGTGATTTTCAATCAGGTCACAGAGTTTGCCATAAGATCTGAGCTGAAAGAATATTCTCTGTTGTGGGTTCCAATTTTTTTTGTTTCATCTTATTCTGTTTTCTTTTCCTCCTAGAGTGAGCTGTGCCAGGTACAGGACATTCAGCTATGGTTGCATAACTGTATCTGCTGTGTTAAACTCATTAGCTTAATCTCTTTTATTAAATTATTTATTTCATGGGTTTCTGGGGAAGATTACAAG
Source organism: Brachypodius melanocephalos (assembly GCA_013398615.1). NCBI lineage: Eukaryota > Metazoa > Chordata > Aves > Passeriformes > Pycnonotidae > Brachypodius > Brachypodius melanocephalos. The sequence continues at coordinate 13,174,000 of VZSR01001685.1, read as the reverse complement.
CTGGGACTGCTTGTATAGCTCAGTAACTGGGAGGTGGGGGGTTCACAGCTCAAATGCCAACTTCATAAAATCTGAACACAAATTGTCCTTAAAAAAGAAAAAAAACCCCACCTTATTATCAAAAAGCATTTATTTTTGAATATATGTCCTTGTGTGCTGTAGCCAAAGTGGCCATAAGGAAAAAGGAGCTTCTTCTTAAACATGACCAGCTAATTGTTTTGACTTTTCTGCCTGAGCACAGTACAGGCCTTGATGTAGATAAGAAGTTAAGCACATATTGATTTTCAGTCTGGTAGCCACTGAATAACCTTTTCATACAGACTGCTCACCTGCTTTCCTCAAATGACTGCTCAAATTGTTAAGATTTGAAAAAGCATGTAGGATCACTTTTATGATTCCAATGAATTCTGTTCCATTTAATGTTGGTTTTGGTTTTCTTTGATGACAGTTTCTGCTTTTAGCTGTGGTCTTTACAGTGGCTCTGCTTTGTGACTTGAAGCATTGCTGATTGCAAGAGCAGGAAGGAGGGTAATGTGCAAAATGAGATGGTTTGACAAAACAGGATGAATTAAATCAAGGTAAATTTAAGTACTGACCTTTGATTTAAACTCATTCAACAGAAATTTTCATATTATAATTTCTTAGTGGAAGAGCTACCCAGAGAAGAATGGTGCCATCTGTTAAAGTAAGAAATCACAATTTTATTCCTTTCACTCTTATAAAAATGTCCAGTGATTTTGGTTATTCCTTTGGAGCTCTGAAAAAGGTTTAGGACTGCTCAGTGTCATCTCCTCTCATACAGAAATTCAAATCAAACCTTCTCTGTAATTGCTTTTGAAAACCCAGATCAGGTGTTTTTCCCCCTTTTAAAAATTACTATTACTTTTATGACAAAAATCCTTTTCAAGACAGGAAGATTTTCACAGACCAAAAGCAGAAATATGGGGAGTTCATCTAATTTCCTTTAATTTTTGATGTTTTAAAAAGGAGTGTTTCTAAACAAGAGGAAAGAAAAAATTTCCCTCTTACTACTTTCTGATTGACTTTTTTTTTTTTTTGCAAGGCTCTGTTGTAAAAAAACACGGGCACCTTAAAACAGCTCAATAAGTTAAAGAACTGTTTGGAAACCCTGTGATTGAAAGTGTCTAGGTTTCAGAATATGCTGCTTAGTTATCATTGAGGTTTGCTGCTTTCATTATACTTTAGTCTGCCAGTTGTATCTGATCCAAAAGTACAGAAACAGACTTGTTTAAACTCAGCCATTGTGTAGTGTTTGTGATGTGTGCATAATGAATTCTGAATGCAAATATATGCTGTAAAGTGAAATACTGAAAAGCTGTATGACAAGCAGTAGAGCTGCACAACACAAAATATGGCTTTATAGCATAAATATTCACTTGTGTCAAAAATATAGGAGCTGTTCAAAACAGAGCATTCTAATTATGCACAGTTTGTTCCTCCCTCAGTTTCAGCAACTTGAACTCTTTCATTTGAAGTGTTTGACCTTCACTACAAGAACAAAACAGAAAGAATAAATATCTGACTCATAAGATTCCCCCACTGCATGCACAATTCTGCAGCAGTAGAGTATTTTCCACTTAATTTTAATATAATTAGCTCCCTGAAAGCATTTCGAGACAATAGTTAGGGTGTATTGTTTTGGGGCTTTTTTGGTTAATTTGGGGGTTTTGGCTTTTTTTTTTTTTAATTTGTGTGTGTGGGGAGAATTGTTGGGTTTTGGTTGGGTTTTTTGGTGTGGGTGGTGTTGTTGTTGTGGGGTTTTCTGTTGTTTTGTTTTTTGGGGGGTATTGTTTGTTTGTTTGTTTTGGGTTTTTTTTTTTTAAATTTGAAACAAATAAAAATGCCACTCCCTGAATATGAAAAAACATTTAATATCTGTGGGAACAAGAACAGGCTGATTGATAATGTAAGCTAAGCAATAGTACAGGGAATGGTACGGGTGAGAGATATAAGGCCAAAAGTTTCTAACAAGTTTAGAATTTAATATACAAGGGACTGCAAACTTTACTAGAGCCTGAAATAACTCTTTCCTCTCTCTTGAGTTGGTGGTCCCACTGTGTGTACAACTGATGCTCCTTTGGCATTCTTCTGAATTATTGAGTTGAACAGGTTGTGTCTACAGTTGTTTGCAGCTTCAGATTTACAGCTTCAAATTAGTGCCCTAAGGGCATTATATGATATTTTATTTAAAAAACAAACTAACAAACAAAAAACCCCACAAAACAAAAAAGAAACAAACAAATAAGGAAGAAGTTCAGAAGAAGTTAAACCTAAGGAGAAAAAACAAAGCTTAGTAGAGCTGAACTTAAATCAATTGTAGCAACTCATGTAATCTTATTTGCATTTGGATTATTAATGGCCTTGTCTTTAAGGACCTGAAGACACATAGTTCTTAAAGAGAAGGAAATGGACAACAATATTTAAGATCCTGACTGAAATGAAACCTGCAGAATATCCCATGGATAATAGGAAAATCAAAAGAAGTGAGACAGCAGCATTAGTCTGCAGAATTTCTTGTCAACAGCTTGGAAGTTTATCAATTGCATTCAGTTCAAGCACTGTGAACAATATCTCAGTTTCTTATCCCTCTTTGTAACAGACAAATTCAACCAGAAAGGAAAGGAAACAAAGTCTGCCTTTTTTAAAAGACAGACATAGACACACATGCTCGCTTCAGCAAACATTTGGAATCAGTGGCAGACTGAAGACACGAGGACCAGATCATACAATCAGTCACAGAATCAGAACATCCAGGGTTGGAAGGACTCTACAAGGATTATAGAAGTCCAGCTCCTTGTCTCTCTACAGAACAACCCTGAGCATCATGCCATGTGCCTGAGAGCATTGTCCCAGTGCTTCTTGGAATCAAGGATTCTGTCAAATTTTCATGTATGCAGATGGCTTCAGTGTTGGGCTGTGTTGTTGCAGGGTGTGACAGTAGCTGCTCCTGCATTTTATTCAATGCCTCCTGTAGGACAAGTCCTTGCCCACAGGAATACACAAATTCTCTCAGCTTCCTGCAACATTAGGGCTGCGGAGATAAATATGGATGGACTGAACACTATGAAAATGGTCCTCACATTTATTTTATAGGAAGAAACCACATCAAGCCACCCAAACCCTTCCCCCTTCGCCCATGTCTAAATATTGGCAAAGTTTACTGTTTTTCAATGTTGTGCCTAATTTTCTGTGTAGTTAACTGAAAAGCAGATTTTAGGTACAGTTGGTGCATCCAAGAACAGAAGTTCATTTTAAATGAGTTGGAAAGTATTAACATTAAAACATGTAAACTCCTTGTCTGGGATTTTGGTCCAGATACAGGTTCTTAGATAAATTTCATTTAAGATTCAATCTGTGGCTATAACTTACTGGAAAAAAAATTAGTTTCATGTGCACTAGAATTCAAAAGCATCCTATCTTTCATCATACTTTCACAAGCACTGAAAAATATATTGCGAATTAAGACTGTTCTATACGTATTGAATGTCAGAACCATCTTTAACCAATCCTTTGAAGGAGGCACTATGATACACAAAACTCCCTGAGAAAATAATTTATTCCCCAAGAATTTTCCAAATTACAGTAATTCCAATCCCCTATGCTACATAATACTGGAGTAAGAATGCTGGAGGAAGAGTTAGAAAAGGCACAGGATAAATCTTAGAGTTATTTTGATAACTAAAACTTCTCAGTATTATTACATGCCTAGAAATTTTTGAATAGAATAATGCATAGGTGTGGAAGATCCCCAATCAGTGAAATTGTTCAGTGTTGTCTCTGATGTCTGTACCCTCTGCAGCAAACTTAGATGATGACAGCAAATTAATTTTCCTAGTTCCACGATTTCCAAACTGTTTGTGAATGAGTTCCTCAGTTCTAATTACAGACAGGATGTTTCTGTACTAAGACACACACTTAAGTCTTCAAAGCTGTCAAACTGACTATGTTCCTGAGAATTAAATTCAATGAAAAAGTACGATAACTTTAAAAAAAAAAGAAAACAAATGTCAACTAAACCTGAATTTGTTGCTGCACTTTATGCTTCTCTCCCCCTCTCAAGGGGTTGAAGCTGCAGAAAACATTCAGGACTTGTTTACGTGGATAATCTGTGTACAGGCAGGACTTTACTCTAAGTTAAGTGTATTCATGGTAGATAATAACTACAAAACAAGAGCCTGGGTGTGAGGCTGTTTTCCCAATTCATGCAGTAGTGCAGTGATTTTGCACCATCAAATGCTGTGCTTTGGAAACACTCACTTTTCAGAGGTTAATTTTTACATGCAGAGCTACTGTTACATTAATAACTAAAATAATTGATTTTCCTAGCAATTTATCCACAGTTTTACATTTATTCTTTTGATTTCTGGGCATCTATTTATTTTAGGCTTGATTTTAACATGTCAGGATGTGTGAAACCTTATCTTGATACCAAGAGGACTAGAGAATGGGACTTGAGATTGTATTTATGATGCAGGTTTTCTCTGCTTTTTTACAACAGTTCCTGTTTACATGCTACCTCATTTTCTGTTCCACAGTACTATTGTTTTCATAGGAGATGTTCAGCCACAGTGTGGTTTCTACCTTCTTTCAGCATAGTTGACAAATTAATTTCCTAGAAGACCATTTGTTCTAAAATGTTTCTTTATGTGTTAGTTCTTTTCATTTTTTAAATTTATTTATATGCCTGCAATACTTGGCATCATCTTAAATACAATATTTTTTCACTTTCTTCTCCAGACAATTCATCAGTTTCTGACTTTTTTCTTCTTTGCAGTGCATCTGCCTTCCCAGGAAAAGACACCAATTATTTCCAGCAATATCAACTTGTTTTTCTTCATTTTCCTTTCATTTTATCTGCAGATGCTTACCATATTTTTTGCCATGCCAGCGTATGCCCATGCAAATCTTTACAAGCCTTTGCATCTTGCACATGTTTACTTGTATTGATTTTTCATTATTATTTTTTAGGTAATTTTAACATAAATAGATATATAATGTGTTTTTTGGACAACTGACATTCATCATCAGTACTTTTCATCTTGTTGCCTCTCTATTGTGATAGTCATAGAAATTATATTTGTATTTCCTCCAAGCATATCCACTGAGTTTCCACCTACTAGGCCATCTAGGCCATGTACTTTCTAGCCCTCCTTTTTTCTCTGATGAAAAATAGTTATTTCAGTTGGAGTCCTGCTATAGAAATGAACTGGTTATTGGAACAAAATTGTTTCTAATTTGTTTTGAGTGGAATAACTGCTCCTGCTGCTAACTTCCCTCTTTATGTTCATCAATCATTCCAAGTTTTTTGTGAAATTGGCAATGATGTTAGTCACTATTTTCATCAGTGTAATGGAAATTGAACTTTACCCTTAAATCTTAAGAGTACATTAGATTTTCCTCTCCTACACTCAGTGCACTTTCCCCAAGACATCACCTGCTCTCTTTTTTCTTTTACTTATTCCATCCTATTTATTTTACTTCTGTGTTATACTTCACTGAACATATGTCTTTGGATTTTAATTTTTTGTAAGATTTTCTCTTTTAAAATTTCTTGTCTCAGCCTTGTGTTCCATGAAAAAAAGTGATTAGGCTTTACATAAATATGTACAGGCCAATTTTCAACTGTTTCTTTACAAATTCGATGGCATTGACCATGACTATTTTTCAAAATCTTCATCTTCAAAATATTTTAATCAGACTTGTGGGTTAAATTATGTAGTGCACAAGAGTCCTACTGCGGTCAACCGTATCTTAACCATCGCCAAGAAAATTCCCTGTGATTCCAACATTTTATCTAGAAAAAAAAAAAAGTTGTGTCAGAAAGTAAAGGCAATATCTTATTTATTTACAAAGTGAATGCCAAGCAGATATTCTTGCACTATAAAGCTCAAACAGAAAATTCAATTTGCTTAGCTCATATCTAGGAACACAGGCATGGGAAGGTGCTAGAGGGCAACACAAAGGACATCTCAAAATAATCCCTGCATCAGTTGGTCCAGACTTTCCTGTAGGATAAAGAAGAGTGAACAATGAAAGTTTGAATTATCCACAACAATGCAATTGGAGTATGAGTCTTGATGTGTGGAATACAAAAACAGGTAATGATGAATTGTGGGACAATACTTCCGTTGGGGGGTTCTAGTGAAGGCGTGACCTGAAAAGCTAAAAACGTTATTTTCAATATGCTTATCTATTTTTTGTCTTACATAATTCATGGTTCCAGTAACAGCCAAGCTATAGCAGATTTGCATTTGCATTTTCTTCTGTTTGACTAGAGGACAGGGCAAATACATGCAAATAAATGTACTTTTTTTGGTTTATCACTGTTCTCTTGCTCTTCATTTGTCATGAAATCAAACAGCTTGACATTTTGACAGCCAATAATATATTCTTGTGGGTAAAAGTCAACTGATTAAAAAAAACCCTCACCTGACTTTCACTATCTTTCAGCTAAGACTGCTTTTGGAATAAAAACATTCATGGCAGTAGATTCTTACAATTTCTACAAGTTAATTTACTCCCATATTATTCTGGTGCTCTGTGATGTCATTCCTGTAAAAAACAGTATTTGCTCATGCTTTTTGTGCTATGATTCTTGAATTTTGATATATCTTTGGCTGTCTTCCTATTGTTTCACAAAGTTTGCCTGGAGATGATTTGCAAACTCAAGTTGATTTTCCTAAATAGCTCAGGGAAAAAAAAATTAGAGGGTGAAAGAACTATATCTGCTATAACGTTACACAGATTGAAAAAATCTGGATGCACTGGGGTAGGGATGCTTTCTGCCTCATGTAAGGACTTGCTGAGTGAGAGAGAACAACTGTGATTAGGATGCTGTAGGCTATATCTGAGATGATATAAATCCTGAGGTGCTTCACTCCAAGGTGTATCTTCTGTAGGCATAGAAAGCCATCACACAATAAAATAAAAAGCATTTGGGAAAAAAACAGAACATCTGGTTTGCATACAGATTCAGGTTTTTTCTTCTCTTGAAAAATTTATTTTTTAGTTTAAACTAATTGTTTCCTCTCCCATTTTCAAGTTCATAGCTCAAACACAAAACTGGTAACTCACAGAGAATTACGTGGGAATCTTTGACACAAAATAAGGTAATTCAAACTTGACTGACTCTGCCACTGTACCTTAGTCCATCCTCTTGGCCTTTGTAACCCAGTGTAATTTCTCTTGTCCTGATTGCTTCTTTCTCCTTTCCCTTCTGATGTTTAATTCTTTTCCCTTGGGATTGTCTCACTTTCCTTAATTTGATTTCTTATATAATACATACAATCATTTCTGCAGCTTTTATATCACTGTAGTATTTCAATATCTTCCTTCCAGCTTTGTACAATCGATTTTTTCCTAATCTCTTTTCTCTCTTCTTTTTCTCATTTTGGTTTCCTTTTCCACTCCATCTGGTTTTTCCCCTACTTCATCTCTTATTTATTTTCCTTCTCCTGCTGCTCTTCATCCTCTGTGGTTACCAGTTTTCTCATCACTCCTACCATGCCACTGATTTCTTCTACCTCATTCTCCATCCCACTCCTTCTACGTTTTTTCCCAGCTATTTTCTCTTCTCCTCTTTTGTCTACTTTCCAGACTCTTAAAAAATGTTCTTAAGCCCTTGAAGCCATTCTAAGACAGGGCATTTTTGAACACACTATTTCTTTTTGTATTCCCTGTTACATAGAACTGGCTTCTCAAAATTAGTGTTTTGAGGGAGAAGAAGGAACTGAATATAGAGCAAGCTTTTACAGCCTTGACAAATTATCCCAAATCTCTTTACCTCTTCAACTCAGAGAAAACAATTGTCTGTGTTCATCATGATTAAAAAAAGAAAATAAACACTTTTAACTTTTTTTAAAACATTCTCAACCAAAATTTTGGTGCAATGGACAAACAAGTTTTTTTGAAACCAATTATTTTCTTTGTATTACTAATGCAGCCAAAAGCAAAAAGAAAATTTTGTGGTTTTGGGACTGGTATGAACAATTACATGTTGAGATGAATCTGTTCACTCCAGGTCATTCCAATACAGGTATTGATTGTCCAAGTAATTTAACGTAAAGTTATTCATTGCTGTTACTAATCTTCATCACTGTTTTCATAGCAATAGCTGAATTTAAATATAAAGTAATAGCAATGTAAACAGAGTGTGAGCAATGTCAAAGCCGCATTCAAGTACTGCTCAGCAAAACATGGGAAATCAGAAAAAAATGGGAAGTTGAATTTGCTAAATTGAGAAATTAATCAGAAATGGAACATGAAAGGGTCAAAAATGTTAATTTTATCTCCCTCTCCTACCTCACCCTGCAACATTTTCTGTCCCTTGACGTACCCATTAAAAGTTACCTTTAAGAAGAAAGAATTCACCCTTACGCCCTGGAGTCCTGATATAATTTCCTCTGTCTGGCATTCCATTTTGTACAGAGCAGAACATGCATCTGCAGTCATGGCAAATACTTTTGTCAAAATCCTGCATCTGGCTGTTTGTCAGAGTTTCTACTGTAAAAGCTATGGCACTTTCATATATTATAGATAAGTATCCATCAGTAAAATTTTAAAAGTAATGGTGGAAAACAAAGAGAAATATTCATGGTACAAGTACAAGATCCTTGAAGCAAGATAAAATTGCTCCTAACAAAAATAAACCACATTCAAACAGCCCTGGACTTTCCCTTGACAGCCTCTAGGTCTTAAAGCAGTAGAATTCTGAATTTATTCTTTTGTTTTGACTAAGGGTGACCATTTTCCTCAAAACAAAAGCTTATTATCCCTACCTAGAATTCAAGCTTCAGTTCAACCTTACTGTAGAAGCTGTAAAAAATGTTAAAGTAAGCATATTTCTACACTAGCCTTGGTCACTGACACTAAAGTCAAGACTTATTTTTGAAATAGGTTATAAACTCGTTGTAGTATAATGGTATTGGATATGAGAAATAGTCAAGGGGGAGTATGTGTGGGCTTTTTTTGAAGGCAATGCACATGGTGGTATCAAGGGACTTCTGCACAATTTGATGGTGAGAAGGGTTATCCATGGAATGGGAGATTTGAGCTGAAGAACCATTTGGAGACTCTATATCTTTGACATGTCTACTGTGTTATGTTAGAAAGGGGTTTCTATTCCTTTATTGTCATCGCTCTCTTTCCTCTGCTAAGAAACTGTACTGAATTAATTGGATTAGCAGAGCGAAGCTGCCCTTTTCCCCTGCTCTGTTCAATTTCCTTTTCCTTCCCTGACTGCCACAGAATGAAGTGTTAAATTTCCTTTTGCTCAATATCTTCTCCACCCTATTCCACAAATGACACCATAGCTGGCTCCAGTGTTATTTGTTCTAAAAAGCAACAGCTCTCTTTCTCTTATTTCAGGAGAGATCCAGGTAAAGTAAATCTTAAAGGGAGAAAGGTATCTAATAATCCAATATCATGTAATCTAATATCACATTTCATTACCTTAAAGAGATCTCTGTACCTTCAAAAGAGAGAAGTAATCTTTAAAGGATTGTTTCAGGATCATTTTCTAGATGTCTCCATCTCTGATAACATCTTGGATAACTGAGATCACTATCTTGTCTCTCTCCTACTTTCAGAATAATTTTAGTCCAAGAAACGGTTTCTCTGTTTTTGCTGTAGCACAAAAATATTGTCTATATATATATTTAATGCTATTAAAATAGTAATGTCGGAGAATTCAATGGTCTTATGCTTAAAGCATCAGGGCATTTGGATTTTTTCCCAGATTTCCAGAATCAATATAAATTGATCAGTATTAATTCTCAGAGGATTAATAAGGAAACAAATAAACCAAACTCTTTTAAAGTTTTTTTTAATAACTGATAGAAGTGCAAATTATATATCTTTATATTTCTTTTTGTATTTTTTTAAGATTTGTGGCAACATCTGAAATAAGCTGTTCAGATAGATAAGCTGCAGCTTAAGTAGGAAGAAAAAAATACGTCCAAAGCTAAAAAAAAAATCAGTGTTTACCTTTACTTTTATTTAAAGTTAGAGGTCATAACACTTGAATTTCAGTGGTATTGGAGCCACTGAAAAAGATCCACATTCTAGGTACTCAAGTTAGCTCTATCGCAGAAATTAGAATACCAAAGACTTTATAGGCAACTTAATTTCATGATCACAATTAATTCATGTAGCTTATAGAAAAAAACACTGGCTCCTGTTATTGAAAACTACCAGATTTGGCTGTTAAAATTATTAAGGAGTTGTTCCCTGTTAATTAAACTAAATTAAGATAATATAATATTGTTAATATAAACAATAAATTATTGGAATACAATATCTTTTACATTACAAATAATATTGCTTTTTTAATAACATATTAACATTAATAAAATACAAAAAGGAGCACAAGACTTGGTGTTAATGTGGGTTTTTTTGCAGCTTTTGAGTTTCTGCACGTTTTATAATTGTATCAAGGTCATCATCTCTCAGATAATGTAGCTAAAATTGATTTCTGAATAGTCTCCTGCTGTGCTTGATGTCATTTTCTGTCCTTTTAAAAGACAAAAAACACCAAGAAGAAGGTAAAAAATTCTTGTTTTTCACAAGATATTTTCTTTTTATGTCCCGTTGTTGTCATTCTTTTACTTGAAGATTTGTTTATCTGACGATCAACCCAGAAGAAATGTTAACTATTTCTGAGTTTAATGTTCCTTCTAGAAATCTTGCATAAATATCTCTGACAATGTCTTTTTGAATTAATGGTTTTATGCACTGAGCAAGAAAATTTTTACAACCTTTTTGCTTCTTTATTTTTTCATTTTATTTTGCTGTTTTTGTGAAACTATGTCCTTACAGTTTGGGTTTTTTGTAAACACCAAAAAATCTCTGTGGCAAAAAGAGCCTGGTCCCCACATGAATCAGCATTCAGAATTTTATTTCGTCAGGAAGCCAAAAACAGTGCATAAAGTTAGCAATTTTAAAAGAAAGTTTAATTATAATGTTAAAAATAGTAAGTCAAAGGCTCATACAAACATTGCCCTTCTTCTTTTTAGCTCTTCTGCAGGAAATCTAAATTGACTTCAGCTCTTTCATTGCATTAATTGTTGTAGCACCTTGCTACCGCACCTTGCTACCAATAAACTTCCAGCTTCTCTCCTGTGGAGAGAAGTAAACACTTGCAAAGTCAGAACACACAACAATCCCAGTTTAAGGCAACATCTGGAAAATGTTTATTTCACAAGTTATTTCTGCTGCTAATTAAACAAGTTAACCCAAAACCAGAAGCTTCCAGAATATTAGGGGTGTGCTAATGAGTCCTGGGGAAGAGAAACAATATTGCACTTGTGGCACGAAGTAAATGTAAGATAACAAGGGACTGGCAGGAGAATTGAAGGTGCAAAAAGAAGTTATGAAAGAGTCTTTAAAGTTATACAAGGGAGCCATAGAAGAGAAGAAAAAAAAAATCTGAATTTTGGAAGAAAATTAAAGAGGAGACTGATGACTGCTTGAGGAAAAAGGAGTGGGACAAATTGTTTGGTGTGAGGTTCAGGCAAAAAAATTTAGGGGTAAATTTTATTTGTGTAATCAAAATTTGCATGCCACTGATTCCAAAGTTAAGGACAATGTATGTAATAATAAAAATAATAGAAACTATTCTCCAAAGTAGCTCTGACAAAGTTATCTCAAAACTATTAGTGTCAGTTTTCAGAGGGATATTTTGTTTGAAAAATGTCAACCCTATATATATATGATGCTAAAAGTTTCTGGGTACCAGTGTTGCAATTCTCCTAACTGATGTAAAAAAATGGAGTAACAACGTAAAATTTCAGTACAAACCTAAGATGAGACCTCATAAGCAATGGAAAGGATCTGTTTATTTGTCTGAAACAAATACCATTACATCAACAGAATCTCATTTTCCTAGGAAAAGGAAAATGTTTATTGGCATAGAAATTTGAGGAAAGTAAGAAATAACAATAATCTAATTTAAATATAGGATAGAACAAGACACTTTTTCTTTTTAACCAATAAAGCAAATATTTTTTTAAACTCAGAGGTGAGCAAGTAACCAAACTACACTGGATTAAGTCTGGATTAAGTTGGAATTATCATACACAAAATCTGTTGAATCTTAGAAAGACAATAGAAACACATGTCAGAGCATATTATTGTTTTTCTTTTTCACTAAAGAAAGTGATAGGTCTTTTTTAATATTAGGTTTTTTATTCAGTCAAGAAAATTTTGCTGTTCTACTTCTTTCTGCAAAAGAGTTGTCTGAAAACTGCATTTATTTCACTTAAATTTTGATTTCATAGTTCTGAAAATAATGCATTAAACAAACTGGCATCATTCAGCCCTTATATGAGTAACATTTCATAAGTAGTTGAATTTAGAAGATAACAAAAAAGCCTCTCCTGTGCTTTTTCACAGCAGACTGAAATAGACTGGCATCTCAGGAGAAGAGTAGTCTGTCTCCATGACACCTTGAAATATCCAGTTACCATAGTACCCGCAATTTTAAAAGGTTGGTCATTCCAAGCAATTTAGTAGGTGCATGAAGGAACTAATTCAGAGTGTTTTAATGCCTCAGTGTCCTATTGTTCCAGGTAGTAGCAAATTTTTACTTGATAGCAAGGTCTTTGTTTAAATGCTTGGTCTGTTACTGTTTCCATTGCAGCGTCTTGCATAGAGAAAAAAAAAAAAAACAACAACAACAACAAAAAACCCCACAACTACAAGATGAAAACGACAAACAAAAAGTTCTTTTTGAGGCTATTTATAAGTACAATTTTTAAAGCACATGAGCCCGGAAAACCAAAATAATTCTTCTTTGTTTTCCTGTTAAATTCTGCCAAAATATTTCAAAGGTTCTGTCTGAGTAATCTTTTACAGATAGCTCTAAGAAAACAGTGCATCTCTCAGACAATTAGGGGCTATAAATATTTTCAAATCCTATCCTATTTGGAGCTGGTAATTTTCAAATCCAATAAGAAGTATTTACCTAATTCATTGTTATCTGCTTTATGCTTTTTTACATCAATCCCTAGAGCAATATCTTGCAAAAGGACAAACCATTTGATGCAGAAGATTATGGGATATCCTTCTGAGAAGTGATTATAAGTAGAGAACTGGATGACTTCACAAAGTAGCATCCTGCAGACTTGCAGAAAAAGGGCAATGAATAGGAAGAAAGATTCAATAAAATACTCTGAATGGTTGAAAATGTTATTGGAAGTAGTGAAGTAGTTGCTTAGCATCCACACTTTATAAGCATGATGAAAGATTAAAGTCAGTGGAGAAAATGCACCAATAGATAGATTCTTTACAGTAAAAGCCATAAACAGCTTGAAATATTTACATTATAAAAGAGAAAGTTAAATAAAGTCTCAAATGTTTTAAGTTAGTAACTTCATAGATATCTCAACAATGGCTAAAGAAATTTAGGAGTTGCTAGTTGGAGAAAATTAAACTGAGTTGGTAGAAATTAAACCAAGATAATCACTCAATGACAAGAAACATATTTTTTGATCATGAAGGCAGGTAATTGTTGCAACATCTGCCAAGTGAAATTTCAAATTCTTTACCTTTTGATAGCTTCAAGTTAATGGGGCTGTAATTTGTAAGCATTGTATTTTGACTCACAGAAGTAGCTGGGCTCGGTTTCTATACCATCTGAGGAATGACATCATAAAAGTGCTACTAGACTTTTAATTTCTGTTAAATATTAAAGGCCTTGAATTAGGTTGTGGAGTCCTGTCTTACATGTGAACATTAATACAGCCCTTGGTCTTACAAAAGCTTATTTATAATTTCTTTGCAATTTACAATTCCTTTATTTTTATACATTTTGTAATTAATTAATGTAGTTGCACTACAGCAGAGATTAAGAGCTACTGATGGAACATCCCTAGGAATGCTTATATGAACTGAAGACCAATTTCCTTTTCTTAGTTTAGTGATAGAAAAGTAAGGCTGGAATTTCCAGCCTAATGGTCTCTGGAAAGAGGAAAGGGCTGGGTCTGAACTGCAAATATTTGTTGAACTGAGCTGGTAAGAGTGAAATTGAGTCGAGCTTTTCTGGGAGTTTGGATGAATGTTCATCTCCAGGTACCACAGACTGTCAAAGATATCTGACTCCATCTCAGTTAACATGCACAGGAAAAGTGAATGACAACATTTTTCTGACGCTGCCTTGCAAAAAAAACCTACAAACCCTTTTTTAAAATTTTTTTTTTGTTTTTAAATTCTGCCAGAACATTTATTAAGTTAGGAGAAAAAATAACTTTGCTACACAAGTAAAAATATCACTTAAGTGTTTAACTCCACTGTTTCAGTCTAACTTAACCTACTAATATATTAATAATTGGGGTTTAAAAGACAAGAAAATATTTAATTCCCACAACAGAGAGCAGGAAAGAGCCATTATTTTTTGTGGACTGTTGGCTTAAACATGATAGAGATGGTAAAGGGCTTTCTCATAGGAGGCTGGGGTGCTGAGCTCTGCAACTAGGTCTTCAACTTCTTCTTGGATAGATTGAAGGGCATATTAGCAAAGGCAATTTTTACTGGGAAGTATAAGTTTGATTTGATTCTAGTTTAAAGCAAAATTTTATATAAGCTCATAGTATTATACTATTCATGGTTAAAAATTAGACAAGTGGTTATGCAGAAAGTTCAGTTTATATTTTAGAGCTCTTGGAATGTATGACTTAAACTGTGTTTATTACAGGCAGCACAGTCCTGATCAAGCATGTGCATCTGTATTGATATTCCTCTTACACAGAAGAAATATAAAATGTGTGCTTTTTTGCTATAAACTATTCAAAAGCTAATTCAAATATCACACAGGAAATAAAGCAAACTTTCTCTTTTGCAATTGCTGGGTATGAAAAGTAGAGACAAGTGACCACAAAATGATTTCAGTTGACCTAAAGTTGTCAGAATCATAAACACAATTGAAATAGAAAATCCTGCTCAGTAATCAAGGCACAAACTCTAAATTTAAGAGAATCTGTCAGGTGAGCCAAGTCTGTGTCTGGATTTTGGGATAAATGAAACAAATCTATGGGCTTCCTCGTATTTCGTCAAGTAAAAATAGCTCTTTAGAGGGTGTTCTCTCAAACTGGAATTTCAGCAACACAGGAACTCTTAAACACACAAATGGACTCCTTACAAAAGCTCATACTAAGTCTGTTCTTACTGGCTAAGGCAAGTTGTCAGGTGTGTACTGCTGCCCTGTGAGGGTTTCTTTATGTACTGGCAGCACCTCATTGTCTGTTCTTGGAAGAAAGTATAACACACATGCACAGCAAGGCTCAGCTCCTCAAGTCTGTTCTTTACACTATAAGCACCTAATTAATACGTTAAAGTGCCTTGCAATTATAGCAATCTTAGAACCCCTTTTTCATCATACTATGAAACACAAAAAAAGAGTGGCCATTATTCCAGAAGCCTAATTTTAATAGATTCCAGTTTCTCTTTATGAGGGAGTTTCTCTTCAAACCTGATAATTTCACAAACATCAGCAAGTTTGACCGGTATCTATCTGAAAGAGTGAGTGACTAGTGGTATAAGCTGGATAGCAATTAGAGAGGACTGACAGATGGCAGCTGAGCACAGGACTGGCAGTGGAAAACCGCAGAGCAGACAGCAATTCTTACAGTGATGACAGATTGCCTGACTGGAAAAAAAGCTTGAATTCTCCTGTGTTGTTTTCCCTGGTGTTTTAATGGTGGACACAGAAGTTCAAATTTAGCTTCGCGTTCATCTTTTGGAAAGATGAACATTAAAGATAGAGTATCTTTATATATCTTTTTCTGTTGTCCTAAAGTAGCCCCTTTCTCCTATTACTGTGGTTATTAACAGAAGTCTACAATATCTCAAGGAGTATAAGTACACTGGGGTACTTCTAAAAATAATAAGCCAATTAAAATACATAAAAAGTAGTACATAAACTTACATATTCTCTAAAAGCATAATTTTTTTTTTTTTCACAAGCAGATGTCATTTGAGTGCTTAACCCAGATAAGCTTGAGTGAGACGTGGATTTCATCCTCCCCGGTTCTTTGAAATGTAAGTTTCAAAGTAGTGTTACTTGCATAGACTGAAAAAAGAGACTTCAAACCTTCTCATAGTTTGGTCAGTTTTGTCCAGTGGACTTTATTAGCATTCGAGTACTTTTCAGTGTTTCCCATTTGAACAGCAAAATGTTAGTTGCACTGTTAACCATCCTTTTATTTATTTTAAAATAAATGAATTCATGCTGTCTTTAATCTTATGCATTCTTGTATGATGAAAGTCTCAAAATTACCTTTGCTGATTCCAAAATCAAGTGAAAAATAGCAGCAGCTGGGATAGTTCAATGAATATTGGACTAAGAGTCTGACACTGCTATCATATTCACCTTTATCAGAATTCAGGGACTGTCAGGAGGTCTTTAGCACTCCTCTCATAAAATAGTTTTGCATTCCATATTCAGGACTATTTTCACACTCCAAAATCTTAAATGGTAAAGTCTCATATCTTATTATGGTTTTTACTTCTCCATTCATTGAACAGCTAATTTCCAAAACTTTTCTAACAATACTCTTGTCAAACGTGTAGATACTACAAATCATGATTGCTGCTTTAACTTATTATGCTCACTCCTTCCTATAATGTATCATTTTCCCAGTGATGCTATTAGGTTTTGTATCACTTTGATGCTAAAGAGTCTTGAATTAGAATACAAATGTGTCAATTGTTTCCCTTTGACTTTCTTAAATACCTTGCCAGCTGGAAACAGATTTTCACTAATTATGTTGCCCTAGTAGATGCTACTGCCATCAATATTGCAAACCTTTGCTGTCCATTCTACTCACTTATGCCACTCTACCCAATGCTATGCCTTTCCTAAATATCCTAGGTCCTTACTAAATGTTGAGAAAGACATATTCTTCTCAATAAAATAATAAAATAAAATATAAACTATAAATATGAAATATGAAATATAAAATAAATATAAAATATAATGTGAAAACAAGAAAAAAGAGTATTTTACAATTTCTGATCAATAGCTATTTCATTAATGAATTTATAAATTATATTTATGGTTCATTAGATGCATTTATAATGCTTATAATTTAGCACATGGCTTGTGGCATGCTTATATCTTTAATTAAATTAATTCAAATAAAATTTTTGTAAAGATATAGTTTAAGAATTTGAAATATAATTTCTGTTAAGAGTTTATGATTCTTGTTCATGGTTCAAAATTTCCATCATATTGAACTGTGCAAAACTCTTTCAGATGAAAATAAGGAAAAAATTGTTCAAAGCTTAGAGAAAAAAAAATTGGAATTATTTCTCTAGTACTCGCCAAACTTGAAAATAAAATCAACCCTGAAATATCTTAAGAATGTGTTTTGCTAGCGAAAAAGCCCCTATTCATAAAATTACTTCTTATGAGCAAATGTCAATTCTGTGTTGTAGAATAACCACAGAAGTACAAGCTCTCAATTTCTTTGGTCCAAATTTCTATTTGTAACTTACTTTTTGAACAGCAAGCTACATAAGCAAGACACATTCCTGGCCTACTTGTGTGCTTGCATCTAAGTGTATGCCAGGAGGTTTTGTAGGCACACAAATTGATCTGGTAGGTCAATAAAATTTGTAGACATCTAGTATTTTGTGTAGATGTACCTTTCATCTTCATTTTCTGTCTGTTAAAAGTCTTATCTTTTAGAGGAAGGCTTTAAAATATTCAAACAATTTATGACTGAAAGAAAAAATACATTTAAGTCAATGTTTACTCCAAGACCCCATTTTGTCTTTGACAGCTCTTATACCTGAAAAATAAATAATTAGGTTGACAAATAATTTGTTTAGTGTAAAAACACAAAACATTGTGCAGGTGGGGAATTTCTCTACCTCAGATATCCCTTGGATTTTGTCCCAGAAGAAAGACATTAGACATCTTGTAGCCATATGCCTACAATGAAAAGCTTCATCTTCATTGAAAAAGAAAAGAACAGAATGAGAAAGCACAACCCTAACATCATTAGAACTTGGTATTACAGACTGTGTATCTTGTACATTGTACAGAATTTTACTCTGAATTTTACTAAAATGCTGCTCATCACCTTTACAAGAACATATGGACAAGCTAGGGAGTATGATCAATCCTAAAATTATAGTCACTCTAGTACAGATCATGCTGTGAAAGGCAGAGACATCAAATTTACCTTCAGGGCAATGAGTAGAGGTACCAAGGCCATCGACTGCAGAAAGATCTGTTTGTTAACTCCAGCAAGAAAGACATGCCTTTCCTCAGCCCCAGTTTGGGTTGTTGTAAGCCTTCTCTCTCCACACCTGCTTTTCTTTAGCACCCAGGTAATTAAAACTTAAAATTAAACCATTCATTGTAACGTCTGGTGAAATTTCATATAAATGTGCCAGTCTGATTCCTCAGCTCTCAGTGAAGGAGAAAAAAAACTGGTACATTTAATTTTGATTACATGACATATTGAACTTTTGGAGGCTTGTTGTCTTCCCTATCCTTCGTTTTTTCACTTTAATATTTTTCTCCACACTACTTCAATTTTCTTTTAGTAGACAATGTGACTGTGTTATTTTTAGGAGTCTTTTTTCTACTTTTTAATCCCTTGCTGGACAAGTGTTTGACTTTTGGGAAATAAAGTGGCACAGGAGCATCAAATCTTAATAAAAGTTACAGATTAAAAACACCAAAATAACAATAGAATATTAACAAACAAATTGATAGAGCACACAGAAGTTGAACTCTTATTGCATGTTTCTCTTCCTACTGCAATCTTTTCCTCTTGTTTTCTTTTCCCAAGATACTGACACATAATGTTTCCCTCCATCCATTCTGCTGCATTCATTTCCAGTTCCTAAATTAGAGATGCAGCTTTGTCGTGTAACTCGCACCCAGAGGGTTTTATATGGCCGTCTTCATTCGACTGGAGATTGGCAGAGGATCATAGGGAAATCTTGGGGAATGCTGTCTTTTTATTTTTTTGTCCCCCTGCTATGCTTTAAAAAGCCCATATCTAAAAAGCCAGGAGCTGCTCGAGCAGATAAACTTTGTGTTCATATAAACTCTTTGTGAGTTCCTGTGTTTTGTCCGGAAATTTTCCTCCTACCCAAAAGTACACGCCAACATCGCCCTACATTTCCTTATTGTGAAGGGATAAAACTTATGCTGACAGGTTCTCTCTCATTTGGAAAATGGACAAATAGGTTTTCAAAATATTTACATAGAATGAGTTGTTTTATACTTCTCCTACTTTCTTATCTGTAAACTTGGAACCAGGGTTGCTTTCAGCTTCTGTACTTGTTTCAATTACAAAAAAAAAAAAAAAAAAAAGGTACCAAATTTTTTACCCCTTTATATAAGCTGTGAAGTCTTCTGGAAGGTTGTTGGATTTATAGGTACTTGTGAAGAATAACTGATGAGAGACATAGAGTGGAGGTGATGAGAGAAGTCAGTTTAAGTCATGCCTAAGAATCATAGAAGGTAAGCTGGATGTCACTGCAGTCCTCTGGAAACATGATACCAAAGGGACATTTCTTCTTGAAACTTCTTATAAAAATTTGGGAAAGGATATTTGAATTATTTTGATAATAAGTAACTAAATTTTGCAGTTATTGTTCTTTTGGCCAGTGTGAGAAATCTTACCACTCACCCCATTGCTACATACTTACAAAGAAATAGCAGCCTTGAAATGCATCTGTTCAGTATAAATTTCATTGCACAGTGGAAAGTAGCAAGTTTTTATAAACAGGAAACATATTTCTTGTGGAACGCCTAATGCTGTTTCCATCATCCTCCTGCATTGAACATGATCTTTCATTTAATTATTATTCCTTTCTCATACTGGCCACCTTCATGTAAGAGCAACACAACTTTCACTACAGGGAAATCACTGAATTTCCAGAGGAAACATGCTGGGGTTTTAACTCTATAAAGATGCATAAATTTTCCACACAAATTTTGCTCAGCTCATAAAAGAAAATGAGCAATCAGTTGTTCCTGGCTTCCAGAGTCAGTACATGGCTATATACAAAGATAAAATCTTTGTTTCATTTAATGTGATCTCATATTTATTACAGTAAAATGAATCTGGATTTTAGCAGAATTTATTTGTCAAGCCTGTCAAATTCACCATTAACCTAATATCTCTGTAACTGTTCAAAGGTAAAAATATAACTAGACTATAATCAAACGTCATCGTTTTAAAAGTTGCCAATAAGTTTTGTTCATTTAATATTATAAATATGTTACAAATAGGAAGAGAGAAAACTCATAATTTTCACATGTATATTTCCAGCAAAAATTTCAAGCTCATATCCAGTTTTATGCTTTTCATCAGTGATCATGGATTTGTATCACTGAGACCTCTCTACAAAAAAGGGGTAAAGAAAAAATCAGAAACACTTTTATTTTTTCCTTTTAATCCTCTCTCACTATCTGACTTATGGTAGCTGACCACACACACATTTTCTCTCAGAATTCCTTAATTTTGAAGCAAGACACATCAAGCATTAGCTGCAAAAATGTTTCATCCTTAAGAGTAATAGTGTAACACAGACAACACAAACTGCATTATCTGGTTTATAAAGATAACATAACAAATGAAATTATAAAGATTACCTAAGCAATATCTATTATAGACTGAAGTCTATAATGATATTGAAAGTATAAATGAGGAAAAAACTCCAAACAAATATATATATATATATGTATACATATATATGTATATATATATTTACATACATGCACACCAGTGATTGAGAAAGAAGAAGCAGCAAATTGGAGGGAACTCAGAAAAGAGAGCTATTAGGGAGAGGCTTACTTGCCTATATGCTTATTCATTTCCAGCACAGTGGATTCCTAACGTCTGAATAATTAGATACTAGCCTGCAAAATCCACTATGAAATTCAGAAAAATACAGTGTCAGGAAAATAGGCTGACCATACAACTTGGTAAGTCTATCTCTACATTTTTATTTTTATGACTATCACAGTAAAATGGAATTTCACTGGAAAATCCAAGAATAACTACAGATAAAGTAATTGTCAAATTGATACCTCATATGCATATTTTCAGGTTCAATATGTA
Source organism: Brachypodius melanocephalos (assembly GCA_013398615.1). NCBI lineage: Eukaryota > Metazoa > Chordata > Aves > Passeriformes > Pycnonotidae > Brachypodius > Brachypodius melanocephalos. The sequence goes on along the minus strand of VZSR01001685.1, from coordinate 13,152,896 downwards.
AGATTAGAATAAAATAAAAAAAAATTGTATCTCTTATTCAGATTCCTTCCATTTAAGAGACAAATATTGTGCTTGCATAAGATATATAGAGGAGAACAAAAAGATATTAAATCATTCTAGGTTTTCCACTAGAATTGGAGGCATTCCAACTAAAGAGTCTAAAATTCTCATATGCTGATATATCCCTGAGGAATTTTGCTGTTTGCTCAACACTCAAGTCAGAAATAGGGAGAAATATTGAAATAATATTAGGAAGGAGCAGATATTCTAAATTTTCCAACCTGTTGTGTGTCTGTCAGTTTTGAGGCAGCATCAGAGGCTCCTCTCTGGATTCAGTGGTGGGTCTGCTTATGCCAGTGCCATTTCTAGCCCACTGGTGGCACCTTTTGAGCCAGCCATGGATTGACCTGCAGGCTGCACTTGACACCCTGAATGGACCACTGGGGTGAAAGCACAAAGCTGGTGATGTGCAGTGATCAGGAATGGTAAATCATGGGATATTCTTGAGAAAATGAGAGGCTTAGAGAAGATAATAGGCTCACAAAAGCTCCCCAGCACGTGAAGCAATGCAATAACCAACAGACAGTGATTGAGCACTCCAGCAGCTCTTAAAAAGTGATACAACTATTACTTGTGACTTATGAATGATGATAGAATTTACAGGTTGAAAGAAGAAGCTGTATGGCTCAAAATTATAAAGCTATTACCCAGTTGCTTGCAAGTTTTGATGAAGTAGCTATTACTACTGTTGGAAAGGTGGAGGCCTAGTGAAATATTTGTAGGAGCAAAGGATAAAATCTCATTTTCTGTGTAGTGGCACCAGAGACACTTTAGAACACAGATTGTGTGTAGATTTCATTTTATCTCAATGTTTAATAAGAGTATGTTAAGAGATCAAAGTTAATTTAGATGGGACAAAGGCAGGAACGACATTTTATTCTCAGGCTTTGCACATGGATTTATATTGAGAAAATAGAGATATAGTGATGAGTTTGTATAACACCTTTACCACCGATCATGACATCAAAATATTCTTGCTGTTGTGTTTTCTTGACATGCACTCTTGTTACATATATATTGTTATGTCTTCCAATACATATCCAAAGAATAAAAAGTAATATATTTTTTTGTTACTTCTCATAAGTGTTCAATTTCCATCCCAGATACTGCACACTTGTTTCAAAAATACATTTGGATGTAATTTTCATTTTAATAAGACAATGTTTAAAGGTTTTCTAATATATGCTATTTTGCTCTCCTTTCAGTGTTTTTCTCCATGGATGGAATGTTTTGTTACTAGAAAATTGCAAGCAAAATTATTGACATAAATTCAGAACACGATCATCCTTTTTACAACAGTGTAGCATAAACACTTCCCAGAAGCCTAAAACATAGAAAATTCATTTGGCTTAATTCTCTGTATCAGTTGGAAGTGAGTATGTGAAAATCTTTTAGTGTGCAAACCAGACTGTAATGTTTAAAATATTACTGTTGCTTTACACTATGTATATCTACACTACAAGACAAGACTTGGTTCTGAACTACTCCCAGCAGGTGAGCACACTTTCCACATGAGTGAACATCCAAAAATTCACCATATCAAACTTTAGCTTGTCAGTTGCACTATTAATACCTGTAAAGGATGTATATTACAGCCCTTAAGGATGATCAAAACTCCTTAACATTTGTAGAGTAGACAAGTAAAAGCTGGATCAAACCCTTAATGTGCTTTAGGGGTTTGGAATGTCATATTCCAAAACTGATTGTTTCTAGTTAATTGGGTAAATAGGATCTTTTCAAGAGGTCCTTTCCAGCACTGTTTTCTAGCCCCTCTATTGTTTCTGCATGGTGGAAAAAGGGATCCTTCATGTTTTTATTTCACGCTCCAAGCATATTTAGGAACTACATTGTGGAGGCACAGCTGGGGAAGGAAACTGATCTGAGAGCACTTTTTTGATGTATGTGAAGGGAGAAGTAAGTAGCAGTATTGACTGACTGAAGTAACAGTAAATTTTGAAAACAATTTAATTTTGAAAAAAGACTGAAAGATTCCACTTCATGTTTGCAATTCAAAACATATTTCCTTCTTGAAAGTTATGATTATCTTGTGGTAAAGTTCTATGGCATCTTCTTCAGATTTTGTTTTTTAAGAAAATAGATAATAGAGTAAAAATTCTTTCAGTTCAGAGGCATGATGAGTAATAAATTAATTCTGTGTAATTTATTAGAGAGATCTCAAAGGGAAAGGAAATTAAATCCATTTGGCTCACATAAGCAATATAGATATAAGGAGCTGCAGACTATGAGAAGTTAAGAAGCACCAAGGAGTTGATGTAAAGTAAGCTAAGATAAATAGGACACTTTTCGATCATTTCATATGCCAGGTCCTGGCAGAAAAAAAGTGGTGTAAGGCCATCTTATATGTATGCATACCTGCAGTCAGAGCTGAATAAAATAGTTGGAAATGATTGAAGTGGGCTGCTGTTATAGATCTTTCTCACTTTCTTTCTTTGTTTTTGTAGAGGCAATAATGGCAACAGCATCCAGGTCTGAAAACAAGAGCAGTAAGGTCACCATCTGAATGCAGGCAGCCTGGACCAGTCTCCATTGCATACAATAAGTACATAAAAATCTCTTAGGCAGAAATTTTGTGCCAGAAAGTCTTCCTGGGCCAGGTATATAGGCAGAAAAAAACCCAGATCCTTTAATCTATCTTCCTTTGTTTTATGGTTTTTTTTTAATATTTCCAGCCAGTGGCAGGGTTGTCATGAGGTAACAAAAGGGGAAACTTTGTTATACCATGAGACCCAATATTAATATCCAAATCACTGAAGTCTGTTGCCACCCTGCCACCCTAGAAGAACCAAATTTCCTTAGTGTTGTACTAGCCTGCTGTGGGGAGAAAAAAGAGAGGAAAAAAAAAAAGAAGAAAATATGTGATGAAATCAAAAGCAATTGAACTGCAAGTTAGTGCTTCATAACTGCAAAGTCCCTGTTGACGATCTGCAATCTGTCAGCTTGTCCCACTCATCAACAAATGATTTCAGTTTAATTACCTTCATGCTTCTAGCTTATGCACTGTCATGTTCCTTGCTTACTTACTGTAGCTATAAGTTGAAATTCTAGCCCTGGATCTTATACTTTTCTAACTACCTTGAAAAGAAATATACAAATTTATTCTGATATTGTTTATTGCTCCCCAATTTTTTTTCCTTTTAGTCAGAAATGCTGGTTTGATAGAACATTTACAGCCATATAGCCATAATACAGTATTCCCACTGCTATTTACAGGCCATAGTTTTGTTCTGAATTTGTAAATCTTTGGGACTGAGGTTAGTCGTACTTGCTCTACTTGAACTTCTCCTACACTGCCTGTAATTTTATTTTACTCAGCTTAGTTATGTGACAGCAATTTCTCTAATTGAGCTATGGTTAATTTGTTTTCCTTTTGTTTACCTTTGTGTGGCTGCGGCAATGTTTTGTATAGATTGCAGTAAAATTGTTCCATATAAAACGAAATATTTATGACTCTATATTACAATGCAGTGTGGAGAAATACAGGGCTGGCACTAGAGAAGAAGAGACACAGGGTACAGGGTAGAGAAGTGTAGGCATTGAATGGGGCACAAGCTTGACACTGGACACCCCACAGCTATGAAGAGCTCAATAATTAATCAAAGACATGCAGCCTGGAGCTGGGCACAGCTAGTATTAGGGATAACAAAGGAATAACAGCTCCCACATTTAGGAGGCATTGTATATATGAAATTTAGATGTGGTGTGGAGCTGCAGATCAGTGAAGAATCAGTAAAGGTGTGAAAGCATATTAGCAGATGTTTAAAAATAATTATAAGTGGATCCTATAGGGAGCAGAATGAGAATAGGCATAGAACCAGGAAAAGTGGGGGAAACTAAGCATGCAAACTGCATTGTTACTTTTCTTTTACTTCAGCAATGAAGTCTCCACTAATACTGATTAAACTCTTCAGGTTTCAGTTATACTAACAGCAAATTCTTGGCTTTACTTGTCTATAAGGTATGCTTCTACTTTGCCTGTAAACAAGATTTTGAGCATAATGCTCTCTTTCCTCAGGGTAATTCAAATGAGTCACCGATCGTAGGTCTTAATCATGTTATGCAGAAGTAAAGAAAACAGTCGTTCTAAATTACTTTCCTGTGTTACTCCACAATCTGTTGCCTATTACAATCCAGTCTAGTTTTGGGAAGCTGTTTGTCAGTGCAGGTACTTTTTCTCCCAGAGATTCTGTATACCCACAGGGTGACAAAACACTCTAACAAGATTGGAGGAGGAATGAAAGAAACATCAAGGGATAGCAACAAGGAGGTTAGGCTATTTTTCTCAGGATTTCTGGAGAATTAGGACTTAGGGAATAATGGTAACAAACATGATGTTGGGAGAATAGGATGGGGTTTTGGCAAATATACCTTGTTGAGCGGGGAAAAAAAGGAGAAAAACAAAAAAAAAGGATGTCTGAAAACAAAAGCTTTTAGTATAAAGTAGGGCAAAGCTTTAAGCCAGCCAGGAAGAATTATGGGAAGATAAACTATTTATGGAGTGGTGAACAATGCGTCTAAGATATGATGTTCTACTGGTTTGTCCTATTCAATTACTTCACATCCCCACCATACTTTAGCCTGAGCAGGTTTGCACTCTCACAAACAAGGCGCTGCACAGGGAGCAGCAAGGAACAAACACAGTTCCCAGGGGGTAGAATGGATGATTTCAACCTGCCTGGATGAAGGTGGGCAGAGAAAAGAGGAGTTGAGGCATATGTTGGCACCGTGACACAGTCTGTGGACAAAGAAGCAACTTAGGTACATTTTGTGTACTAGTCTTGATGCAGGTTGGTGTGCCAGCTGGGACTCCTGAGAGGAAAAAAAAAAAGATTTTGTATTGTTTTGTATCCCTCAGAAGGGCTGGTGCTATAGCGGGATGCATGGAATAAAGAATATTTAAAACAGTACCTGGAAAGTCTGATGTACAGCTGTGAATTACAGAAAGTTAAAGCTGACAAAGGTCACAAAGTACTAGTTCACACAGTACTTGTTGTAAATACAGTTTGTTCTGTGATGCAAAACTTGTTTGTATGTCCAGAGCAAGTCAGTTACCACAGATGGCTTTTTTAAGAAAAAAGAGATCACATAATACAGGCACAATTGGATTTGCAGCTGTGTAACTTGGAACTGTCTGTACCAAACCCCTGATTTTTTATTCTTTCTGCGAATGATTTTCACAGAGCATAATATTCATGTACTCTGAAAACCACAATGCAGTTTCAAAAGAATTATATGCCAGCTTAGTACCCTGTAACAGGGTGTAACAGCACCATGAAAATCTGTCAGGGCTTTTCTATGTGAGTGATCACTTGCTACAACAGATGAAGAAGTGTAGAGAAATACCTAAACAACTATTATTGGTTGGTGGGGTTTTTTGGGGTTTGGGGGTTTTTTTTGGTTTTGTTTTTGTTTGTTTGTTTGTTTGTGGGTTTTTTCCCCCAAAATGATAAATGTGAAAAATAAAAATGTTGAAAGAAAGACTGTTGAGTACATAAACAAAACGCCGTCATTTGATTTGCCTTTACTTTTCTTTAGAAACTGTATTGCTTTGGCAGTACCCATTTTATTTTTTCAAACACAGCCTTTTTTAGGTGGTTTTAAAAATATGAGATTAATATTTATTTGTAAAATATTTTTACCATACTATCTTAAGAGAAAACAAACAAAACAAAAAACCCCTGAAGGATAGCTTTGTATGTCGTGTTATGAGTGATTGTGATGCATTTTATCTTGGTTCTATCAATAATTATGACATCTCATGAACTCTTTTTAAAGTAACAGAATGAAAGGGAGAGCCTCATTCTGCAACAGGTGAGGAGACATGGATTTTTGTTTTGTATGCCTTGGAGTTCTGGGCAAGGATAAAATCTGTAGGTTTTCATGCATAGAAAATGCTGCTTGCTTATCTTCTTTTTTCATCCAAGATAAAAATTTCAAGCTACAAGAAAACACAAAACATTTAATTAGTACAGTTTTGTTTGCATTTGATTTGGAGTTCAAAATGCTTCAAGTATCAAAACAAAGAACAGTGTGGATTTTTAAATTTTTCTCATCACAATATAGAATTCTTATTGCACAACTAGAAATTTGAAAAAAAATACAGTCATCAGCTAAAGCTGATACAAAATAATTCAAGTAACAACAAATACACCTTTTGTACAAAAAGAAAAAACCCTGTGGAAAAACGATGATTTTTTACTTTTGGCTGATATTAAATTTATTTCTAAATAAAAAGAAATCTTCCAAAACATTCTGTTTCAATAATATCAACTTTCACATTGCAAACTAGAATGTTATTTTTCATTTTCATATATTTTAAATAGGAATACATTAAAAATGTTTATTTATTGCTGGCCACAACCTAGTAAAAGCAAGTTTAGTGTCCTGTGTGCCAGTGTCACCATGCACAGCTTCAGAGATTAAAAAACCATTGAGTACAACAGAGATCTTTACCACTTGTTTGATTTTCCCACACAACCAAGACAGCAGCAGGATAAAAAGGCTGAATGAAACTCTCCTCCATGAAACCAACCCTGTAAATGTCAAGCAGAGGAGGAATGCACAAGGTCAGGAGTGATGGAAAGTGGCTGCCAGGGGGAATTTGACACGAGTGCTCAGACACAAGGTCTATCAGTAGACAAGATCCACTGGTACATGTCCAGTGGCCTGCAGATCTTCACAAATTAGGGAGCTTTGGCACTCAGACCATGCTGCTCTGCTTCTGGTTCCAGAGTTATTTCTGCCTCTCTTAGAGTGGCAATGGATTCCTAGAGTTCCATGACACTGGGGAAAGAAATTGTCTTCTTGGAGCCATTGTCATCTTGAGTGATGTACAGCAAATCCAAGGGTTTGGGTCGGGCTTAGAACCAAGAAATTACAAATGGTATTTTTGTGCTCATTTAATTATGGTATTATTTACCCCAAAGTAAATACATGCACCTTAAAAGAGCTTCATACTTGATCTCTGTTTTTCTATTCTTGCCTCTTTTTCATATTACTTTTTAAAATATTGTGAAAGAATGATTTAATTTAATGATCAACAATGCTCTGAGAAAACAATATCTTGGTACAAAAGTGCATTCAAAGATTTTTAGCTATAGACTTAGATTTGGAACTTGGTTTAGCTTGCCATGCGTTATCTATAATAATTTAATCTAATACACTACAAAATCCATTATTCTATTAGTGAGACTTATTACAAAAAGATTTTCCACATCAGAGTGTACAAAAAGATGTTTTTTGACATCAGAGACAAAATTAAAATGAAGATAATGCATGAAGGTTAAGGTAATGCATAGAATTGGGGGGGTGATAATTTAAGTTCCACAAGTTTAATGAAAAATGCATTTTTTCCTAATTTAAAACAATTTTTCAATTTCTACTTGTGGAATTGCAAATATAATTGTTGGTGAAAACATAGTTCACAGAATTAAGGCAAGAATTCCAGGGATTGAAATCAGATATCTTTTTCTATTAGCAATTGAAACAGCTGTGTTTATAGTTTCACTGGTTTGAATTTTAATATATTTGATGGCCAGATTGTCATATTAGAAATTTTATTCGATTAAAAATGGGATAATTTATATTAAAATGGTTTGAAGGATCTCACTGTAAATCAATAGCAGAGGAATAAAAAAATAAAGTAAAAAGGAAACACCATAAAATCAGTCCAAATATGCTCCTAGAATATAGATTTGAAACCTCAACTAAAGCAAATTAAAAAATACCCATTCACACTGAAACCAACTTCCAGATTTTTTTTTTTTTTTTTTTGAGTGCAAAACAAACACCAATAAAAATGCTTTCACCACTTAGGAAGGAAAAACAACCTGACACTGAGATTTGTTGCCCCATATTTCCATTCCAAAAGGTTGATTTCAGAATTTGAACTGATCAGTTTTGCACATCTGTACTTTATACACATCATTCCTACAGGCTAAAGCAGATGCCACATTTCAAAAACTGGCTTTCCCTCATATACACTTGATTCAACCACAATGCCAAAACATTCTCATTATTTTGTTTCTTTAGAAGAGCTTTTTGGAGTATTCTGGACATTTCATAGAAAGATCAGCCTAATGCTTGATACATATCAATATACAAATGTGATAATCTATAACCTGCCAATGATAAATTGCCTTTCCTAAATGGCAGTTATTAGGTCGAAATATCGCCCCATTTATTATTTCATTATCATTGGCAGTAACTTTTTATGAGAAATGGGAAGCTGAAAGGAAATTAATGTACAATTCAATACAATTAAACTCTCTATTTTGCTAAGCAGGCTCAAAGGAAATTAATATAATTTAAAAATATATGATGACAGCAATTCAAATAATTTGGATCAATGATGTCCAAAAAACAAAACAGAATATTCAGTCTTTGCATTCAAGCCCAATGGCAGTCTGGAGGATAAATAATAAGAAATGCTATTGAAATAATAGGAACAACATCTCAAATAAGAAGTCAGACATCCCAGGCATCAGTGTAGTTAATTATTCTTTTGTTCTTCAGGAACAAAAGAATAGTCTGCTGTCAGATCATGCATGCAGTTTTGATGCACCTTTCTTATGGAAACTGGAAATATAGATTCATGTCTGACATTTGTAATCATGATCAATGCAAAAAAAAAATTTAAAAAAGGAATTAAACAAGTATTGATTTATGACAAATGACACAACTGTTTTTTCTATTTCATTTGGACTAAAATCTGTAAAATTAGATTCAAAAATTTTAAATATTTTGTTACTACTACTTTTCTTTCTGGTCATCATTATTTCAAAGCTTTCTTAAACAAAAAATTTTCTCATAAGAGTTTTGATTTTTACTGATATGTTAATGAAATTTTACTTCAGATTTTTATGTATATTTTGTTAACATTCAGAAAATGTAATTAATTCATTTATTATTTGAGGACATATTTGATGTCTTCTTTTTTTTTTCCCCATCAGTTGCCCTGCTAAAATTTCTTGTAGAACTAGCTGAAAAAATGTTGGTTTTAAGTTTTCCTTGTTAGACAATCCTGTGATTTGTGCATTAATTTTGTACTATCATTAAATTGTAAACCCCACAGATACATGTTTTAATTCTCAAACTAACTAAAAGGAGGTTGACTTTAATGGCAGTTGAGCAGCTTAATCCCCTAATCAGCCTTGAAAATCTAAATGCAAAAGTCATGCTGACAAAGTAAATTAAGCAACAACTTACGCATCCTTTTCATTCCCTAAACACAGAGAAATGGTTGATAAAAGGAAAAATGAAAGTAAAGGTTAGTTCTATACATGAAGTCTAGCAGAGCAGGGTCCATTCTAAGCAAAACATTGCTGGGGGCTGGCACATTTCCTTGGACCACAAAAGCAGCAAACTTGAACTGTCTGACCAAAATGACAAAAAGTAACTGGGGTCTAACTGGGACCTTCCCCTTGTTTTCCTACATATTTGCATCAAAAATAGAAATCAAATGAAGTCTGATAGTTTGGCTTTAAAAATTGTATATATATATATATATATATATAAAGAAACCATTAAAAAAAAAAAGCTTCTTCAAAGTCTGTCATCAGCCACAAATGATCTCTGCTCCGACTATCAATCTGTCCTTAGTTTTCTTATTTTTCTTAGGCTGTTTGGTTGTCTAGGAAGCTTTCAAAGCTTTAGAGTTAAGAAGAATAGGAAGAGACATCAATGTGTCCTTAATTATACTACAGGCCTGAGTCACTGAAATTTTGAAGCATGCTGCCTAGAATTGTTAAGTGTGCTAGTTCAGTTTTGTCAGAAACTTCTTAGATGTCATTTGTACCACTACCTATCATGTCTGTCATTCAAGTTAGAATCAGAGATTATTTCCACTGTTATTGAGTAATATATTTTAATCATGTTATTTATCTATGACTAGCAATCTTGTCATCAAAGATGTACGTCTGTAGATTAATCTTCTGATGCTATTGAATATGATACAATCAAATATTGGAGCCAAGATATAGAGGAACAGTTTAAAACCATTTGCCTTCATAATTTTTGCTTTCCTACATTTTATATTAGGTGTTCCTATTTCATATAATCCGTGAGATATAAATGTTTCTGTGAAGAGCCATTCCATCATAAAACTTAACTTATTCCAACATTGTTAGCACAATGACACTACAAAAAACCTTTGCTTGCAGAATCTAGAAAGTTGCTCAGTCAACACCTTTTCCTTGTCATCAGGGCATCTAATGCAAGTCCTTTAATTTTGAAAAACTCTTCTGAGTAACATTTTGCATTGAATATATTTGTTTGAAACACAGTATAACCAAAACATAGTCAGTAGTGCTGAAATTCATTTTAAAGTAATACGTAATGAAATTAGAAATTATAAACCTGTGCAGGTCCATTCATTCAGTGGATTTGCACGTGGTCTCAGCAAAGCAGGTTTGTTAGCATCATGCTATGTTATGAATATTTGTTCATTTATTCATTCAGTTATGAATACCAAAGTCTAAAGGAAAAAAAAAAAAAAAAAAAAAAGCAAAACCCAAAACCAACCAACTCTTCAGAAAGTGGCAGTGATTCTTCTCTAGAACTACCTCACTTTTTTTCAAATAGCTCTTCTATAGGCAAAAAAATAGATCACATATGGCATATATGTAAGTATAAGAAAGAGAAACATAAACATTCAAAATGCAGGGATTGTGTATAACATTCTGCTGATTTGAATCCTCGTAATTGGTGATGAATTCTAAATAGTTGACTCATCCATATCCATTGACCTTCATGATACTGCAGAAGCAGCACTGAAAGTACTCGGTATATATTATATAAACATGCAGTAGGGAAATAAGTCCTGATGTGTAACAAAATGCCTTGTCACCTAAATTGTAGACCCCTTGCATGTATTAATGAAATTCACACAAGAAATATAAAGGTCTTCTAATCTGTTTAATTTATCCTGAAATTTAAAGAAATAAAGAAGGCAAGATATATAAATGAGATACAGAAGAAATGTTTTGACAAGGTTCCGATAAATAATAGAGGTCACAGTACTGTTTGCTGCGTGACTGTCCTCTGCAATGAGCCTTTGCTAAAGCAGACCTTTTCATTCTTTACAAAATATATTAATCAAAATCTGTCAGTTAGTGGTTCTTCATTTCTTCAGTAAAAAAAAAATCAAGCTTATTGTCTCCACCTTAAAAATTCTCTGTAGCTTTTCCACTAGGAAAAGTCATAATTTTCCTAATGCATTTTTTGTTGCTGTATGTTTTTTTCATTAACACCTCATTAACACCTGCCTTTGGAGCATTCTTTTACTCCTTTTCATATCTGTCTCTTAATAAGTCAGGCTGAACTCATGTATATCACAGAAAGCTACCTATCAAGCAGCTGCCACTATGTCATGCCCAATCGGTTGTCCTTGACACGTGCTTATAACCCCACACTCATTTTCATCCAAAACCCTCTTCAAGACCACCTCATTCAGTTGCACAGCTCTCATTCCCAGCCTAGCTCCAATAAAACTATTTATATTAGTGGCAGGAAGGGATGTGAAGGTTAAAAACTGGACTGCACCTTTTTAGAGATGCTGAGTGAAGGAACAGCTTCTTCCTGAATATAAAGTAAACAATATTTCAATTATTTCTCATAGCTATTAAATCTTTAGGCTCTGCTTGGAAGATCATATGGCATAAGACTCATGGTAATTTCTCTTTCAGATGGTGCCTAATTTTTTAAAATTAGCAATTCTTTATAAAAAGTGTTGCTAACCTGAATCTAAAAGCATAAATTTCTTTGCAAACCTGACATTTATTAGTAAATTAAAAACATATGGAAATTTGCTCTTGATGTTAATTCAAATTAAGGAGTTTGGTTGTTTTAGTGTTTCTTATATACCACCAT
>VZSR01001685.1:13083844-13140677 GCA_013398615.1 Brachypodius melanocephalos | reverse complement strand
TTGATAAAGATAAATTACCTCCCTTTCCTCAGACTTCAGATTACTTATTGTGTGTGCATTAGGCAATTCATAGGAGTACCTGTTAACTCTGTGGCACCAGAAGCTCGAACACAGGTTTGGTTGAATTAGACATAAAAGTTACTGATTTTAGTCATATCTTTTGACTTGAATTCTATTTCTTTACTGGATGGTACTTAACACAGTGTTATCCCAGACACTGAAAAGTAAAATACACAAATGCCTTGGTGCAAGATCAAAAATACCATTCCATCAGATATCAAAACACAGCTACTCAAAAATATTTTATCAGGGAATTATCTATAAAATCAGGAAGTGTTAACAGAAGATGCAACATATATTTGAAGCTGGATAGGTCAGTAGATCCCATCAGTCAAAATAATTTATTTTCTTATCACAAGTGGAACAAGGACATGCTCACGTATTAGATATTTGAGGGTCAGAACACAGAGATTTTATTTTTCTGATCTCTTCTTTTTGCACAGAACTGTAGAAAGCCTAATGAAGAGTTTATCAGCATTCATGTGTATCTTGTGTACATTTATTGTAGGTAGGTTAATTATGGTACGTTAATTATGCCTTCCTAATTACACTTCTGAAGATTTCATTAAGTTTTTCAACCCTTATTAATTGTCAAAATACCAAAAATTTTATGGAAACATTTTGAATTGTTCATACTTCATCTGCAAAATTTTTTATTAAGATGAGAGAAAAAGAATATGTTTTATAATTCTCACCACAAAAATGTAAGCAATAATGACAGTAATATATTATTATAGCAACACATGTTGAAAACCAAGAAAAAAAATTATTTGAAAGGCAAAATGGCCATGACCAAAGCCTGTAAAAGAACATTTTACAGAAAGATCAATATCAAACAATCTACACCACTGATCTTATTTATTCTTGTTACTTTGGGTGAAAAAACATCATTTCTTGACAGGGCTAACCAGACCTGTAGGAAAAACCTAGTGCTTGGCAGACTCTTAGAGGAACATTTACCCTCTTCGTAATATCTTAATCCCACCTACATATGCCCAGGTATTGTCCTTTTCTACTGCCTACTAACTCATCACTGAACAGGATATTCTTCAGAGAATCTGACTATGTTACCTCATGACATAAATAGTGAAATGGTTGCCAGAATCAAGGAATTAATTTATAACAAGTGACAAAACCCCTGTTGCCTTCTGAATAGAATTTGATTTAGAAATGGTTCTCCAATCTCAGATACTGAATACCTCTGAAGGATACTGAGTTCTTTTTTATAAAAGGCCATTGAAAAAAGTGAAGCAGCCATTACAGATGTGCTCAGCAATAGCTCACAGGCAATCTTGGGTTTTATAGAGAGGAGAGATGCTGCCCACAAGAGTGCTATTATCTCCAGGTCTTATCTGAAAATGTCTCTTATGATTTTTAGCATACATTTGGATAACTGCCAGAGAGCTTGTTTTAAAATGTCACCTAAAGTACAGATAGCTCTTCTATCAGTAGAGCACTAGAGAGTGCCACTTTGAGACTTGAACCCATGACATTGTGTCAGGTGCAAAAATCATAACAAATGAACCAGAGAGAACTTGGCAGCCTTCCTCATGCCTTCTTATCTTAACACAAATTGCTACGACAAAATGCATTACTTCTTAAAGAGAAATGTCATTTGCAACCAAACCTGGAATTATAACATCTGGTCTTTATTCTGTTTAATAACCAGAGTTTAAGGCTGTGTCTTCTTTAATAAACACTTAGGTTAATACTTCAAAGCAGGAAAGGGATCTATCAAAGTTAAATACAATTCTTAACAGTGCCCTTAATTTTTTACCTTCCCATTTATTTCTGATTGCTGCTATATGTAGTTTTAGAATAACAGTAACGGTGCTTTAAATAATGAGTTGCTAATGCAAGAACTAATTCTTGTATGCTGAATGGCAAAAATGAAAAAAAAAAATCCAACCCTGGATAAAGTGTTATTGTGTGTGAATTAATGGCAAACCCCATTAATCCAAAGATAAGAACTTGATAGATATATGTTCCGAATATATATTCAAAACATTGGATGATTATTAATTCAAAGCATATTTTATGTATAACACAGATAATATATTTTGTGCCTCTTTTTTTAGCTTGTCCTAATGACTACTGAACTTAATTTTTTGTTTTATTCAGAAGGCCTAAAGGAGGATGAGACCAGTCTATTACTTAATATTTGCATTGTAACTGCTTCCATTTTTAGTGATATTTTCCCATACATGTCATAAACTGGCTTAAAACATGACCTTATCCTTTCTGTGATTGTTTGTGTGCCTTTAATTCCTCCATCAGTCTAAAGAGCTGAAAATAAGCTGACTAAACATGTGGTTATCTTTAGGCATGGCCCTAAAAGGGAATAGGATAGCTCTGCCATGTCTTTTGTAAAACCACACCTTCTGGCTGTCACTGCTGTGCTGCCAAACTGCTGTATGGGAGCACAGTAGATTTTGCTGTCAGTGGTTTTGTTGAGTTTTTATGAGAAAGATTTTGAACCAATGACAGAAGATACTGGCAAGTCATTTGTCTACCACGTTTTTGACTTTGTTCATTGCTCACCTGCTGAAAATATCTATTTCACTGTGCTCATTTTCTTCAATGATATAAGTATGCATTTAAGAGTATAAAGAAGTTTCAGTTACAGAAATGAATGATACAATATCACTCTGCAAAAACAGTCCTTTCTGTTCTGCCATTGACTTCCACAGGATAGACGCTACCCTGGGATTGAAGTTATACCATGTGTAATTGGTTCCTTCTTTTAAGTATAAGATTTCTTTAAATACAAATAGAAGTATTCTGTCATGCCATCAAGCTTTTAAAACAACTGAGATTCCATCTAGTCACTTATCTTAAGCTCCAGTTTTAGCTTATGTTCTGTACAACTACCTATCCAGTGAGGTGCTTCTGTAGTATCTAACATAGTGCATGTTTAATACAATGTTCAGTAATATATTCTGATCATCCAAATATTTTTTAGTTCTAATAAGAAACATTGAAATCTGTAGAAAGCTTTGACAGTGGTGCCTGCATCCTGACACATAAACAATAATTTACAATGCTTGTGATGTTTTCAACAGCATCTCCCTTTTAAATAGTAAAAAGTACATCAAGAAATTTTTCATTAAAATTCTGAAACCCCTTAAGCTAAAAAATATTTTGGGTAAACAATTTGTATGCCAGAATGAAGTATGTGTGCCACCATACGTCTCGTGGGGCAGCAGTTCTAGCATGCATTCCATTTATGCATACAGTGATTTCTCTTTTGAGAACACTTTTTGTTCTATGGTACAAAATTCTATTCTTAAGCACTTAATTTAATTTTTCATTAATTCCTTCACCAGCACACATTTCCAATGGGTAACTTGGGAAACCATAGACCTCTTCCATCTTATATGTACTAACTGTGTAAAACAGGGATAGTTTAAGAGACGGTTTAATTTTCTCCATCATTCACCTCTCAAGGAATACATTTTTGTTCAACAAAGAACCTAAACCTCTAAGTTGTGGCTCCAGTGTCTTCACTGCAGAAGGAAGATTTCATGACACAGATACAGTTAAAATAAGTCTGAAAATTCATGGGTCAATACAGCACACCTCAGTTAAATAGATTTTTACAGACAAGGCTCATTAGATAGTGCCAAGCATAGCCATTTATTTTTTCTGGGCTTTATCTTAGTGTTTATCCACAACTTTGAAACATATTCCACGAACCAAATATTTCTTGGAACCTTATTCAGGGCTTCTCACCTTGTGCTGTGTTACAAGCTATGAACATGTCCTCAGGATTCAGCTCATAGAAGAAAGAACTAGGAAAAATGTCATTATATTTACATTATAGCAGGTATAACAACACGACTGATTTATTTCAGAGGAGTCACCATCAAACAGCTTTCAAGTAGATGTAATATTCTGACACTACTGATTCAAGGAATTTCTTAATTTAATTAGGTCATTATCAGACAAATATGAATGGCTGAATTTGGAAATTCCATTTCTTCAAGTTTAATCTGTGCGAACACATTCTGCACTAATATTCATCATGGTTAGAGTGAAACCAAAATGAACTATGATTATCACTGCAAACTTCTTTAGAAATAAAGAGATGGTATCAGTGATACTCTTTTTTTTTCTTCTGTGACCTAATAAAGTGAAAGGATATGTTTCAAGTATTTGATTTCTTTCTGTTATTTTCCCTGTAACCCTAGGACTTACTTCACTGCTTTGTCTGAACCTCTGTTCTCTTGAAATGCACTGCTCATACTCCTCATGTTCTCAAGCCAGCTTTATTTCTGTAAATTGATCAGGTCAGAATCACAATTGGAAGTATTTGGTATTAGTTACTGTAACCAAAATAAGTCCATTCACAATGTAGTCTTTACAGAAACAAAGCTGCTCCTATTGATCTGGAAGAATGCTCTTTCTAAAGCTCCCTGATTGAATCCACGAAGAGAATTTACAGAAAGGCAGAATTGACAGAAATAAAATACCTGAGGAAAATACATTAATCATACATGTTTTTAATGAGTTCTGGTCCTTGTTACAATTAAAAATATAAAAGGAATCAAATTCCCAAAATAGGTATAAATCTTTGCAGTCGTGTAACTAATTAACAAAGCAAAAAAGGATGCTCAACACTGACATAACTACAGCTAGTGCATTTTGATTAAAATTTGGTAATGTCCCCAAGGGATAGGAAAGAAATGTGAGATTTGATGAAAAATATAAAACCCCACTAGTATTAAATCACTCTGATTAATACCAAGCTGAGGAAAAAGGAAAAAAATATTGAAAAGATCAACGCTCTCTACCTTTGCTTTTCTCGTACTTGATGTTGATCAATTGCTCATTTCCAGTAAAATGGCTTTTTAGGTTATCATAATTCAAATTTAAATTATATCTCCTGCAGTGTAAAAAGAAAAGAAAGTAAAATATGTTAAATGTGATTCTAAGTGAGAAATTTTAGCATTCAACCCTGCTTGACAGACACTGATGTGTATTGTGTATTACTTAATTTTTTTCAGCTTAATATACATTGCCATTCAGACCTCCTTTTTTTTCAGACAAATGTGAGTTACTAGCCAGCTTAATGTGACTATTTTCCTGTTGTCAGGATTTTAGCCTGCTTAATAAATTAAGATTTTCCTTCACACTTGAGAAGGTAGAAAATAAATTTGAAAAAAAGGCTTCAATAAAGAGTAAATGATGAATGAGTAAGTGATGTTTTCCTGTTTTGCTATGAATTTAAAGGACACCTTCTGCACTGTATTGCAACCAGATATGTAGGATAACATGGTACCCATCTCAGATTCTGTTTCTGGGGAAAACAAAACAAAACAAAACAAAACAAAATAAAACAAAGACAAGAAAATATGTATGGAAGTTTACATATAGTTTTTCTTCATTAAAACACTGGGAGAACAGGCAAATAATATTATGATACCTCTCTGCTATATCCCATGGCAACTATAGATTCACAGAATTTTGCATGTAGACATAAACAAATTGTTGTGAACAGGATTATTTTGAAGGTCAGTTTGTGATACTATTTTTAGAAACATTGTGAGAGAAAGGAAGATAAAGCAGCAGGCATGAATAGAATTTCATATTTTGTTTCATTTTAACTTGAAGAAATACATAGATCATAAAGCAGGAATTAATAGTGAAGCTGGTCAACAAATTATCTTTTTTCAAAAGTTGAGAAGCTTTCTGTACATGTTAAAGGCTTGCTTTTAAAAATGTTCTGAAGAAAGTTGAAGAAAGAATTATTTCTCTCCCTTTCCTTATCTTCTCTGTCAATTATTTTAATTTGAAAAAATGAAAGACATGTCAGGAGAGAGAGGCTGAAGAGTAAGAAGAATGAGAAAATTTTTAAGAAGGAGTACATTTGATGAAAATAATGTTATAACCTCTTTTAAATATAGATAATTTTGTACAGTTTTAGGCAACTATAGAATGCATATATTTAATCATTGAACAAAAGTCTTGGGAGTCCAGGGTACATATTTGACATGTATTCATATGAAGGGTAGAATAATTATATTACTGCATGGAAAAATAGAGATGAATGTCATTAGGGCAAATACAGAGAAGCAGAAAAATCTTGAAGCTTTGTTTCTCTCCTCTGGGCTCATTCAAGGACCTTCAGATCCTTCCTGACTCGTGGAGTTCAGAACTGCACAAAGCGTTCCAGGTGAGGCCACAGCAACGCCGAGCACAGCAGGATAATTGCCTCTTTTGACTGGTTGGTCGTGTAGTGTTTGATGTGCCCCAGGTTGAGGTTTGCCCTCTGGTCTGCCTGGGCGGTGCTGACTCCTACTGAGCCTCCTGCTAGCCAACACCCCCAGATCATTTTTCACAGGGCTAGTCTCCTTGTGCCCTGCATTGCTCCATTCTAGGTGCAGAATCCAACAAAGAATAGGATTACTTCTTACATTTGTAAGAACAAAAGGTTGTATTTCATTTTGTGTTAAATTCCTGTGATTAAAGTGTCTTAACGTCATTTTTGTTCTTCTCTGTCAATTTATATTAGTGTTAATTGATGCAAATGTTTTCTTCAAGGGGAAAATAAAAAGAGGAACATTTTATCTCATAGAAATGTTTTTTCTAGTGATGGGTAAATTAAATATGAAAGTCAAGAAGACACTTTCAGATGATTTCCAACCACTCCTCTCCCAGCTTATACTCATGTCTGGCATTATTCCACCCCAGGTTCAGAATCCAGCATTTGTTTTTAAAGTTCATGCCACTGATGATGCACAGGAAATGTTCAGCAGTAACTAAAACATGGGCATTATTAACACTGTGTTTGTAATAAATCCAAACCATAGCAACCTTGAAGCTGTACTTGTCCCTTGGGAGAACAGCTCCCAGTTCGATAGCATCAAAAAAATTTGCATTGAGGTTGTTGATAGATATACTAGAACAGAACAGAACTGTCTTTAGAATTGAGCCCTGAGGAGCACTGCTGGTAACCAGCTGCAAGCCAGGCTTAGACTCATTAATCAAAACACCTTGAGCCCTTCAGCCAGTTCTTCACCAAGCATGCTGTGTATCTGCTCCTCCAAAACAGCTGGACAACTTGTCCAGAAGGACACTGTGAGGGAGAGCATCAGAGACCTGACCAAAATCCAGAAAAACTTCATTCACTGCCTTCTGCTCATACACTAGCCAAGTGACCTTATCACAGAAGGATATCAAATCAGTCAGACAGGAATATCCCTTCATGAATTTGTGTTGACTGTGCCTGATGAGTGCATTGCCCTTTAAATGCCTTTCAGTAGCACCCAGTGTGTCCTTCTCTGTAATTTTTTCCAGTTACTGAGGTTAGACTAACAGGTCTGTGCTTTCTGTATTGCACTTCTTTATCACACAGCAGAAACTCCACAACTGAGGAGAAAGGGGTATTTGATTTACCTTGCTCTTGTCAGACATTACCTTTAGAAGAATTAAAACATCAACAAGGACTGTTTTTCATTATTGAAACCAGGATTAACCCTCCCTCAGGATATATATACCTGCTGAAAATCTTTGCAGTTCTCTGTATTTCATACCTAGCTCCACATTTTTCTTGTAGATTTTCACTGGATTTTGTATGAATACACCAGCAAGGACCATTCTTTAGGGATTGCATTTAGTGAATATACATACACCGTATTGGTTTAGGAAGCAGTCTAATATTTCACACTTTCTCAGATCCGTAATTGTGCTTCCTTGACACGTAGGTAAGGGCAGAGGATCTGGCTTCCACATTTCACTGAGTACCAGTCAAAACTCAGATTATTTAGTGATTTTTTTTTTTTTTTGGTAAAATATAAGCAATTGCCTGTTACCAAATGTATAGACTTTGTATCATTGCCAGTAGGTTGGGTGAGACACAGTCTAATGTCAGGCTAGGTCAGTTTATGCTGCAGGTAAGGCTGAGGTCTTCACTATGATGTTACAAAGGACTTTTTCACAATGACAATGAAGAAACCTCTGGGCATGTGCTGCTTATATGCACTTGAGATCAAACTTATCTCGCTTCTTATGTAATGTTTTATGATCTTATGGCTTTTTTCAAATATTGAGGTGAAGGTTTTGTCTAATTTTCTAACACACCCACTTGCAATTATTTTAAAAATACCTAAACTGAGATACAGAAAAACTATTAATATAGAGGAAATTTTCCATGCAGGTTTTGTTTGTGGCAAATGGCACAATTTTTTCTCTATTATTAGATCATCTATCTATCTATCTATCTATCTATCTATCTATCTATCTATCTAATATGTATTTTACTTGAAGTGCCTTTTTCTCTTGGCTAACTAAATATTGACAGCAGGGTAACTAATCCAGATGTAGACAGACATCTATACTGTAGACATCTCTCTATATCTTTTTCTGTAAATAATTCAAATTAAATTACACAAGAGAAAGCAATATTGTGTTATTATTCACTGTTTTAACACTATGCTGCTATTTTTACTGCAGTCTGAGAATTTTTACCAGCTTTGCAATTTGTGAAAGGGCAACAAGAAAACAGCAGAGATAAGTTTGCAGAAGAGATATAGAAAATACCAAAAAAATGGAATTATATGGTTGATTGCCACAAAACAATGTTTTGGGGGTTTTTTTTGGTAGTCGTTTTGTAGGGTGTGTGAGGTTTTAAGCTGGTTTTCCAAATGCAGAGAACAACTGAACTAACCACAAATTTAAGAAACGGCAGGTTTTATTTATGGAATGTTAAAGGTTGAATATATTCATTCAGTAGTATAAATATTCAAAAATTAAGAGAGTCCAGTACGAGAGAACTGACGCTCAATGTACTGACCTCTTCTAGGTTCTCACTAACCTATAACAACTTTGACCTTCACTCATTAGATGCTTAAGCAAAACTGAACTCTTAAAAAAGTGATTCTGAGGAGAGGAATATTATTCACAACCTGCAGACCATATGAAAGATTTATGGTTTGTGACTGCTAGATTTAACATTGTTAGATACGTGTGGATGGATCTACTAACAGTAATCATACTGATCTCTGCAGTTTTGACTGTATGTTGTACATGAACTGAAGGCATGAAGGAATAAAAAATTCTCCACTGCAAAAGTTTGTAGTCTCTCTTGACAGTATAAACAAAAAAGAAAAATGTTGAGCAACTAAAGCCAGCAAAAAATGAGGAAGACATCCATGTGTACCACTACCTCCAAAAAACCCCTTGCTTGCATTTGATGTCTCAGTTTTAGAATTTTAGATTTTATTTACCCATAAATTGGTAAGATTTCTCTCTGTTTACTTGTGTACCTCATTATTTGCAGTTATTTACAGTAACCATTAGTAATGGTTTACAAACTTTTTAATATGGAGCCACTTTTGCAAAATGGGTTCTATTTTCATCAGTATTATTACATTAAATGCTGACATGACTAAGTAAGTTTCTGTTAGATGAAAAATCCAATTTATAACCAACATGACTCCACTTGTGTCATGACCTCTAGTAAAGAGCTACCAGCTCAGGATATGACTTCACAGAACAGCCCTAGGCACTGAAGAGATATATGGATTAAAGACCTGTACATCAAACAGACATGTCCAGAAATACACTGTCTTTAGTAATCTGATCACTTAAACCAAGAAATGCTCCTGTGCTCAGAAGGGAAAGAGATACATTTCTTTAAAAAATGAAACTCATTGTATCATCTTTGTGCAAAATAAAGATCCAAGTCAATTAATAACGACTGCAGCACTTTCTCACAATCAACAGCAAGTCCCTTGAATCATTAATGACATGAGTTCAAAGTCCCAGAAACTAATAATTTACGTACTTTCAGCACTAAGTGAAATCATCTTTCTTGTCTAGCTCTTCCAGCATCAGGGAGATGCTGCATGTAATGCACAGTATCAGTGATAACTTCTCAATTAACAGTGTAATTGCACTTGGCATACGAGTTCCACTCTGTGCCAGGCGGCGAAAAAAGCGAGAAGGGAGACAGCTTGTCTCTAGCACCATGAGAGAGGATTGAACTCTCCTCCTTAAATCTCTACTGTGTAGGAGGCAGTGTATGAGAGGGATGTCTGGGCTTCCAAGAAGTGCAGAAGAGAGTGAATCAAAAATGGTTAATGTAATCTGGAGAGTAATTTATCTCTCCAGAACTAGGTAGGCAAGTATAGAGTCATTTGTGTGAACATATTATGAGATTGTCTACCATATTTAAGATTTCTCTTGAATGTTGAACTAAATGTGGTTGGACTAGACCCCCAGTTGTCCCTTCCAACCCTGAAAATTCTGTGAATATGTGATTCTGTGTTACTCCAGGTTGAAAAACCTGGAATTGGATCTACAGAATATTTGTCCTCTTCTGACCTAGAAGTTGGAGGAAAAATGGGACACAGAAGAGTAAACCTGTTTTTTCAGTGTAAAACTTAAAATACAATCTAAACCGGTACTTTAATAGATAAGAAAATACTCAGAAGTAAGTGTTATTGATTGATTTTTTTTTCATGTATTTGTTGGCGTACTAAAGAAAAAATGAGGGGTAAAATGGTGAAGAATTTGAAGAAAGTAATTTAATTTTCTTTAAAAAGTGAAGATGAGTTTGTTGCACAGTAAGACTTTGAGAACAGCTTGGGGAATGAGGGTGGTCATTAGTAGCAGTAAACCAGCAAATCTTGAGGAATTTCTGTAAATATATAAGTCCTCAGGGTTTTTTGTAGCTAAAGACAAAGCAATGGTCTACAAGTTTAATTTGAAATTTAGATTCTTCTGTGAAGGCTTCAATATCCCATCTATCCATTTCAAATAATCAACAATTGATTCACTTCAGTAGTCTGATTAGAGCTACGGATACTATGAACCACTAATCCAGGTCTTGGCTACAGATACTTAAAAATGCATGAATTTTTCTATTTTCTTTTGCTTTGGCATAATCCCCTGATTTAAAATATTTCTGTTCATTACTTTCTTGAGGCATTGTCCATAGGAACAAGTAATTTTGAGGGGTATCAAGTCACACCAAGAACAATTAAGAAAGGATTTGATGCAAGTAAAATCAAAGAAATCCTAGGTCTATGGCAAAGGATGTTTTGACAAAAAGATTAAGAAAGAGAGGAAGGGTTTGAGGAATGTTACCTATTAGGCAGCAACACCAGCTTAACCCTGTATGTACTTCATGGGTTAGCCATATATATTCACAGGTAAAGTTAAGACCACTTAGACTGATAGTCTTTTTCATTATACATATCTATTTAATTCAAAATGCTGATAAAAGAAAAAAAAAAAAGGTGCATTAAAGAGCTTTGTGGACAAGCAGCAAAAAAGCTCTTTGTAAAATAATGTTCTGATCTGTTGTACTGCTTCTCTCCCACAAAAGATCTAGTGACCTAACATGCTTCTTTCTTATACATCTTGTTTTGATTGAGATATAAGACACATTTTTACCACATCATATGAAATTATTCAAATATGTAATTATTCTTGTTCATACAGAGCAATTTCTTTCATGTCAGCGCACCAGTTTTCTCTTAGTGTTATTTTTGTGGGGTTTTTCTTCAACTGTCATCAAAAGATCAATCTGTTGGCAACACCATGGGCAAATGTAATCAATTTTAAAAATAATTTTCAGCCTTTAATACCAAAGAACAATTGTATTTTGGGTTTAAAAGTTAATTTATAAGTCTACAGTTATTCTATAACTTCAGGCAAGAAATAGCTACTGTTAAGAGTTTAACACATAAAGTGTTTCAAATTGCATCCTGAATTTCATACCTTTGGGACACAAATTCATCTAGACCACACTCTAACTGCAAAAACTGCAGTTCTTTAAGGGAGAAGACTCAGGTTTATCAGGGGCACATTGCTGAGATGAGGGGATACTGGGGGAGGTGGAACATGGCAGCTCTGAGCTGTCCTTACGTCTCCTCAGCTTGTGGACCCGAACTGTGCCTGTCCCCAGCTTGAAGCTGTGCTTTGTTTCCTGCAGCAGAGTCCCAAGGGGGCTGATCTGGCAGCCAGAAAAAGAGATGTCTGATACTCAGGGATGGTGAGCAGATGTGATGCACAACAGCATTTCCCAGATCCATAACCCAGGGAGGAACCTGCATGTAATGGAAATCAAAGCATGGTTGTTTGAACCCACTGAGCCCACTTTGCAGTTCAATTATCTTTAAAGGAAAATATGAGGGTGTACCTCAATAGGAGAAATAAATCTTACAGTTCTGGTTTAATAACTTTGGACTCCATTGGGGCTAAAGCATGGAAATGTGGAAGGAAAAGCTATATGCTCTGATTGTAAGCTATTTTTTAACTTTTAAATTAAATTCTTGTAGCAAAATTTTTTTAAGGAAATCTAGATGATGAACAAACTTTTCATAATTAAGGAAAAAAAAGTCCACAAAAAATTCAAGGCCCAACTGAAATAAACAAAATATAATAGTCTAATTTTAATTTATACTAGGCATTTTTATGCTACTCTACTACCTCAGAGAGGTTTGGAAGTACTTGCAAAAGTAATTTATGCTGACTTTAAAGCCCATTTATGCTGCCAGAACAATGATAACTGAGTCACTGAGAGTCTGAGAGTCACAGCAGTCAACATTCATGAAAAAATTCTAAGTGTGCACTTAGTAAAAGTGTCTAAAAATACTATTCATCATGAACACTAAAAAACATTACAGTCAGCAAATCAAGAAGGAAAAGCTGTCATGTGAGCCAGGCGTCCAATTACAGAGGATTTTGCTCTGGAATTTTCAAATTGTAAAGCTTTGATTAACTTTGCTGTGGCCAGAAATAGACTTCTGCAGAGTGGTCTTAATCTTCCTTTTAACAGAGAATACAGACCAATTGGAATTAACTTTGCACAATCTGTAGATTGCAAATTATTTGGACAAAATTCCAATGATAATTTAAAAGTGGCAAACGTTGAAGCAAATAAGATTCAGAGTAGGTGAGCAATCAAATCTGTGTTGATATAAACTATTGTTATTCATTATAAATAGCAATTTCAGCCCTTCAAAAGAGTTATTTCAGAAGGAAGGAAATATAATTAAAATCATCATGACTAGCAGCAGAGGTTGACATATTTCTCTGATCCAAACCTTTGATCTACATCTATCTTGCAAAAGTAAAAAATAGCTAAGTAATTCCTTTTATGATATAATTTACTTTAAAAAAAGACAAAATCCTAAAGTTACAAGATTCCAATATTTTATAAACAGTGATATCTTTTTTTTGAGAGATATCCTTCTTGAATTTATCCCTTTCCCTCACCTAATTTACTCCCTATTCAAAAAGATCAAAAATGTTCATTTCTAAAGATATTTCTAGTGGCAAAAATATATTAAGTCTCATATAATGCAGCTGAAGAATTGAAAAGTATTCAATTTATAAATGTCATTCTGCAGTAGACTACTTGTTGAAATTGGGAACACTTTGTAAAAAGCCATCCACATTTAAGAGGCAAAGATTCATCATGTAATGATTAAATCCCTGATAGTCATTAAAATTAAGGAGCCTGCTGAAGAGCAGTTTCAGATAAAGACTTGCAGAGAATAAAGTAAAGATTATCAGACAGACAAACACATTGTACATGTGACATCAGTTCCAAAGAACTTACCCCTTTATTCTGCAAACTAATTCCAGATATAGTCAGCTAATGAGCAGTAGCTCATGACGTAACTGAGACAGAGATTTTTCTTCTTTGCTTGCCTTCACCTTCTTTAATATTAATGTCAATTCTTAACCCTAAAAAACTTTCAAATCACGCACTACAAGCTGAAACTTAGAATATAATCCCACAATTGCGACAATGTGACAGATCAACTGGGATTTTCAGTTTACATTTCAAGCATCTTTATTCAATTATTTTTATTTCAAGTATCTTTGAATGCCCACGTTGAGTTTAGTGTTAGCCTTTTGTCTTGGTGATGCTGGGACATACCAGGCTGTTTCTAAAACTGTGGTAAACAATCTGGACTGCATATGTTAAATACAGTAAGTTCTCTTGTGTTTGATGGGTTTCTTTGCACTATCCTATTTACTAGATATAGCAAGAGCCTCCTCCTTCTGCTGATCTCTCTGGCAGAAATACCACACATGGGCTGTTTATCAAAGAATACCAGAGTACACTTTCCAGAAGCACATATCTCAGTGTCACAGAAAGTAATTTTTATATGCCTTCACAAATTCTGCATTCTTTCCAGACCATCTGCTTAACAGATAATAGAAACAGCTGACATATATTGAATGAAGTGTCATTCAGGTTTAAGGGAAAAGAGATTTTCTGGATTAATGATTAACAAACGACAGCATTAACTGGCTGATAAATCTTTCAGAACCTCGTTATATATATATAACATGATTAGGAGAAGGCTTCTCCCTGCCTGACTTTAGAGTGCCTTGCTGAAGAATTTCTTTGAAGAAATGGAATTGAGAAGTTAAGGGTCAAAGATTATAGAGTTCAAACATCAGGTGTGCAGGAACAGACTAAGAAAGAAGACATTTCTATGCTATCTTAAATCTCAGAATCAAAGTTTTGCATACCAAGATGTGCACCATTCATTTCTCAGTCATCTGCACATAAAACACACATGAAAGTCAGGGAACTGGATTTTCAGTTCTTTAGCCTCTAAACTCAAACACACTGTGCACAGGTAATGTTTCTCCTAAACAAAACATTTTGGAAGAAAAATTAATGTGCAAAAAGTGGTCTGTACCCAAAGGTATTAAAAATATGACATATTAAATACGTGCTGGGTTTTATGAGTGTGAACCTCCAAAGTTGTTTCAAGCCTGTAAGTAGGTAAAATTTTTTACTATAATCAGTTTTCCACAAAGAAAATTGTAGCTGACTTGAAAAGCACTTCTACATATAAACCACAAAACTGAAAATATCATCTCTCTCTTAAACTATACCAGTGGTTATTGTCATTCTACTGACTTTTTCAGAAAGAAAATATTTTATTTATTTATTTATTTTCTCACATTCTTTCCTGCTCATTGACAACTATTTATGCACTATTCTAAAAGCATATCAAGAAAATGCACTGAGAAAAGTACATATACTGCTAAAATACCATTTTTATATTAATTTGGATCTGCTTTAAGCTAATTCTAGTCAACTAAGTGGAAAAGAGGCAGTGGTGCAGTGCAGAGTGAAAGTGGGGGCAGTTGAAATATTTCTGAAAATAACTGCCTAGCCATAGAATAAAGCAGTACATAAAATGTTGGGCCTCTTCTCTGCTTGAGTGACTTCTGGCCAGTGGATAGAAGCGAGGCTTAATTTAGCATCAATTTGTATCACCTGCAGCAGAAGGCAGACTCATAAGTACTCTTTGGTATTCCTTGGACAACATTAACAATCTCTGTGGTTGGGGATAATTTCTGTTCAGAATCCTGTCCAAATCCGTGAATTCATTATCTCAGTGCTTTGCCCTATCATAACCCCTGCCTTCCAGGCTGAATTTGATCAACAGCTCAATAGAAATTTTGAACTATCGTCAACCATTACCTGAAAGTTTAGTCACGTGAATAAGTATGTGCCACTGTGTTGTACTTACATTACTCTTCAGCTATTCCTGTGGTTGTATTTTTAAGTACTGAGAATGCAAATACTTCCTCTTAATTCTCTTTAGAAAAGTCATGTAACATGTTTTACACTCTCTATGCAATGAGGGTCAAAATAAATCTATTAGGCAACATTTTGGATGCAGTCTTATATTATTAGAAAAAGCTGAAATTACCACTTCAGAGACATCGACAAATTTTTTATCCAATCCTTCTTGTTATCTTTAGTTAAATACAATTCCTCTAAAAAGTAAAAAGGTGACAAATGAAAGCAAAGTTTGAATGGAGAGAGTGAAAAAGAGCAAGAGAGAAATGTGGTGAGCGGGATGTAACACTACAATGGAAATAAACTTAATTATGCACTGACAACTCTTCCCATTTCCACCATGACTGAAATACTTCACATCAACTAAAAAGGTCTGAGGTGTGGTTAAATATTAGATTTCTAAAAGTAATATTATCTTTGGAAAATGACAAATCATGGTAAAGCTAAATTGATACATTTCCATTTTGGTGGAACATTCAGTCATTCCTACATTAAAATTTGTTCTCATGTGTATCTATTGCTTTTTTATCTTTTTCTGACAGGAATGAGTTCTCTTGGAGTTTTAATCTACTTTTCTTCTAAAAATTCTACACATGAAAAGCTACTTCAGGGCACCTAAGCAATTCTAGTTTGCAGTCAATGCCTGGTAAGTGGAAAGGAATTATCTCAAGTGCAAGACAAAATGTAACTAAAAATCTGCTGAACTATCTTTTCAAAGTACTTTTTAAAAATTGTAATGTCAACCACTTATTGAAGGGATATGAACAAAACCAGAAAAAAATTCTTGAAAACATTTTATGTGAAAGTGGAAGACAGTGATAGTAAGAAGGGAAAAGGAAACTGCAGAAAGTAAGTCTATTTGAGAAACCCAAATATTTGATGTTTTTACCATGAAGGGAAACTTAAATCAAAATGTGATATTTTAAAATTAAGATACACCACTGTTTTCCAAGGAGATGGTGCTCATTGCATAAAGCATTGGTTGCTAAAATCCCACAGAAATAAACAGACCAACACAGTCTAGAACATGAGAACTGAAATCACCAGACAGTTGACTGCCTTCATTGCCAGACAAAGAGGGAAAAAACTGCAATATTTATCACCATCATTGAAGCTCCTGAAAATATTCTTAACTGAGCATGACTGACATCAGACAAAGTCCATACACGAGATAGGATAGAGATATGAAAGATTTTGATGTCAAATTAAAGAACATAAAAAATAAATTCACATAAAAGGACTAGCAACAAGCAAGCTTTTCTTACAGAAATTCATGTATCTATTAGAAATATTTGATTAAAAATAAGAGTTTTGATGCTTCAGTGGATCATATCCACCACTAGCAGGACGGTGTTTCTACTCTTTGCTACAAAAACCATAATTAAAAAACCTCATAAATAACTAAATAAATACAGAGTGCATTGTCATTTATAGATAAAATGATACATCCAAATAAGAATATGAAAAAGGATCACTTTAGTCAAGCAGTTGTCATTTGCCAAAATTACAAACAAAATATTAATTTAAAAAAATGCACTTCCACTGACTAGGAGAAAATATTCTTTGACAGTCTTTCAGAAAATAAAAAAAATTAAAAAGAAAAAACAACTTCTAAAGTTTGTGAAGTTTCTCAGCCTACAAAGGTGCCAGAGTTGAGCAGCACAATGTGGCTACAAGATGTCTCAAAGCTGCTTTAAACTGAGTAGAATCTAAGAATCATGCTAGGTTGGAAATATTGCAGAGAAGACTCCTCATGCACACCCAGATATGCTTCCCAAAGCTCAGCCTGGCTCTTAGGTTATATTAAAAATTTTACAAAGGAAGTAGACATCTCTGCTTTTCAAAACTGAACTGAAAAGTAATTCTGTAAGGGAAAGGGTGGATTTAAGTGAAGGTATTTGACTGTGCTGTATCGATGCCATTTTAAGTCAGGAGGCTACTGAAAAGAAAATGCTGTAAAAGAGTCTGAGAAGCAGTAACTGACTTTTAGAAAAGGAAACTGAAAAGGTGTAAGAACCCACAGGTTCAGAATACAAAAGATTGTGTTAATAAAGAGGAAATTAAAAGGACTGCTTTAAAGGTTTTATAAAAATGTGACAAACCACTATTCAGTAATTTTAGTCCTGTCTAAAATCAATGAATACACTCAAAAAAACCCCAAAGCATTGGTTTTAGCAACTCAACGTTATTTTCCCAGTTTATTGCTCAAGTTCTCATGGAAGCTGATGGATACAGTGCTTAAACTTCTGCTCATAAAACAATAAAACAATTGCACTTCATAGAGCACAGGAGGCATGAAAGTATAGGTAGAAAAACAGAACACCAGTGAACATATCTGTGCCTCTGCTACCTCATCACCCTCACTGACTTTTTCTGCTCAAATTATATTTCTTAATAAATTCCAGAGACATTATTTTCTGTTTTCTATCTCATCTATCACTGTCTGCTCTTTCATCAAATCTTGAGGTTTTTTTTCTAGTTTGTACTTGGGGTTTTCTTAGGATTTTTGTTTGTTTATTCCATTATTGGTGCAATTTGGTGGTTTTTCGTTGGGTTTCTTTTGTTTGTTTTGGCTTTTTTGTGCTTTAGAGAAAATTTGAAAAAACATTTTCCTCATAATTTTATGATTGGTTTTGTTTTCTTAATCCTCTTTCCCATGCTGAAATGTTATTTAATTACTTCAGTATGTAAAGCAGTTTTGGATAACATGGATTGGACTGGTGTTGTGGGGTAACAAAGCCACTCAGTCCTTAACAAAACAGGGGGAGAAAATAAGGTGAAAAGCTCATGGGTTAGCATGAAGGTAGTTTAATAAAGGTTGCACATGGCCTTTAATAAAGGCAACAGCCATGTGCTAAAGTAAAGAGAACAAAAACCCCTTATTTCTTCTGAACATCTGACTGGAGGCAATGTCCAGTCACTTCCAGGGGAATAGGGCTTCAGCATGCTTGGCATTTGCTTTGGAAGACAAACATGTTAATATCAAATGCTCCCCTGCTCCTTTCTCTTATTGCTGAGCACAATGTCATATGGTATATGACACTGGAATATACATGGAATATCCCTTTGGTCCTTTTGGGTCATCTGTGTTGGCTGTGTCCCCTCACAAACTCCTGCCCAGCCCCAGCCTACTGGCCTTGGGTGGTGGGATTGGAGAGACAGCCTTGATGGTGTTTGAGCACTGCTCAGTTTACCAAAACACTGGTGTGATATCAACACCATTCCAACTACAAAGCACAGCAGTATGAAAGCCACTATGGAAAAAGTCCATCAGACCCAATATAAAAATCCATTTCTTTGTTCACACCAGGTGTTGTAATAATCACCACCCCCTGAGGCAACAATCGAGACAGAGCAGAAGGAAAATTGTATCCATTGCTTAGCCATGGATAAAGTCATCCCTGCTACTTTTAGAAAGAAGTTTCAGGAGTGAAAACGAGCATGATGATTTCTAAGAACAGTTCATTTCCTTTTAAAATACGGAATTTTTTTTTAGAAAAACTCTCTTAAGCGTCATGCTGTAGTTTGAGAAACCCCACTAGCTGTACATGTGGAGGCTTGCCTTGCCATGCACTTAAGGTGCACACCCACCTTAGAGTGATGATTTTTTTTTTTTTTTTTCCCTAGCTCACACTGAGCTAGGCACCATTACACGTGATGGGACCTGGTTTCCGTACCATAAAGTTGATTTCCAAGCTTGCATAAAAATATTTTAATTTTGTTTGTTCTTCTGCTCAGGCTTCTCTGCTCTTCTAATTCTCGTTCTGGTTCATAGGCATACATCTATAACATCCCTGAGTGATATTTTCACATTTCCAAAAGAGTAGATGCAGAACCTGTTCAGGCTTGTCCTTCCAGGCA
This sequence comes from Brachypodius melanocephalos, assembly GCA_013398615.1. Taxonomy (NCBI): domain Eukaryota; kingdom Metazoa; phylum Chordata; class Aves; order Passeriformes; family Pycnonotidae; genus Brachypodius; species Brachypodius melanocephalos. The sequence goes on along the minus strand of VZSR01001685.1, from coordinate 13,121,188 downwards.
TTTAGTAAGAGGATTCATGAAGAAGTTAATAGATTTTCAATATATTTTCAGACTTGACAAAGGTTATAGAATGTATTTATTTTCTCAGCACTAATCTTTTGATTTAGAGTGTAAAAAGATCACTGTTCTAATAGACTGTTAAAAAGAACCCCAACCAACCAAACCAAACAAAAGGAAAGATTTAAGGTAAGCACACCTATATTGATAGAAAAGGCCTTTTCCTGATATATTTCATTACATTTTAAGAACTAGCTTAAGCTAATGCTCGACTGGTTTATATACATAATTAATCTCTTTAAGTAGGGGCAAAACTGGGAATTTACATCCCTTTGCTTGTTAAAAAAAACTTTTTAGAAGAAGTCCAGTATCAAATAATTATTTTAAAGTTAATAGCTGCCTGCTAATTTAAGAATTTACCTGTTTCTCATTACATGTTTAAGCATATTTCTATCTCAAGATTTTACTTTCTGCTGCCTTTCCACCAAGAGGTCTATCATGTACATTTATATCCACTGAGGGAATACAAATTATCACAATTCTATTCTCTGCTAGTAAAACTAATGTCAGCACTAATTATATAAACTTAAGCTTGTGAAAAGCAATTTATGTTGACCTTAGTTTTAAAAGAATGATAAAAAAAGGATAAAATGGATTTGTTGCTCAGTGCTAAAGAAAAATAAGAGAGGGAAATTATTAGGCTTTTAAGAAAAAAAAAATGGATTTCTATGGATTATGGCAAAACAAGTATCAATCTGCTGCCAAGTTTTGAATCCCAATTTTAAATGTGGCGTCCTTTGCAAGTTCCTAACCTTAGAAGGAAGTTGTTGTTGTAAGGATGCAGATGACGAGATTGTTGTTCTCTCTCTGGCAAAAATACCTGCAAAGAGCTAAAGCCAACAACTGACTAAGGTGTAAAATCATTGCTGGGCAGAGGGAGCAAATCTTAAATAATATAACGATTTCTTTTCATAATATTATGAATAGTACTAAATCCAATGAAGAACAGTTTACTTGAAGCCTCTTGTGTTACATCCTGCCTTTACCAGTTTGCTCTGATGAAACTTCTTTTTCAGACTGATGCAAATGTTATCTTGCAAAGAGGTATATTATTTTTGCCTGTACTCAGAAACAGAAAGAAGCAGAATACTACTGGCAAAGAATTTGCCATTCCACAGAGATTGGTCTGAATTCCAGGTGCTGTTTTAAAGAATCAAGACTACTTGAAAGAGTTTAGTTGAATTTTTATATTTTGGTAGAAGAGGAAGCGGATCAGAAACAATGTATTACACCATTTGTGTGTTCTGCACTGATTCATAATGTCTCATGTGAGTGATGAATGTGGACATTTCGTTTTCTTAAAACATATAATTCTTCCCTTATCTCCATTTCCCCATTTTTAAAACTGTTCAGTGTTATGCTTTCATAATGACTCTATGCACCATTGTTTCTGGTAGTTGTCATTGCTGTGCTCTGAAAACAATATTTTTTAAAAGAATATAAAATAAATCATTCTACATAAAAATCTGGGAACCTTTTTTATAGAAAATAAATGTCTTGCTACTTAAAATGTCCCAAAACTTAGGGGGTCCTGGAAATTGTAGGCTTTGAAAGTCCCAGATACCAGCTTGAAATATGTGTCTAGAGAAAATAAGATACAATTTTTAAAGGTTTTTTATAAGATATTTATTTTTATAAGATATTATAGTTTTGCCAAAACACTTCCCAGCACCATTTTTAATCATAGGAACTCTCATTAAGTTACAGTTAAACGTAGGAAAGAGAAGAGAAGTAGTTCAAAATACAGAAGGGGTGGTCTTTTGGCATTTAAAAAGTCTTTGCAATTAGAATTTTGAGAATATTAGTTCATACTAACTGCTACAAATCAGATACCTGAAAGGGTATTTCCAAGATGAATTATTAACTACAGTGTATTCACAAATCTGTCTAATTGTATGAACCAATGAAACTGCTATTGAATATTATGATTGGGTCTTTTTCTCGTAGAATAATATTGAACAGATTAATAAGATGTGATGTAGCCTGACTGTAGATGCAGCATAGTGTTCTAAAAGCTAAATTTCTTCTGTATTTACAAAAATGTTGGGATAATTAATGTGGATATTTTAGCAATTTTCATTTGCTCCAGAAAATATTGTTCATCTGCACAGCTGTAGATTAGTGAGTGAGATGGAGAAGGCTGTTTGATTTTCCTTGTGTCCTTGAGAGTCCTTTTATTCGATACTAACATACATCTTCAGTTTTCCAGCAAATTAAGACATGATAAGTTTTACATTGTCATCTTGACAGTTGAATACATTTAGGGTTTATTGTTTGCCAATATATTTCATACCAATCACATTTCATAAAAAACAAACAGACAAACCACTTTACAAAGAGTTAAAGTTTAGTTTACTTCTGTATCCAGCATTTTGGGAATACAGACACATACAATAATAAGTTTAATGGTCTTTCTGCTAGTTTTCATTGACCAGTGCTACACCACTAGGGTCATAATTTCATTTGTACTCCCGAAGAAGTAAAATAGTAGGTGTCAAAAGGGATTTGGATCCTGATTTTCAGATCATGTAGACAGTGTAACTGGGCTGGAGTGTGTCTCAATTCTGGTCTCTGTTCCTGACTTCTTTTGTTAAAAAAAAAAGAATCTATGCAATGGGCTCAAGGAGTTTTTAATAATTTATACATTTCACTCCAGAGCAGCTCCTTCTGTGGATAAAATACAGCTGGAACTAACACTCCAGACTAAAGGTTAGGACCTTGGACTGGAATTGGAGACTGTAAAATCATTTCAGCTCTAGGCTTTAAATAATAATTCAGGCTAACTTTCTGATCACCTTCTTCCATTTAGATATAACACCATATCTAAGGTCTTTGGATCTGTCTGGAACAAATGGGAATGAAGAACAAAGCTCCTGCTCAGATTTGTTCACAAACTGTTTCTTTAGTGCCTATCTGTTATTTCTGTCCTTTAGCCCTGTCAGTTTTTCAGATGTGTTTGCTGAAGGAATGCAAAAGTGCTGTCTCCTGTGACCTGTTGAATGATTTAGAGGGAGAGAGTTATGGGTGGTGGTGATCCTAATCCTTTGCTGCATACTCTCACATGTGATGGAGTGGGAGTTTCTATTCAAGGTACAAAACACCAGAAGTGTGAAACGACGGCCAAGCATCAGCTGTGCAAATGGGGATGAAGGTACATGTGTACTTCAAAAAACTCCTTTGAAATGTATCAAGAGGCTATTCTGGAAGCTTTGTGACAGCAATAAGTCTGTTTTCAGATCTGCTTCCAATACCTTCTGCTCCTGTGCATTCACACTTGTCTATGCTTGGAAAAACCTGTGATTGTTGGTGTTTTCATCTTCTGGTCCAAAAGATTCAGGGGTTTATATTTTTAAAGAATTAATTAATTATTTAATGGTTTCATTTTTTCCCCATTCTTTTTCTCCATGATAAAGTCATTATCCTATCTAAAGGGAAAAAAAATTAAAAACCAAACCCCTCTGCAAAAAAAAACCCCAAAAATTCCCAAACTAAAACAAAACAAACAACAACAAAAAAACCCCAAAACAATCCCCCCCCATTGAATCAATCTACTTTAAATAAAATGTGATATATAAACTTTTCTCAATTATTGTTCTTGATACTAATGAATGAAAAATTCTGAAACATTTAAGAAGAAAATTTGCTTTGGCCTATTTTTTTTTTCATTATGCTTTGCACCTGCTATGTAATCAACAAAGGTGGCACTGACTATCGTAATTGATGGAGGACATTGATAAAAAGTAGTTATTAAAATTATCTCCTACGGTCTTAAAAGAGAATTTTAATAGCTATGAAAAAAATGAGTCACAATAAAAAAAATACCTGCAGAGCAAAGACAACATGATCTAAACTAAAAATAAAAAATAATAAACATCTAATTGAGATGTTAAAAGTTATTATATATAACTATTCTCAAAAAAGCAAGGAAAAAAGCTGGTTTACATATATTCTTAAAATAGTTTTTAGCATTCATGGTATAAGATATACAGTTTTCATTATTTTATGTTCTGTGTCTTATTTGGAATTTTTATCTTTTTGTGTTATCTATATTTCACACACCATAGCAACATTTTCCATAGGTTCATCATGTAGGTCAGAAAAGGAGCAAAATACTACTATCTTACTTTTTTAACTTACACAACAGGAGTGGTTAACATATATTTATTTACATATTTTCTAATACTCTGAAACAATATACAACGGTGATCACTAAATTTATTCTTGATCAAGTAATATCTGCAACTCTACAGCCTGTGATTTCAGTGGAAATTCAAAATGCTAAGAAATACATCCTTTTTGGTTATGGCAGTAAATTGAAACTTTGTTTTAAAATATATATGTATTACTTTAAAATGAAATTATGGGAGGAAAGAGACAGAGATTTGACTTTTTAATTCTGTATTTTTCTATTTCAATAGGCATATAACAGGAAAATAATGTTTGTAAACATTTGTCTGAAGAAAATCTGGTACCATCTGATTCTATGGTATTTTCCAGTTTTCCTAAAATTGTTGTCAAAAGAGAACAAGCAGTAAGATGAGCAAAAATATGACCTGACAAACAACATTGTTAATATGGAAACAAACATATGTTTAGAATTCTGTCAAAATATTAAGATGGCCTTTCTGAATTTTTTTATTGGTTTAGAAAATTTTCTATCTTGGAGAAGTAAAACTGTTCTCTGAATTGTATGAGATTCATACAAAACAAAAAGCAAATTATAAAAATATAAGTTTTGTAAAGAATAAAAGTAAGTAAAACGGCAATTTACAAAGACAAGGATAGATTAAATGAGTAATTGTAATTATTATGAGTAGATTTTTATAGAACTTTCTCATTCAATTATGTATTATTTTAAATAAAAAGATAACTGCTCACCAAAAAAGCAATGCTCAATATTAGAAGACAAGATATTGGAATAAGTAGATCAAATATATGTACTAATAGATTCTCATTGTTATTAGGTTTACACTTGTCTATGTCCCTGAAAGGACCCTCTGAAATGTGCCCTATCAGGTGCATGTGTTTTGTCAGCCAACACACATCAAATGAATAAACTCAGACTGTAACAGCTGTGATGATTGCAACACCACCATCAGCACTGTGTTGTTTTCTGGAGACCTTCTTGATAAGAGTAGCAACTGGGCAACCTTATCTATTGGTCTTCTAATTAAGCAATGAATTAGCAATTACTAAAATTATTAAGGACTTAAATCCCAGGGATTTCAACTGTATTTTGACATATTCCTAAGTGCTTTAAAGGAACTCTTTATATATAAATTTTTGTTCATTAAAAAAATAAAATTAATTTTAAATAAATAGCACAGAATTTGCCAAACAGATCACATGTTCACCTCTCAGATTTTATAGTTAAGATTCCTCAAGGATTCTAGAAAAATGCTCTTACTAGACAAATACGGATTACTACTCTACAGCAGAAGACTTCAAAGGAAGTTTGTTTTTTACATTTTACAGCAGATAATTTTATTTTGTCCATGTTATATTTTATATAGTTTATCCTTAAAGATCAAATTTGGCAACAAATTTGAAAGTTAATTTTGTATTTGACAAATAAAGAGGGTTTTGGTTAGTTGGTTAGTTGACTGGTTGCAGTTGTTTTTTTTTTTGTGCACATAACTTATCCCTAAATATCAATCCAAATATATTTGCCTTCTATCCTTAACTAACAGTGCTTATCCAAATACACATCCAAATTATTTTCCATGTTCTTCATAAGCAATCTTTACCTCTTCACTTTTTAGGGGGTGCAGCTTACATATCTTGCCTTTCAGATTTGTGTCAACATTTTCATCAGACCCTGATCATGTTTTCTTAGTGCAGAAGTTAGTTTTGTGTTGTCATGGAGGAAGACAATCAGTCAAGTACAGACACTCATGACGGCCCCTTAAACTTTCTAATTGTGAAAACTGCCATGAGGATATTTTCCCCACTGCAGATGAAACAAGAAGAATGTTGGAAAGTGGAAAGGGAAAAGCAGGTCAGAGATAACAGTCACATCATTCCTTAAAGTAAAATCCCAAATCACCTAAACCACAGCATGGAGCAACCTGGCAACATTATCCACCTATTATCTCTGACTGGTGTCTCTCAAATGATTCTGTATTATTCACCTTTTTGATGAATTAATAATACCTTCAGGACTACTTTCAGAACATTAAATTTTTTACTGTTTTGCACCACCAACATGAGTAGAAGAAAGCTCCTAGGTGAAATGCCATCCAAGTCTTCTTGCTGACAATGAAGAGGTGATTGAGAATGAGAAATGTGGGTTCACGTTTTAATTAATTCTGTTCCGATACTCATCTCTCTATATCCATTGTCAGCTATTATTATGTGATTCCAGCTAAGTATTGTCCTGTTAAATTTTGTTTGCAATACTTAGACAACTGTACATTTGGTGTGTGTGTCTCTCTCATATTTGCCAAAACCAGATAAGTCACAGTCTACTGATCCCTAGAGTAGAAATATGAGATGGTCTGCTTCAGTGTTGAAAGAAGATTCTCTCTTTGGATTTGCTGGTATATAGATAGTCAATTTATAATTCCCAATGATGTTTTTCAGTAATAGTTAACTATACAGCTTCTATTTACCTTATGAAAATGCAAAACACGTGTCTTAGTTAACAATATTACAAGGAAAAAAATTGTTCTCTCTTTCCAAATGGTTTTCTGCTACAGTAATGTCACTGTTCCTCAATAAGTACTCATTTACTCCTATGTAACTTTGGGGCCAAGATGTAAAAAATAAACTTGTCCCTAGATCTGATTTTTTTTTTCTGCAAAACTAAGGCAGCACTTATGTAAAAGCACAGTTAAATTTGTCTTATTTGGAAACAAGTAGTGATTATTATACTGTTGTTAGGTCAGTAAAAGTTCAATTTGAAGGCATAAGATTGTGTTCGAACCATAAAATCAGTAGGACATATCAACCCTGTATTCTCTTGATGATCTGGCTGCTGCTTTTCCAGGCACCTCCTGAATTATCAAAAAATTTCAACAAGTTTGATCACACACAGTCCATGAAGGACTAAAAAGAAGAATATGAACAATTGGTCATGAAATTTGCAATATAAGAATGTGTACTAATATAGTGACAACAAGTTAATTGAGATTATATGGGGTGATATAATGCTACCCTGTTAAGAGTTTCTGCCATAATAAAAATCCCTGCTATTCCATAAGCACTTAGGCTTTATCAGAAACTGATAAGCAAAGGAGTTAAAATGAATTCTCTGAACAAGTATTTGTCAGTGCTTACTGAAAATGCATTGCAGCCTCCATCAGCTCTGTCTGCCAAACTCAATAAGCAAAACAATGTGGTATGGTCAATTTGTGGAGGAGACAGATGTTTTGTGGAGAATTTGTTATGCCTGCAGGGAGCTGAGTGACCACAGCTTCCAATCAGCAGTAGATGTAATGTAACATCCTAACATTGCTTTCCTCTGCAACAAGATTTAGCATGTTGCACACAATACTAGCAAGATTGCTGGGTTTTATCTGAATTGTTCCAAAAATGTCTGTTGCAATTGAATGTAAGTAGAAAAAATGTCACTGGAAAAACAAGAATGAAGTGCTGCATTGCTCTTTCATTTTAAGTTGATCTGTCAAACAGTCAGCTGTTTTCATCTTGTGGCAGTTTAATTCAATGGGGAAAAAAAAAGGATTATAGGATACAAATTCCTAAATATATATTTACTTGTTCTTAGTAACCATGCAGTTCTTGTTTCTCCTTTGAAAATCACTCCATACTACATCTCATGCATACAGACCCCATCCTACAGAATTCTTCAAACTTGATGATATTAAGAAGAAAAAAGTCCCACAGATCTCAAAGGCAAATTCAGAAGAAAAAGATAATTGCTAACAGAGGAACTCAGACAACATTTAGTTCCTGAACTAGAATTTTCTTTCAGAAGTGCAGGATGATTCCATCTCCCTGCTGCCAAATTTTGTTTCTTCACAGTTTTAATTTTATTTTCATATGACATATTCTATTTTGATAGACTGTTGCTTACTGAGTTTGTTTATATAGTAAGTTGACATTTTCAAAACAGAAACAATGAATCTAAAAATAATGAAAAATACTTAGTTTTTCCCTCAGAAATTTCCTATTTCTTGTGGATGATATGCCTGAAACTCGTTTGACTGTAATCTCAGTATTTTTAAATAATCTAGGAGAAAAAAAATGGAATGTAAAAAACCCCTATACTTCCTGGAATGCAAGAAATATAGGTTTATCACTGCTTGGGGCATAATTGGTTATTATGGTTCCAAGACACTGTAGCCTTCAAATGGCTTAGTTCCTTATCAACTTTAGCTCCTTTGAATGTGGTTTTGGTTTTCATCAGTTTTATTCCCCATACACTAACTTTCAAGGAGGAATTACTTCAGTGAACAATATGGCAATTTCAATACATTTGGCTGAAGGTATGATGCTTGGGTAGTACCATTCCTACCCTTTTGCAGTTTGTGCATCATTCTTGTTTTTATTTATTGTGCCCCTGTCGCCAAGTCTGTTTGTCCTTTCTCTCCCAACACTTTTATTATAAGCATGAAGTGAAACAGGCAGAAAGAGCTTTCCAAACTAGATGACTTTGCAAAAAACATGTAAAAAAATTGATGTAGATTTTAACTGGCTTATTATCTGTTATTTTAAGTTTTTAGAAAGTGTATGACATCTGTCTGTCGATCTGTGGAACCAGACTGGTTGATTTTATAAACTGAGAATATCTCCATTGGTTTAAAAGAATATCTTTGTAGATTCAGGGTGAAATGAATAAGATAGAGTGTATCTAAAAGATTCATACCTCTCATGTTTGACAGGTTTAGTGATACATGACACACATATGCAGATATTTTTCCAGTTGGCTTCAAAATACCTAAAAGCTGAAGCTTCAGAAACCTATTCTTCACAAATGAACCACTTCTCCAAATGAGGGCTGACAGTGCAGAACAGGAGTCATGACCAGCAGCAATCAGAAAGGACAGTTCTTACAGTAGAAGAAAAATATAATTCCCCATGATGTCATCCGGAGTGTTACTGGAACTACCATGTGATGTTTATATAATCCTTATATATAAAATAGATCTCTTAAATAAAGTCATATTGCTCTGTTTTGAATAGTGTCTTGAGTCTAAGATAAATATCATCATTTTCAGTGAAGTCTGAAAAGCCTGTGCAGTACATGTTCAAAGAGCAAGCTGCTCCTCTACTCCAGCTGTGGCAAATGTCCAGCAAATGGCTGGACACCAAAATTCCATTTAGAGAAATTTCTTTTAACCTTCTAACTTTTTGAGCCAAGTTTCAATAGTCTGCAAATCTTTAGAACCTAGAATAACAGGGTTTATAATGGAAATACTTATGCTCTTTTGGCTATAGATGTGCCAGCTACTGCTGTAATAATCAGTAGATAATTACTTTTAGCTTTCCACTCGATGAATTAGCACAGATGAAATTTTTCATTAAAAGATGAGATTTGCTGCAAGGAAGTTCATTTCAGGACATGTCCACAATAATAATAAACTAACTGCAGCTTGTTCTGTGATTTCTCAATAAATTTTTTTTTCTGTGTGCTATTTTTTTTTTTGATTCAGGAGGACTGGCATGACTGCAGATATTCAGAATGAAAGGGCAGGTAGCTGTATGCAGCTCACCTGTCCATGAGACATGAGCCATCAGCACAGAGCTCACAGGTCAGTGTGATGTGCTGCAGTGAACTGTGGTTTGATGCATCAGCTCCTGTGGAGAGTAGCCTGCAGATGTTCTGAAGAAGTTCTAAGAGCTGCCTGACATCTAACCGAAAAAAATATTTCAAAAAAATGCTTTGTCTGACAGCATGAATATCACCTTACCTAGGTTATTTTATAAATACTGATTTCTAGTAGATTTTCGTTTATGAGGAATGAAAACAGCTAACCTGATGACACCAGCAAAACAGTGATTATGAAGATCACATTATGAATTCTAACTTTTAAAATATTTCACTATAATTAAGTAGTCATTATTATGGTAAATCATACCAGGAGTAGATGTAGGAAAATAACATCAATTGTTATAATTTATCATTACTTTAGTTAATCAATCAGTGCTCAAGGTTTTTTTTTTTTTTTTCTGTATGTTAATTCAACCCACAGTCTCTCTTTTAAATTTAAACTGTCAAGTGATGATTTCTTTCATCATGAGAAGAGTTAACCCTTTATCTAGAAAAACATTATTTTTAATAAAAATTCCACAGTCGTTAGATAATAATTTATTATTTTTTTGCTTTCTACTGTAGCTTTACAATTTAATTTGCCCTCTTGAAAGCCTCCCGGAGTCTTGGGGTAGGGGAAAATAGAACCAATGGACAAATGCATTACATTTGTATCTATTGTTTTCTGCTTTCTTATGTCCTGAAAGTAGGTGGCATGCAGCAGCCCAGAGCTCCTTTAAAAATAGTTACAGTACATACAGATAAAATCATCTTGCATTTTCACTAGTTTAGGAATGAAAATCTATATTTAGTTTTATTAGTAAAATTAGAATAATTTCAATTGAACTCCTTTTAGTGAATTGAAAATATTATATAATTTATAACACATATATTTTAACTTAAAATGCTTAAAAAGAACAGCTGCTTCTATTATCATCAATTTTATTTTGCTTCCTTTCTCCAGAAAAAAAAAAAAAAAAAGATTCTCCATTTTCTTGTTATATCACATCCATTCCTATTTCATACAATGCTTCTTAAAATAAAGATATGGCCATAGTGACTACAAAAAGATAAGTGATTTCAGGCATCAAATTAAATCGAGCTGGGATTGTTAGAAACAGGACTCTAGAATTGGTGGAAGCAACTAGAAAACTGACTAATTTATCAATAGCTGAGAATGAATGTTACTTTGTCATTTAGCTCACTAATTAATCATATCTTTGGTCACCTGGCTCTCAGTCTTGGTTTTCATTTCCTTCTTTTCATTTTGTTTTTACAATGTGTTCTCCTGCAAGGTGTCAGGTGGGTTTTTCAAAAGGCTGTAATTCTTTCATTAATTTTTCTGTTACACAGCCCCCTTATGACAAATTCTTCTTATTGTATTTCCCAATTTCCTCCTCCTTTTCTCTGCTCTGCTAAACCTCCAGCCTATGAAGTTATGGTTATACAAGAAAAGTTCTCTACTCTAGACATTCAAATTGGAGAAGAATGATCGTTCAGATTTCATCAAATCACAGATATTTCAAACATTATTGAAAAAAAATAAAGATAAGAAAATACTTGGTTCTTAAAACAGAAAAAAAATTCACTCCTTTCTTTTCCCTTTTGACTTTATTGGCTATTTTTTTTTCCCAATTATGCCATATGATGTCTGGAAAAATATCCTACGTTTTCAAAATGGATAAAATAAATTTATTATTACTTACTCTCTCTTTTATAAAGAGAAATATATATATATAGACACATATATCTGCAGCAGGAAATTTTCAAGAAGGGCAAAGAAATTTCTTCCTAAGAGAAATTTTTTTCTTTCCTTTTAGGACTGTACTTTTCTTGTAATATGTGAGTAAAACAGCCACCTTTCTTTGGCAATGGAGGAATAGGACCAATATATATATTTCAAATGAGTGGCACACCTGCCACAGGAGTGCTATTTGGTCTTGTTAATTGTATATTCCATTCTGTTTAATTTAACTGGAAGGTTAACTTGTAAAATAGTTTTGCCCAGACATACAAAGACACTGAGAAAGAGCATGAGATATTTCCCCTTTCTGTTGCTTTTGAGATGTCTTGAGAAGAATGAGTAATTTGAGATTTTGTTATTTCAGGTTATCTTCATGAACTACAAGAAGGTTTTTCACCTTTGGTCTACTCACACCCTATTGCCCAGAACCTTGTGTGCTATACTAGACCATGAGCAGCTATTAATGTTGTGTTGTCCAGTTTGTCAGAGAAAATAAAGGATGATGATTGTCCACATCCTTTCCTTGCTCTGAGTTTTTCCTGAGGTTTCACTGAAGTTGATGCCTGGTATTTTAATTCGGACAATCAAATTTACAGATGTTCTCCTCACACAAATGGAAGTGATTCCTGAGGCTTATGGACTAAAACCAGAATGTAATTTGATTTTCATAAAATGGTAAGTGTATTGATGTGCTGATTAAGAAGCTCAGATTTTGCTACAGAAATTAAGATGTATTACAATTTAAGTGTTCTAAAGCACCTGAAAATAGAAAAGGGAAGGACAAGCTTTTTCTGAGCCTTTCGCCAGACTACAGAGAGATTCATGATGCCTAATATTTAAGGAAAGGAGCACAGTGCATAAAGTTATAATAATTAATAATATTAAGTTGTAAAATATCTCTCTGCACCTTTGCTTAACTCTTAAAGGTGCTTGTAGTGATAAGGCATCATTAAGCAAATGGAATTTCCAATTAAACCATTTATGAAAATTGAGGGACTTTTGGCAAGCACAATACTATAATTGTTGTAAGATTATATTTATATTTGGTCAAAGAATTTTACACTTCTCCTCTCTTTACCTGCAAAAATGTAACACCTGTGGGGATTCGTGGTAGTTTTGTGACTTCTGTTGGAGTTGACAGCTGACTAACTTAGTTTATTCATTTAACTTATGGGCAGAGTTCAATGAACACATATTAGAAGTATAAGTAGATCCTCAGATATAAACAGTGTCTAAATCAGATATTTTGAGGACATTTTCAGTTTAACTCAAAGATGTGTATGCATAGCTGCCTTCCTACTTTTGCACTAATGTGAACTATGATTCAACTGATACTAATGTGAAAAGGATCAGACATCAACTGAAACTTAAATTATCAGGCTGTCATACAAGATTTCATCTTTCTCTGTGCCAAACCAACATATTAAAATTGAAAGGGAAGTAGAAATAAAACAGCAAATGAGTCTAAGTCTACTGCATTTGACCATTGTCACTAACTCAGGTTTTTTTTAACAAATAAACTAAATTAAAACCAGAGAAAGTGTTGCTATCAAACATTTGGAATCTCAGTGGAGAAAACTATTTCTCAAAGGTTAATAAAGACTGCTGGCAATGAAATGTTGTATTATGCAATTGTTATCCAGCAGTGGCTAAAAATGAAACCAATATGAACAAATAACACACAGAGTATGTTATTGCATTTTCATAATGCAGTTTAATTTTGCAGTCCTTCAACAATAAAAGTAAGTGATTCAAGTTTAATAAAAAAAAATGGAGTCAAAGTGAATGAAATAACTTACTTTTACAGCCATGGGAACGATTTATAATGCAGCACATCCAAGTGCAATAATAAGTTATGAGAGCAAGATTGACAGGAAAGAAATCATTTTACAACGTTAAGACTGGCAAAAAAAATAGAACTGAATTAAACTTATTTGTGGAATAGCAACCACCTGTATTGAAAATGCTGTATTAATTTTTCCCCCTTCTTTTTCTCATGAGTGCCTGTTTGGTTTGCATGGCATGGGTTTGGTAGCAGGTGTGCTGGAGAAGTGGCTCTGTGAGAAGAGACCAAGGGTGTCCCTGTGTCTGGCAGAAACTTTTCCAGCTGGCTCCAAACAGGACCTGCTGCTGCCCAAAACTGAGCCCCTGAGCAACACCGGTGGTGCCACTGGAATAACATATTTAAGGAAGGATAAAAAATGCTGTGCAGCACCTGAGAGAGTGAGAGGAGTGAGGAAAATGTAAAAGAGGGTAAATTGTTGAATGTATGAAGTGTAAGTAAGGATATGCTAGAATACTGAAAAACAGATTCTCAAAGCAAAAAATGAACTTAAGTTTCCCACTGGTCTAGTCTTAGCCTTCAAGATTTTTCGGAAACTACTATCACAAAATGCTATGTACCTCATCCAAAAATATCCACTCAACTTTTCAATTCACTGTAGCTCTGGGTGGTCATCTTCTGAGTTTAAAGATAAATTCTAAATTTAGGTTTAAAACAAAAATGCAACGCTAACTCCTTGATTCTTTGTGTGTCCCATGGGGAGGTATCAGCTCTTCAGACAGTGCAATCAGTGCAATTATGTGGATTTGCTCTGCCACAATTAATTTAATTCCAAATTCTTTCTGGAATTTGGAACATGTTACAACTAAACTATCCAGAGATTACTACACAGTTCCTGGAAGCCACGACCTTCATCAAGCATGGGTAAAACAGGTAAGTGCTCTGGGCAGAAAATCAGTGGCAGAAGGAGAATTGCATTCCTAAGTGTAGAAAATGGATTCTATGTATTCATTTATCTGTCTAAATTTAAAAAAAAAAAAAAAAAAAGAAAAAAAAAAAAGAAAAAAAAAGTTTAAAAGGACAGTGGGGCAAGCTTGGGCACTGGATGCTAGCTCATCTAAACCACTTGGTTTTTTGCTCCAAGGTTCTTATATCACCTAAGTGGTGTGTCTTTGTAAAAAAGACTCAAGCATGACTCTTGTCATGACTGTAGCTCTTTGCAAGAACTTTTTCCAAGAGGCAATGTAGTGATGTAGCACTGTAATAGGGTGCTCCAAGGGTAATGGGCTGCTCCAAGGGTAATGGGCTGCTCCAAGGATTTCCTAGCACTATTCCAGCAGGCTTTGTCACTGTTTACAGTTTGAATAATGCCACATCATCAAACTAGTTCTATAAAGCACTAGTCTGGCACATACTTGCAGGCACTTTGAAGAGAGAAAGAATTACTTTGTGAGAAATACTTGTGAGAAATACAAAGAACCTTTTTTGTCATAGGTCCACAGGACACAGAGATAAAAACAATGTTGTGTGACATACCAGCTCACACCAGCCATAAGCAGGGTGAATCAGTATATGTGAGATAGGTTTTTGTATTTACTTGTTTGGCCCCTTAGAAACAGCCTTATGTTCATTTCACATGCACTCAAGATGTCTGAAAGCATATGAGGCTGCCAGATATTCTCCATCATATGCATTTTTTGAACATATTCTGGGCAGCCATTTAAGTACCCAGAACCTCCACCAGTCTACTCCCTCAAGCTCTCCTCTCCCAGACACTGCAGGAATGGACAGCAATACAAGGGACAGAGAGAGTGTTGTTGGTTGTGGTTTTTTCCTGGTTGGCAGCATTAGTTGCAGAGGCAGAGTGAGCCAGAGTGGTGTTGTATGGATAGCTAATGGGATCAAAGGCATCTAGTATTTCAGCCAAGGAATTAATCTGTTTTTTACCTGCCCTGAAGCTACTGCAGAATTACACTTTGCTGATTCATGAACTGAGGACAATAAAAAGGAATTTTATCTACTTTACGAAGGCACACTTAATCTACCTTGCTAAGTCTAAAAGACAGCAAAAACTACTTGCAGGGGTAGGAGCTAGTTTTTAACCAAGTATCTAATGCTATCTAAAATATCAGCTCTTCATGTTCACACTATTATTACAAGCATGGTAAATTACTTGTTTCATCTGTCAGACACATGAATAACAAGAAGCTTGGCTTGTGAAGGGCAGACCAAAGTGCCATCACTAATCTGCAGAGGTGCTTTGATGGAGTGCCCTGATGAAATGCTCTGTTTCCCTGCAGATATCATCACAGAGATGCAGCGTTGTCCCATCCTCTAGAGTTTTTTGCCCTCCTTTATCCACACCATAGCTTCTACTCAGAACATCAGCAGATTTATATGAGAAAGGCCATAAACTTCTAGTCCCAGTTTTTCTGCTACAGTGAAAGCACAATTGAATAAGGTGGAATAAACATCTCTATAGAACAAAGAACCACGTGAACTCTTGTCTAATTGTCTTTTCTCTTCCAGAAGCAACTTCAAGCTAAGTATTTAGAAGGGAAATAATTATTATTTGGGCCTTAACTTTTTTAAACCTGAAAATCAGTAAAAATCACACACACACTCACACACACACATATGTGTATGTATAAAAAATTGAACAAGCTATCACATTTTAATGCTCCCTAGTTTCGTCTTTCTGTGTCCTGAGTTTGCAGTATCAGGGATGATCTTTGTTTTAAGTCAAATTATTCTCCTGGGAGATATTTGAACTCCTCATGACATCTCTGCATTAAAATATTAACTCATCTTACAGTCAAATGAAAAGTCATTGCTTCATACCTTGCTGTCTTTTCAATCTGCTAAAATTTCTGTACTTCAAAAATTACAAAAACAGAGATTTGCATTTTCATACCATTACATTTGAAAAATGTTTTTATTTTCTGTAAAGTATTGTATCATCATTTTTCCTCTATGTTATAAAAGTATCAATTCCTAACATGCTACTATACTTATATTAGGTGGATGCATTTAAATAACTTTATAAATAGGAAATTTAGTACATAATATCAGATTTTTTCAAGGTTCTTCAAAATTTTGACACACCAGAATAAAACGGTGATAAAAATATTAATAATTTTCCTCCCTTTCTTATTATTTTAAACACGTATTCTTGCTGCTCTGTTGCCTTCTTATTTAAACCTTTCTGAATTGTGCAAACTCAGCAGCCAAGGTATATACAGCTTACCTACTTCAGCATTTACCCAAATGAAAATATATTGCTGGCATTCTTTATGAAATCATATACCTGACACTCTGTAAGAGGGCGAAAAATCTAAATTCCAACCTGGACAAAATCATACAGATTCTATTCTGTGAGAGCACTCTTCATGGGTATTTGGACGTATAAAGATAAAATGCAAGATAAAATTATTAGCATTTGTATTAGTACTAGCATTAATATTAGTATTAATATTATTATTTTAGGCTATGACTGAAAAACTTTATCAGATTCAAGATTCATCACCTTTTTCAAGTAAGAACAGTATCAAATACCTCTAAGAGGAGAATGTATTCACTGTTGTAATTCTTTCTTTTTCATAATTATGGAATTATAGAATATGTGGAGTTGGAAATAACACATAAGAATCACTGAGTGCAACTCCTGGCCCTAACATGATAGCCCCCAGAATCACACCATAATTTCTTGTGCTTTTTTCCTTCTTTTCACTTATCAAAACATTACATGTTTCTATTTTAGTAGCATATAAAATCTGCAAAAATTTATGAATACCCCAAATTCTTCAGAACTGTCTTTTTACATTGTAAATATATATATAGCCTGTATTCTCTGTTTTATAATCTGTGGTAGTATTGCTTTCCAACAGGAGTACGCTGAAAGTCCTGTGTTTCAAACTCACATACTTACATGCATACGTACTTGTGTTTATCAGTTTCTAGATTTACTTTGCACTAACTAGATATGAAGATCTTGCATGCATCTAATTTTCTTTCTACAGGAAGAACACATTTGTGGCACTGCACAAAAAAAGTGCCTTGCATTTTTTGTAGATGCCTTTGTAGCCCTAGGGCTCTGATCATTTTAAATACCATGGACATTTTGTAATTCCACCCCTGCTCCAAAAAGACATACATCAATGGAAAAAAAATCTGTCAGATGCGGTACTGTGTCAATAAACAATTTATCCTTTTTAGATGACAAACTAGCTAAATATAAAACCCAGAATATTCTGACAAATAAAAAGAAAAGGAAAAAAAGGCAAATTGCACATCACTTTTTCTGCCCTTTGAGATATGTACCTTTCCCTGACTGGCCTAGTTTCCACTTTAAGGCTTTTACATATTCACATATTGCCAGAAAGCCCTACCTGAACCTAATTTTCAAACTGCTCTACCCAAAATTAAAACAACAGGAATTTGGAATCAACTCAGCTTCTGTGTACACCTCTTCACCTTGGTTTTGTGCTGTTCATCTCTAATATTACCCTATTGATTTTTTTTTCTGCTGCTACAAAAAAAAAAAAAAAATCTGCTTGACCTCTCATATAGTTTTCATTTTTATGTTTTAAAAAGCTAGAGGAGACTGGTCTAGAATTGTTTAGAGGGTGATTTTGTTGTTGTTTGTTTTTAGAGGTTTTGGGGGTTTTTTTTGTTTGTTTTTGGTTTTTTTTGTTTGTTTTGTGGGGTTTTTTTTTGCTTTAGTTTTTAACATTTGTGAAAATTAAAGGTAAAGTTTTATTTGTACTGTAGTTATTAAAGTTAAATACATGATGCCTGATTTTGGTATACGATGGCAACTTCTGAATGGTGATTGGTACATACAATTCTCTTTCCTCACCCCTGACAGGTTCAATCTTTACAAAATCAAGTCTATTCCTCACAATAACTTTCAGTATTTTTCTCAATTGACAATGCATCCGACCAGTTTTATTATTTGCTAAAATTATAAATTATATGTAAAATATAGCTCAAATAATTATTTAAATCTATAAGTACTTTTCTGCCCAGTATGTTTCAGTCCCTTTTGTGCTCTAGCTGCAAATACAATATTTAGGAGTTCTTCAGTAACTCACTTTTTGTCTTGTCCCCCTAGAAGATTGTTGGGGCTCACTTTAGTCAGTTACTGCCTTTGCTATCTCTGATATCGTGATTTAGAGTATGTTGATAAAATAGTTTCTTTACTTGACTCTGATAGAATGATGTCATATCTTTGTCATGTAATTTAAATTAGCATTCACTGATTTCAGAAGATACATTTGCCAGTCGACAGATGGGTCAAACACTCTGTCTGCTTAGACATGCACACAGCTAGCCAGAGTGCTTGTTTCTTTTCACAATAAAGATAAAAACCTTCCTACAGTTCAGTTAGTCTATCTCTTCAGTGCCATCAATATGCCTATTCATATTACTTTTCTTATTATATTCAAATATTTATTTAGTGAGATGCTTATTTTTATGTCTTAAGAGAAAGAAAAAAAAAAACCAAACAAGCCAACAACTATATAGCCAGACACAAGCTATAACTTCCCTATATAAATTAATTATATTTTTGTATGTGTTTACATTATTGAAAAAGATGGACAGTTTCTGACAATGAAAAAAAATGTGAAAGAAGAAAAAGCTGAAGGTAAATGTAAAAGTCTGTTCCACAATGGAATTTTTGAAGACAGATTTAAAAGTGCCACACATCTTTGAATCCAGGTATAGCCAAGGTGTTCCTGTCAACATTAAGCAAATTTGTTTCTAAGCAACAAAAGGATATTTGAGAACTCACTTTGACTTTATTCAGTGCATATCTGTAGCAGGGTTATGTCTTATCTGAATCATTCTCCAGGTGAAAATCAGTTATAGAAAATGAGAAATTTATGAAAAATAATTTTCAGAAAACCCAAATATGAGGAAGTGCAAATATCTGTTGGTCTATTGATCCATGCAGTTATGCTTTGCATTTTCTTAGGTTGCAATATTTTAGCAATAGAAGCCACGAATTCAAGGGAGCTGCAGTGGAGTTGTGGCAATAATATTCCTGTGACTGTTGAAAATATTCCAAACATACACTTAGAATTGTTTCAGGATGTGATCAGAATTGATTCAACTGGATCAATCTTTCTTAGGCGTTGCTCCTGCTGACTTTCCTTTCCTGCAGACAGCACGTGTGGAAACAGCACATTTGATAAGGATTCAGTCTGAAGCACTGGGCACATTTGGGCTGCTCAGTCCTGCAATCATGTAAGTCCAGTGTGTACATGAGCATATGCAGAGCAAGGCCAAACCTGCTACAAACAGAGGATGCTGTGGGTGCAAGAACAATGCAGGAGAGCAACAAGTGATAGAAAGAGATAAGAGCCTTGAGGGAAAAAGGCAGCACAGGAGAGGTTACAGGGAGAAACTGGGCTATCAGCTACACGGCTGGGTAACAGTAACATAAAAAGAGTGAAAGAGCAATTCATAACTGAAAGGAGCACTGGGAGGATAAAAGGCATCAATAAACTTCTTTTTTAAAAATCATTTTCTCTGCAAAATAGTCCAGAGTACAGAGGAGAGTACTTCTGAGATATATGGCCTCAAGAGACAAGAATTAAATGGTGACTTGGGAGCTGTGAATGGGAGCAGTATATGGGACTCCCTGACATATGATAGGTTGACTGGGAATAAATTTATTTGAGTGTAGTTTTAAACTCTTCTCTAGGCTTACCAGGTTCATAAACAGACTTGTTTACTGAAATTCAATGGAGCATGTTAAAGTCAGACTGAAAAACACAGTCTGTTTCAGCACAGGGGAAGCCAGATTGGTCTGGTGTCACTCATCACTGCCCCTCAAGGTTATCAGGAAAGACGTAAGGACAGTGTATAGGGAGTCTCAAGACCATTCTGACCCATCTGAGGGCGTCACCATCTCCCCAACCTCTCATAGCAGTCTGTGATGGCTCCTCCATGACTGCCTGAGCCCCATGGAGTGGGGTCTGTCAATAAAATATTGACAAAAAAATTGTGTCTGTGAATTGCTTGAAAGTATAAGCTGGTAAGATTTTGGTGGAACTTGACCATCTCACATGCTAAAGGGATGGCAAGGAAGCAAAATTTTAGTGCAGGCATTCCCAGATAAAAGTGGTTTTAAGATTTTAGCTAACAAATAGTGAAAATTCTGCCAGTTTTACATTTGTAAATTCAAACATTAAATGATATATGTGTGGCTCTCAAATGAGTGTTGATTTTCTATACAAATCTTTCACTTTTTACAGCTGTTTGCCTCACCCATGCTTGCATGCACCCACTTGTGTAGAACCGCTACCTGCCACCAACAAAAAATTCCCACACTTACATTTCCACCTTCTCCCTGCGGTAAGCTTTGGAAAGGTGACCCTAACTTTGATTAAATTAAACTTAGTGCCAAAATTCTCACCCTGATTTCGTGTGCCTAGACAGCTCTATGAAGCCTCAGTAAGAAATCCCATCTGTGCCTGTACATGGTGTGCCAATGACTTCCTTCAGTCCCGGAGACAACTCCAAAGTGCACAGATAATTACCTTGCAAAATTATGGGTTTTTTCAACCTTAACATTTCTCAGTCTGCCCTCAGGCTTGAGATTTTGCTTTGGGCTTGTCTTTCCTGTCACTTCCTGTGTCTAAAGAACATGATAGTCTTCTTCAGATAGATAAAATACTCAGAAAAAGAAAAATAAATAAGAAATAGAAAGAGAGAAAAATGGATGGGGATTTTTTTCAGTAGCTTTTGTAATTTCTCCCCATTTCATATTCCCTTGAGAACTGCACAACTGCATCAAACCACTGCAAAGTGCCTTATTCTAAGAGGAGGATTATTGATTCATTTTACGCACATTAAAATATCTTTTGTGTTTCCATCTCTTCTATTCCTAATTTCAACTAGATTTTAAAAGCATGATGCGCTGTAATTTATCACTATAAGATTTTGTATATGGAGGAATATTTTCAAAGCTGTTCTGAGTACATGAAGGAGAAAAATGTGTTTGAGAATAGCAAATATAGGCTGGTCAAAAGCAAATCTTCCCTGACAAACCTGGTCAAACTATTTATGATGAAATGACTGGATAAGAGAAGAGCAATGATGTTGCTCATCTCTCTTATAATAGGTATTTCCTTATGATCTTCCACAGCCTCTCTGTGTCCCAGTTAGGACATTAAGATCTTAAATATGGGGATTACTAGGCGGGCAAAAATCTGGGTGAGTTTTCAGACACATAGTATGGTGGTAAATGGTTTTGAAATTGCCAGTTAAAGGGTTCCTCAGGGATCAGTGCACACACCATTCAGTATCTTTTCTTCTGCTCAACACTTTTAACCTAGAAGAGGAGACGGGATGCAGCCTAATCAAACCTGGGGATAATTCCAAACTGGGAGGTACACAAGTGCCATTCAGAAGGACTTAAGCTGTAGGAAAGGGATAGTGTCAGCAGAAAACTGCAGCCTGTATGTTGAGACACATGGTTATTCTCCTATCAGAAACACTGACTAGTTCAGCTGAAATATACTTTTGGGACTACAAGGCAGTAAAGTTTTGATAAATGGAACCAAATTCACCTGGTCACTGTTGACCTGCTTGGATTGAGAGGCTGAACCAGGGACCCACCGAGCCTCCTTTTGACCAGAATAGTTCTCCAGTTCCAAAGTCCACAGTTCATTCATGAGACCTTGGCACTGTTGTAAAGCTTTAGGAAGTATGTATGGAAATTCTCATTTTTGTGTGTTTTGTGGGCTTGAGGTGTGCCAGATTGCCAAAAACATTCCCTGAAATTGTCTATCTGCCTCTTTTTCTCTAATTATCTCTGGGGAAAGGGCATTCTATACCCCCATAAACAGTGCTGTTTTGGATGAAATTCTTACCTGACTGCAGGACAGTTCTGTATGATTTTTCTTCTGCTTGTAGCCATAATGGCATTATTTGCATGGACTGATGGAAGAGCCTTCAACACCAAAATAGAATGTTTTGTCTTACATTATGTTACTACCTACAAGTTCCCAGTCATGCTAACATCAGATTTCTAACACTGAAATCACTCATATATTTTTAGCTTTGTTGAAAATGTGTTGATGTCTAACTATTCTTAGTTCAGTGATTCTGTTTCTTAATCTGTTGAAAACTAATCAGAGCTTCAGTCCAGAGATTTGTTAGAAAATTCTCTCTCTGACTGAGATTTCCAAATACTTGCCAGACCAGGTATGATATGTGATGATTTTAAAATCCTATTTCTCCTGAAATTATAGGAATTAATTTTTTTTTTTTTTTTGAAGTATGAGTTGTGTACAAATTTTTAGTACACAACTAAGTTGGGATGTTGTTTTTTCCTAAGATTTTGACATGGTAGTTTGGTAGATGCTAACTTCTTTTTCAGTAAAACATTTTCAAGGGAGACTACCTCAAGGAAGTGAGCATAATAGTCTAGAAGTAAAAAAAAATATCTCTTTTACCACCTCTTTATCCCCAAGGCCACCATCACTGTAAGTTCTTTTACTTAAACTTTTTTTGTAGTTTCTGCAGGCTTTTGATGCGTGTACTCATTTCTGAGCAGTATAAGTAATTTTTGGCCTTTCCCTTCTAGATTTTTTTTCTGGCATTGAGTTTCTTGTATTGCCTCTTTAATTATATTTTTTTCCTATAACTTCTTAATTTTCACATTCTTGTATTTTAGAGAAAGACCTGGTATTGAGAGAATCTGTAAACTCATATGATGTACTTGAAAGTAGAGACTTGACCATCCAGTGATAATAATTGTTTTCTGCCAGTACAGGTTCTTCTGTCTCCTTACAACAGAATGAATGTCTGTCCACATGTTTGAAATGGATTTCTATTTATACTTAGGCCTATTCACATTGTTTGAAACATTTTAACACTACCGAGCTGTAACATATACTGGAAAGACTTTCGCAGTATTAGGAAGAAGGCAGGGTAAAGAACAGGGCTTGAAGGTTTTCGTAGTTCAGTTCTATTTAAGGGAAATATAACAAAAAATCAATGTTAATCTACCATTTAAGAGATTTCTTAGAATTTGTCCATATAACTCCGGTTCCCTGGTGCCTTTCATGCCTTTCTTCCTTTTTTCTCTCCTTAATTTCTTTCCTATTTGGATTCAAAATGCTCTGAAAGCATGTATTTATTATCAGGGCAGTTTTTGACTCATGATTTCAGAGGGACAGTCTGGCTCCAAGCACATTTGAAGAGACATCTAATGGCAGCCCTAATGGTTCCAGCCCTTGACCATAACCTCAACTGAAGCTTCAATTATCCGTTCTTGTCCCATAAAAATCATTCCACTACTTCCTTCACCATTCATCTTGTCCGGATTTTATCTATTATTTTTCTTTTACATTATATGGGTGATTCAGAAATAGAAAAAATGAAATCTAAAAAGGCAAGGTCCTGGTGCTGCCAGATTGTTTTACATAGGTTTCAGTACGGTCTGTGAGCATTTTGTCATTGATGACACTGGGAGAAGAATGGGCTCTACGTGCTCATTGTAATTCAGTGGCTCAGTTGAAGAGTGCACGGTGTCACTAATAAGCTCCCTTCAGAGAACAGTAATGGGAAACTGGTTTCCTGGCACCAGCTGTGTACCTTACTGTGCCCTGCTTCTGTTGAAAATGGAAATGACATATGAATTCTACTGGTCAGAATGTATTATGGCAACATGCAGAAAGGAGCAAGTTTCATTTTCCACAACAGAAAGGAAGATACACTGTAAAGGCTAAATGTTCCAAAGGACAAGCATCTTGGGTATACTCTGGGTAAAGGATAGGTGTCCTGGGAACACTTTGTGTTAAACAGAGTTGAATGTCTGACAGCAAAGCAGGAGCAGTCAGACGTGCAAAACTGGCTGAAACATTGAAGAAAAAAAAAGCTAATTACATGTTTAACTGAACCAATGATAAACCTGGGATTGTTGAGACTTCTTTATTATTATTTAGGTTTTGTTTTCCTTTGTAATATTTGTTTTGTTGTAATTGACTGATGGGTAGAATCTTTGTCCTGAAAGACCAATTTTATTATTCATCTCAATCTTCACCTTTCACACAAGATGGAATCTCAAAGGCAGTCATAGCTATAAGCTCTCTCTTCAGTGCCTCTGTAGGCTGCCTTTTGAAGGTTAAGTGGCACCAAAATTCTTTCTTTTCTTTTCTTTTCTTTTCTTTTCTTTTCTTTTCTTTTCTTTTCTTTTCTTTTCTTTTCTTTTCTTTTCTTTTCTTTTCTTTTCTTTTCTTTTCTTTTCTTTTCTTTTCTTTTCTTTTTTTCCTTTTTTTAAAATTCTTTTTCCATTTATCACAAGATCCCATCTTCCCTTTTGAAGCTTATAGTGTCTATTTCTTGTGCATTACCTCTAGTCCTCTTTTCTTTTTTCTATTTCTCTTTTAGTTTTCCTCTGGTCTTCAAGTTTTGTCTGTGCAATTCCTTGGAGTTTCATGCTGGAGACGCATGACTTCTCTGCAAGCTTTCAAGAGCCACAAATGAAATGAGCTTAGGAATTCCTTGTCTCTTGATACTAAGAGCAAAAAAAATTCCATAAATGCTGTAGTTTTGCCTGTCAGTTACTGAAGTCTGTGAGAAATATATGGAGTAATGCGAGGAAAAACAGAAAGTAGAAAGAGTCTTTATCTAATGTAGAGGATCATTATTAATTCCTGTCCTCTAGAACAGAGTTTAAAAGCAACTAAAATCCATTACATTCAATAGCAGATATTTTAAAAGTCTCTGCAGAATGTTTCGAGATGTACTATATTGGAGTTACAATGTATCTATATTTTTGTACACTTCTGTCTTGTTACAAGTGAAGATTTTGCTCTTACACCATCAGAAGAACTGATTTTCTAATAACTACAATTGGTATCTTCATAGATTCAGTTGCACCTGGATTACTGCCTTGTCCAATGTTCTCAACCAAACAGCATCTACAATGTCAAAATGTAATGTGCAAGAAAATATTAGAGCTTGCAGGAAAAATTCTGTAGACTTGGAAATCCCTGACTTTGATTCAGCGTTGCTTTCACCCCGCAATGTACAGCAAGGGAGAATCATGGTCTTTGAAGTGTCTCTGTTTCAACTGAAAAAGACAAAATCACCTGAGCTCTTTCAAAAGCTATGGGTCATGTTGTCTTCAGTTCAGATTTTCCTTCTTTCTTCCACTTATGCTGTCTATTTTCAGCAAACATCAGAAGTATCTTCCCATGAAAGGCCTTTTGTGAATCAGATCTTAGAAAACTGGTATACATTATCTTCACCTATTTTTCATCTTCATTTCTAAAATGGCCCCAGTTTCTTCCTGCAGTAAAGATGCAGGAGAAATCAGAGAAACTACCTTGGTAGTTGCAAGAATGTCAGCCAATTTTTTCCCCCACATTCCTCACTTCAAGAGAAAATCCTGTCTTGGCACAATTCTATAGTATTCTCTTGAGTAGAAGAGCTTAGTATCACAGATTATTATCCTTCAATTTTCTTTACTCTTCTCCTCTCTTTTTCCTTTCTTTTTGTTTATTCTTTTCTTTTTGTTTGTTTGTTTGTTTTGGTTTTGTCTATTTTTGGGAGGTTTGATTGGCTTTTTATTTTCCCTCTAGTTCTTGAAGCATTATTACAATATACCCCATACTCATTTTTATGGGGTGTAAAAAACCTAAAAAATGAAAAATGCAATATTTCAGTTTCAAAACTATTTGTATGGTGTAAACTGAACTGCATTGCTACTTTGGATTATGGAAGCCAAGAGTGGCTTGGATTTAACAGAGAACCCAGGCAGCCTTTACTCTGTATCAGTCCATCAGCAAAGTAAGAGTGCTTCTAATAATTTGGCAGAGAAATAGTTACTCAATATGTTATGCCATTATAGTTAGATCGGAATTTGCATACATATGTGTTGCAGATAAACTTACCTGTACTTAAAAAAAGTTAGAAAGGAGCATTTGCAGATCTGTTATTTTCACTAACAACCCTTTTTAAAAAATTTTCTTTTTACTTTACATTTATTTGCATTTATTTACATTTATAGGAGTCCATGTAAGGAAGAATGTAAAGAAGAATGATATTTAACCTGACAAAAAGAAAACTCTAATTTCTTTCTGCCCTCTCACTGAAAGTTTGATCAGCGAGAGGCACTTGTCACCTTACTCAGGAATCAGTCATAAAACAAGCTGCTCAAGGATACAACTAAGACAATTTAGCATTTGTCTGATTTAGCCTTTTCCCAACTTGCTTATTCTTATACACCTTTGAAAACCAATAAGAAATATCGTAGGCCTTTGTCAGAACAAATCACTGAGTAACTTTGTATATCATTACATATTAGTGCAAGCTTTCTACAGGGAATTATCAGACAGGCACTCTGCTGCATATAATAAAATAGAATAAGCTGCACCATGTATCTCTTTCCCCATACTGTATCACAATTCATGGTAAAGCCACTGAGAGTTTATTTGAAATCCTCTTTGCAGACATTTTCTCTGTTTTCCATCCACTGATGTATTTTGATTTTCCTTTTGTTTTGTTTTAACTGAAGAACCCGTGGCTATGAGAAATATATGCTTTTAGAATTGGGCATAATATTTTGTGATATATGCTCTTTTCCTTACTAGTTATAAGAAACCAGAGCTGGCACTTGTAACTAATAATTCTTTACAGCAAAAAGTGTTTTTACAGCCAACAAAAGGGCTTATAGATTGCTGACAATAACTTCCACTAAACATAATTACTCTCGTTTTTAAAAATCATGGGGAGTTTCTAGACTTAACAAGCATTCTGGAATTCTCAGTTACATCTATGGTCATTTATGTATGGTAGTACAAATTGTCTCCTCAGGTTGCATCCACTGAACATCAACTCATGTTTCAGATTTTGCCAGGAGCAAATTCTTGGATTTTTTGATCAGTGCCTGTTCCAGGTTTCGTCTTCAAATGGCTAACTTACAAAAAACTGAAGATTTCATTTTGAAAACTCCATTTTCTTCTGTTTCTTTTTTTCTAATTCTCTTTCAGATGAAATTATTGTGATTTGGGAGTGACATAAGAGTGTGGCCTGCAGAAAATAATTATTTTCCATGTGAGATTAGTGCAGAATATAATTCAGTGGACCATCAGCATCTAGTCCCTTCCTAGCATCTCAGAACTGAAAGGAGCTGACTCCAAATGTTTTTAACTTCTAACATTAATCAGATGTTCACAAAATTTTCTAATTAATTATATGCACTTGTTTTCAGTTTTCTGAGTGACCTTTCAAACAGTGAGTTCTGCAAAAATTAAGACAGTCTATTTTTCTGTGCTCTATGAAAAATGAAAATGATTAATGTAAATGAAGAACATTTAACTATTGCGAAGTAAATGTATATGTATAGGTAAATGTAAAAAACCACACACATAGATTCATATATACATATACATGTATGTAATTCCAATTGTGTATTCTTCTTTCTAGCTCTCTACTTGACATCCTAATTTAGAAATCAATAAACCCACTGTAGGGAACAAAAATTCATTATTTTGATTAGAGCATCACTCTCCATACCACCAGTATCCTAATGTGTGTTTATAAAATTTGTCCTCTTTTTTGAAATTGAAAGGACACCAACAGGCTTGACAGACATATTTCAAAGCAGATCTATTGTAGATATGGATTAAAATAAAAACAAAACCCTAAAATACCCTCTGGGTCCCTTTCAACTCAGCATACTCTGTGATTCTCTGAAAATAGTTTGGAGGTCTTCTTCTTCTTCTTCTTCTTCTTCTTCTTCTTCTTCTTCTTCTTCTTGTTCTTCTTCTTCTTCTTCTTCTTCTTCTTCTTCTTCTTCTTCTACTACTACTACTACTACTACTACTACTACTACTACTGCTAATTTGGTCTCTTCTGCTACAGAAAACTTGAAGAGTTTTTATCCAGGTCTAATGAGTGCATGAATGATGATCACAGAATGGCAGAACCATAGAACAGTTAAGATTAGAAGTGACTTCTGCTGATCTTTTTGGCCCAAACCTCCTGCAGAGGCCGTGTCACACAAAGCAGGGTACACAAGAACACATCCAGGTGAGTTTTTAGTGTCTCCAGAGAGGAAGAGTCCATGACCTCCCTGAGCTGCCTGTTTCAATGCTCTGCCACCCTCAATAGAAAGAGATTCTTCCTCGTGTTTAGGTGAGAATTGCTGTGTTTTTGTTTATGGTCATTGCTCCTCGTGCTGTTACTGAGCACCATCCTCCTCACACCTGCCCTGGAGATATTCCTAAGCATTGAGAGCCCTCTCAGTCTTCTCTAGACTGAACATGGCCAGTTCCCACAGTCTCTCCTCATGAGAGATGCTCCAGACCCCTCATCATCCTTATGGGCCTCACTGGAACCTTGTCACAATTTGGACACGCAGGCACCGGTAGTTCCTGGTACCATGAATGAGGCAGGGACAGGACTGATGTCAGCAGGGAATGTTCTCTTTATTTCAAAATCTGACTCCGTTATATACAACTGTACACAAGTGACCAATTATTGGTCAGAGGTGTCACCACCCCATCAGTCGTGTTGGTGAACATTACCATCACTCAAAAAGACTCCTCCTTGAGAAGAGGAATGTAAAAACATATTATTTACATTAAAAGCGTGGGAACTCTGCTCAGAGTTCTGTAAACATCAGAAGGCTTAGTAAAATCAGAAGTCAATTTTAAAACATGTAGAAATAAGGGTGACAGAACCTCTCAGTAGTTCCTTTTCTTTCTTGTACTGAGGAGTCCAGAACTGGACACAAGATGCCAGATGTAACCTCAGTAGGGCCCAGTAGAGGGAGAGGAGCACCTTCCATGACCTGCTGGCAGTACTTCCCTATTTATGCCAGGATTCTGTTTTCCCTCCTAGCCACAAGGGCACATTGTTGGGTCATGGTCAACCTGTCATCCTCCAAAACCCCCAGGTGCTTCTCCTCAGAGGAGGTCTGACCCCAGCCTGTGCTGGTGCTTGGGGTTATTCCTCTCCATGTGCAGGACCCTGCACTTGCCCTTGTTGAACCTCATTACCTTTCTCTCTGGCCAGCTCCCCAGCCTATCAAGGTCCCACTGAATGGCAGCACAGCCTTCAGGGGTATCAGCCCCTCCTCCCAGCTTTGTATCATCAGCAAACTTGCTGAGAGTCCATTGTATCCCTTCGTACAGATCATTGATAAACAGGCTGAGTAAGACTGGACCCAGTATTGATCCCTGGGGAATGCCACTCACTACAGGCTTCCATCTGGATTCTGCTCTGTTGATCACAAACCTCTGGGCTCTGCCATTCAGACAGTCTTTTATTCACCTCACTGTCCTTTCCTCTAATCCACATTTCCTGAGCTTATCTGAGAAGATTTTATGAGTGACAGTGTCAAAAGCTTTGCTGAAGTCGAGGTAGACAACATCCACTGCTCTCCCCTCTTCAATCCATCCATCATAGAAGGCTGACACTTTGGTCAAGAACGACTGATGCTGATCTTCTGTTTAAAATCTCCCAATTTAGACATTTATCTGTGTAGAGAACTTTTTTTTTTTAACTTTGCCATGTATGTAGAAGATAATGTATGCTCTTGGAGATGCTTTCCAGACTGTACACTTTGGTGTATCTACAGAAACCTGAAAGTCTAGTTTATGAGCATCAGCAACATCTCTATTCAATCTCTCTTGGAATATTTGAGGAAGAACTTAACAACTGACTAAAATGTCCATCTACTGCCTGTCCTTGCCAGGTGAGCTTGAAAAATGTGCTACAGAAAAGATAACAACAGGAATGCTTTAAATTGACCTACTCTTCTAATCAATTTTCTCTGTTATGTATTAATATAGAGACTATGGATCATTAAATGTTTCTATAAAATAATATTATTAGAACCATACAGCATGGGTGTGAGAAGCTTTGATTAAATACATGCACTATATCTTTAATGAGCTTTATCACTGTGCTTGCAAGTATCCATTACTTCATTTCCCATGGTAGGAACGGTTCATGTTTTCTCTCTTTTCATTCATAAAGCTTTTTTCTAGCAATATTTTTATAATCTGTGCAGAAGAATTGAGAACTGGAACTTTTTAATTGTGACAAGACTTTTTCCAGCAGGCCAGAATAGAGGAATTAAGCTTCAAAATCCGCACGTGGTTTGAAATGGCACCTGAATGTGTCAGGTGTTGTTCCATGGGGTGTGATAACACAAAAGCTTATATATAAAATCTCATCTTATGTAGTAATTTCAGGTCTTTAATCTCTGTTGCTAGTCCATTTCTGTATCTCTCTTCAAGAAATTAATCATCTCCACAATTTCAGACTGGGACTAAAATATCCAAAGAGCTTTCCACAGTCCACTGTACCCTACAGTGTTTAAAGTTAATGAGCCTAATACTGGTGATACCAATGTTTATCTTAACAGTATTTGCATGCTTTTAATGAGAAATTTGATATGATTTTTTTCACTGGTTTTAATGCTCTATTAGTTTTCTATTTTCTTGCTGTTCAAATAAATTTGATTTCTTCTTCCACAGTAATGTTACCAAAGTCATCATTTTTATTTGTAATTAATTCATTTTAAGCTATTAATTTTACTTGCAGTCAAGTTGCTCTAACTGTAAAAAAAATCTTATATTTATATCGCACATCTGAAAAAATATCATTGCTCTTGGAGGAATTTAATTATTTTTGTTTGTGTGGCTTGTTCTTTTTTTCAAATAACTGGACAATAACTTCCTGTCTTTCTGCCTTCGCAATAAAGTGTATGATTTTCACTCTCAAATGACAGTGCATATGTATCTTGTAGAAGTGTTCACTTGTACAGGTATTTTTCAGTCTAACAGAACAAAAAATCTGATTTTATTAGCAAATTTTTTTTCAAATTAATGAGTCCATTTTCATGTTCTAGATCCTGTAGAACTCAACACGCTCTTAATGACAAAGTAATGCATGATAATAAAGTGATACATATATGATAGTAAAGCAATACTACTGAGACCAAGCCTTTTTCTCCTGGCAGCAATCCCATACACTTGAAGGTAATCAGTGCACAAAGGGATAGTGCTGGCTGCAGTTGCTGTAATGAATTCTGTATTCTTATGCTCTCTTTAGGTAAATAATTTTTTTAGGAAATCTCAGTGTCTCCTGAGATTGTAAATTAAGTTATATCAAACATTGGGGTTGGGAACGTGGTGTGTTTTGTTTTATAAATATGATTTAGGTCTCTTTACAGAAAAGTATTGTTCTCTGTGGGATGATTTCTCATTGATTCTTATAAAACAAAATGTGTGACTGTCAAAGGGAAAAAAATAATCTTTTGTGCTCATTGAAGGAATTCTAATTGGTGCTGGTATTAATGGATAAAAAAATCCCAGCTTGTCAATAAATTTATATTTTATAAAATTATTTGTATACAGCAAATTATAAGCTTAAAGCTTTTGGAATTCCAAATATAGGTGTGCTAACATTAACATGAAGCGGAAATGTGTTCATAAGAAGGGATTCTGTGATAACTTGGTATATATTTTATCAGGAATTTCAAGTTGGAAATAAATGTAGTAAACTCACAAGTTAAGGGTTGTCATTATTCACTCAAAAACATTGCTTTGTGAGATAAAATTCTTGTCAAAACAAACAAACAAACCAACAAGGAAATATTCACATATTCCCTTTGAGGGATCTCAGGAGACAAGAAAATGGAAGCATATAGAAATGACTGTACGAATTTTAACTTGTTACAAATACTGTCCTTATCTCTCTACAGCAATATCTATGAGGTTCTGCATCAATTTTTTTAGATGGCTTCACTGCCTTAATAGATCATGAGATTGTAGGGAAGTGAGAAAATTCTTCAGCATTAACCAATATAGAAATTGGCACCTGGAATTTTCCACTACTACACAACAGTTCAAGATCATGAAATTTAGTTTGACTAGATAAAGGAATTTTTTTTCCCTGTATTTGTAACTATTCATAGCTCTAAAAGTGAGAAAAAAATCCTCACAGTAATTCCCAATTCAGTCATTTGAGAACAGTTTGCTGCATAATAATAATTCTGATTTATAAGATTCTTTAAATGCTGTTTTTAAAAAATTACTTCCCATGCTACACAGATCAAATATGGTAAAAAAATTGTTGATCAGAAAAGGCAAAAAAAAAAAAGTCAAAGACTATTTGGAAGGTAAGGAAGTGTTGAGATGTTGTTTTAAACCTTAAGTTTAGTCTCCAGTTTTTGAAAATAATATCTGAGATGGGGAAGACTGGCAAAGAGAGTGCTTTTATCAAAATTGCCACTTGTGTCTTTTTAAAATGTTCTCTAGTGAACTTCTCTTATGCAACACCGTCAAAAAATGAAACTTGGGAAAGATCACAAAGAAAACTGAGGAAGTTAAATTCTCATAGATCAAAAAATGAAAATAAGGTCTGCTGAAGGACTAACGAATACGATAGACCATGGTTTGTTCCATTTTTATCACAATAGCTAACTAGAATCCTAAACATTAGAGCAAAATAGCCACATTTCAACAATACATGAATGTTTATATCCTTCTTTCACTCCAAAATAATGTACTTCCCTATTGAGTTGCCTGTTTAATACACACAGCATAAAATCTACAGACTGTAAATAAATTGAGGCTTTCTCACGTTTTTTATTTCTGGTAGCATTCTACAACCTTGTATGGATGGGATATTAACGTACATGCCATTCAAAACCAATTCAGGTTGAGTAAATTAACATCTGTAAAAGAAGAAGAAATGAAACATGCAAATTAAATCAAAGCTAAGAACTGTCAAATTGGTTTTTGGAGGTTGCTTAGCATTTTTTCTAAATATCACCTAGAGCCACAGGGTACAGGAATACTCACATCAGAATGGTCAGTCTTCTGGCATTGATTTTCAAAATACATGCCAAGCAATTTGCACTGTGTATTGCACAAATGTCAGTCAGAGGTAGAAATATGGCCACAAGGGAGGACTGTTAAAATACAACAGAGCATCAAAATCCCAACTTTGGTGGAACAAAGTTCAGCAACAGAAGTTAGTGTTCTAATAAAGATCAGGGGAATCATAATTAAAAGGGGTAAATTTCACTCTTTCTCCTCTTTACCTCAGCTCATACTACTCCCTTAAATTCTTTGAAATTCAGATTTAGTGACAATATCGAACTAAGAAAGATAAGCAGTCTCCTATGTTCTATCTCCTCCCTTATACTTTTCTACCTATGGAAAGAGTATATCAATGTAAAATCACCAAATGAAGTTTCCTGTGTTTTCAATCACAGAGGAAAAGACAGTTCAGAAGAATTTGACCTTAAAAAGTATAAATATTTGATTGCAGTAGGCAAACAAGACCAAGGTCTTTAGAGATGTAGATTCAAATGCATTTCAGTCTCAGATGCAGTAAATTTTCCTTATGGTTTGTAGACAGATATGAAGATGTATTTTGCAAAAAACTATAACTCTTGATCAAGAACAAATTAAAAGCAGAGAATTATAAATTTATAGTGAAAGTAAACTAGAAAAATATTTTTATTTTGTTTTTAATTTTCAACCCATGCCATGTTAGTCTCTAGATTGAACTTTGAATTTCCTAGATCTGCACTTTAATGAATTTCTGTTTTAAAGGCAACTAGGAATAACAAACCCCATATTTCTCTTTGATTAATGTAGTTCCAAATACCCCTGCAGTGCCAAGATTCAACAAACAAAACAGTAGTTTCCAGTCATGTAGTCATTTAATTTCTAAAGTGTATAAATGAATGATTTGAAACATACACAGACATACTATATATAGCGCACAAAAAAGAATATGGAAATATTTTAATACATTCTTTAAGTCTTTTCAAGGTGCAATATCAGCTATTCATAAATATTCATGTATTTTAGTGTTTACATAAAATTATATAAATAAAGGAACACACACAAATATAAATATGTATATTTGTATGCATAAATATAATTTGCATGTACTGACAGGGCAATTCTGCTATCTGTATTTTTTCCATTTTTAAAATTTTGGAATGATAATCAAGAATGAAAAGTTATCTATCACGGTGCAAAGCATTTTAGTTTAATGAAGAGTAATATCATTGGTCTGCATTTCTTCTATGTTTCTTTTGATATTACAGGTTTTCTAAAGTTTCAGTGATGAAAGGAAGTAAATAGAGTTTTGACAGATATTCAATTTATGGTCATTGCTTGCCAAGGTCATTGTTTAACTCATTTTTTTGTCCTTCTGTTTTGTGCCAGTCTTGTAACTGAATGAAATAATAACCTGTTGATTCTGATCTGAAGCATCATTAGAATACATACTTCATTCATTGAATGGCATCAAGATTGGATTTGTGTTTAAATGTAACAAACTTTGCAGTTTGGAGCAGACTACATAGGAAACTGTTGGACTGTATGATGCCTGAAGCCTTGGACAGAACATTTATCAGCACAGTCTGACTACCCAAACTATTTCCATCTGTCCATAGTATGACATCATAATGGGAATTCTGAACAGAAAAGGCAGCCCGGGGTCATTGCTAGAAGAGCTCTGAAGCCATCTGCCCCAAGGGCAGGTGGAAATTGAAGTCAGCTGCAGCTGAGGTTGCACAGAAGGATGATATTCAGACCTGTTGTTGTGGAATCACCTGGAGCTTTTTATCCTCTGAAATGGCTCATATAAGGCTGAGTACAGAAGCTGTAGTTATGCAGACACCTTGCTGTTTGCAGTGAGATTGTAAGCTGGAGATTTATGAATATCTAAAGGACTCATAAGAGCAGCTTTCTTTGAAGAACAGCAAATCCCATTCTGTTTTTGAAAACTGTATAGAAATGCACTTCCTCCCCTCTTTACAGCTATTTAAAACTTACAAATGTAGATATATAATTTTTTTTCAATAATTAAATCAAGGTAATATATTGATGGAAATCTTTCATGTTGATTTACACAGCAAGTCAAAGTTTATATATAGTTTAAATACATATATGTACTTTTTGCACATATATATAATCAAAAGGTTGCCTATGTTCTGTATTAAATGAATTATACTCTGGTAATATTTTCCAAAGTAAGCCACATTAGAAAAACCATCCCTTGCATATTTATCAGAGGCAATTCTAAATTTTTATCTCAGTCTAATGCTAGTTCAAATCCATTAATTTAAATTGATTTACGTTAGTGTAAGACTGGTAGAATATGAGCTAGAAAGAAAGAATCAGGTCAACACTTTTTAATCAGAATTTTAATATTCACACAGTCAGGGTGGTATGTAGGTTAACTTCATAACAGCTCCATAAAATGAATTGATGCACAGTACTGTATCATGCCAACATAGCATTACAATCTATAATTTAAAACTTTTCCTTTGAAACTTTGTTAAATACAGATTAAGAAAATAGATGGAAAGAGTCCCATCATCTATCAAGTAGATAAAACTATAGATCAATGAACATGCATAGGCATTCTTCTTTGTCATCTCCTGTGCTGTGTATGAGTAATACAACCTTGATTAGCTGAGAAATTTCTGTAGACTTGTACATGTTTCTCTACTTTATATATATTCCATGGTTTAATATAAATCGCTGCTTAATTATACTGACTCTTTGCCATAATAACCATCACTGTTGATTTCTTCACAGAACAATGAACTGGTTCTATAATTATTAAATGCTTGAAAATCATGTTTCTCCACTTTTCAGAAAGAAAACAAAGTATCAAATGCACCAGTTTTGGTAACGATGTTGTGTAGGTGTTTGCAATATATTTTCAAAGCACATGGCTACTGCTAATATTTTTAAATGCTAATATTTTTAAATTTTTAAATTTTTATTTCTGCTCTGGAAAATAAAAGTTGTCCCAGACATTAGAACATATCAGTAGCTGCTTTTACTTTTTTTCCTTTAAATCAGAAAAGTAAGAACACTCTGATCAGGTTTTGTTCAATGATAGACCAATTACTATGCAGAAACCATGTGTGTGAGATTAAGCGCTGACAGATTATTTGTTAATTTATGCTGAGATGACTTCCTGGAGCTGTGATAATAAATGGACTCTAGGACGATTGTCTTGGGTGATAAACTTTTCTTGTTCATGTCCCCTGCTCATGCCTACATGCTCAGCCACCCCAAAGTCACTCCATATCCAAAATGACTGTTCAAATTTAGTATCCATATTTTCAAAGTGCTCTTTTCTACTCCCTTCACCCTAATTGCCCTCTTACCCCGAAAAAAAAAATCTTGGTTTGAATTTTCCTTTTTTTTTCTGACTCATCTCATATTTCAATGCTATATAACTATCATCTCCATCTCTATTCCCAGTGGGTTTTAGTACTGTATATCTCTCCATTTCATCAGTCAGTAGCAATGAGCATGTATGTGATAAATTAAATTGATGAGCCAGGAGGGGGAAAGAAGCCTACTTATCTGACTACCGTTTTCTTTTAAGTGGTGAAATAAAGCATTCCAAATGAAGAAAAATAACTTAAATAACTTTATGTGGATTACCAGAAAATGCTGTCTCTATCCTTGTGACAAATATGTGAGGTACAAATTTTATGAGGTCTGCAACTAGTTATTTTATCAACCTGCTTTTTCCATGTGAGAAGTCTAGCTAGAAAATAGACTAGCTATCTATTTCGCAGGTTTATTTGTGGACTTGGCAGTGCTGGCTGAAGGATTGGACCTGATAGTCTCAGAGGACTTTTCCATTCTAAATTATTCTATGATCTGTAACTCTCATGTCATTTTGTTGGACAGTTCCTGCAGGGGTACAAAGAAGAACCACTGTCACTGACACCTATTACAATTATAACTAATATGTACCCGTTTGTATTTTTTCCTTTCAGATTGGAAAAATATGAATGTATTAGGTATAAATTGCAAGACTTTGGTACTTTAGGGTGCTCTTCATGGGTGACCTCTCTAGGAGGCCAAAGAATGCCTGGCACAGGTGGTTCCAGATGGCTGTAAAATGGGATCCACCACGGGACACAGCTAATCCCACCAAGAAAGCTGATGGCACCTCTGATAGCATATTTAAGAAATTCACAGAATCACATAATCACAGAATCACAGAATCACAGAA
>VZSR01001685.1:13050579-13083744 GCA_013398615.1 Brachypodius melanocephalos | reverse complement strand
GCCTTCTTGGCCACCAGGGCACATTGCTGGCTCCTGTTCAGCCGGCTGCTGACTAGAACCCCCAGGTCCCTTTCTGCCTGGGCACTGTCCAGCCACTCCGTCCCCAGTCTATGACATTGCAGGGGGGTGTTGTGGCCAAAGTGCAGGACTCAGCACTTGGACTTATTAAACTTCATTAATTATTAAATTCTCAATGAGGAAGGAAGGAGAAAAATGCTGAGAAACATCAGAAGGAATTGAGTTGCCAGAGAAGGAGGAGGGCTCCATGGCAGAATAGGCACACACCTGAAGTGACTGACATCCAGAGAGGAATCACACCGGAGCACAGGAAAAGGTGATGAAGGAAAGGGAGAAGAGGGGAACCACTAAGCACAGATAGTTGCTCACCTGAAGAGACCAAGTATAACCTGCCACAATAATAGTGGGGAAAGAGAGGTGTCTGAATTTGAGCCTGGCAAGGGGGAGGAAAGTGCCTAAGTGTTTGGTTTGATTTTTCTTTCTAGTTTGTTTTGTTTTTTGTTTCCCAGTACATGAATCAATAATTTAATATTTATGTTAACTGGAAAATTAAATTTCTCAAGTTCAGATTACTTTGCCCATAACAACACCTAAAAAGTCATCTCTCACTCTTTGTTTCCCTATGAATTTTCTCTCTCCTGTTCCTCTGGTTTTCTCCCTCATTCCACTGCAGGTGGAGAAGTGAGCAGTGGTGTGGGTGCCTGGCTGCTGGCAGGGGCCAACCCACCACAGTAAGATCACCAAGTGGTTACCAAGACCCTTGTAAGTGAGCATCCTATTGGTCTTATCAAATTAAGGATTTCTGTATGTTATGCACTATTTTGATCGTTTCTGGATCTTCTAGGGTAAATGTAATATCGTGACTATACTTAACATTTTTTTTTTAAATCTCAATGCATCTTTAGCTGTAGAATGACCAATAAAAGTTCCATGATATTAACTTCAGGAGAAGGGGTTAAAACACAGACTGACTTGAAACATGAGAACAAAATGGAAGAGAATTCAAGTTGGTGGAAGAAATAAAATGCAAGCTGCAGTCAATATTGTCATCAAACCATCAAAGGCATCTGAAAAGCAAACAGCACCAGGTGAGAAATACTTTTCTAATGAAACCCAAATGTCAAAAACATATGACATTTCATCACATTCTTTCAAAAAAATCTGCTAGAAAGACCTGCAGCACCAATCACCATCTGTTGAAACATCAATGACATCAAAATTTGATAATGATTTTTCCATACATTCTTTTGAAAAGTGACATGACCATTTTTGTATTTTAAACACAGTTAAATACTGTGCTGTTCTTTAATGTCCTTAATAGCTTTATAGAATAAAATTTGTTCTTCTGTTCTCCCTTCTTTTAAAAACAGACTCAGCAAATATAAACTTCCACATTGCTGTCTGAGTCAAAGACCTTTTTTTGATGCAGAGGATATACATTGGCCTTTAAATGTTTGTTTAAAGGAACATAAACTCTAATATAAAAAGAAAAAAAAAAACCAGTAGTCCCTACATCCTCGAAATAGGTGAATTTGGTCAAAGAAATAGAGCTGCAATGCTACCTGTATTACAGCTTTTAAAATTAAATAGAAACCATAGCCTATAGCTTTTATAAAGGGAAAGGTCTCTTATTCCCAGGATAGATGAATTTCTTTTCCAATACCGGTTTCTACTTGCTTGAATATTTAATGAAATTACTGTGTTAATTGCAATAGAAACTTTTAAGAGTGATTAGTTAATTTTCACATTTGTCAGTCTTTATAAAATTGATGTATTTTTATAGTCTTTCGGTTTTATTTTGATTTGTTTTCATTTGTGGAGAGCTTCAATCAGACTCTTTTCTCCAAAATTTTTAGGAAAAACTCAGAAAATATTATTTATGATTCATGTCTTTGAAACACCAGAAGTAAATTTAAATAGTCTCAAATTCCTTCCTATGATACTGTTTTTTCAGGTTCCACTTTTCTGTACATAAAATAGTCTTAATCATCCATATTTACCTCTTAGATACATTAATCCTCATTCATTTGAAAAGGATCAATTATTGGTTTATATTTTTCCTTTCCATTCTGCACCACAATACCTCCTACTCTTGTGATCCTGGCTGTGAGAAAACCAATCTTCAACTTCACAGTTTCACAAGTGAATATTGGTTTTAAGGATTTCTTTTTTTTTTTTTTTAAGGCTGAAAAGGGAAGTAAATTTGTTGTAAAAGTTTCTTCTGCTCTGCTACATGGATAGCAAGAAATTCAGGCTTCTTGACTTGACATATTCCTTCCTATGAAGAAATCTTATGCTTAGACCTTTGTGTAAAAACATTTTGAGACAAATGCTCAGATGCACTTTGCTTAGCTAGCCTTCCCTCTGTGTGTGTGCACCTATGCACAAATGCCTGGCTCTAATTATAGGTGCAATATGTCCTTGTTCATTGGAGCCAAATGAAGCTATTTCATTGCTCACTCTGGCTGCCAAACTAAGCATTGGGTTGACTGCCACTTCTGGTGCTTCTGAACATGGGCCACAGACCCTGCTTAAGATGGCCCCAGCTGCTGCATGGTTAGAAATAAGGAACACCAAGTTCACCTCTGTTGAAATTTTTTCCCAGCCTCATTTACTTCACTCCTATCAACCATTCCCAAGAGCATTTTGTCTAGTGAGGGGCTGGGCAAGTGAACTCTGATAGCTTATTCTTGGAACAATGAAATGCCAGCTCTGAGACTCTTCTGTCCAAACAAAAATACACAATAATTCAGTGATTAATTTGAGAGGAAAATTTCTGCTATTCTGGAGGCACTTGATTGCAGAATTCTTTATAATCATTCCTTTAGTTTAAAGTCACTGTGGTAAACTATATTCTGGTTGATCTGCATGTGCTATTCTGGACCATGCATCACGCAAAGGAGATAAACTAGGTGAGTCTTACAACATCTTTATATATTTGACACTTCTATTTAAGCATAACACATTCTGCAAGAGGAAAAAAGTACTGACATGTTCTGCTCAACAACATTGAATGCATTACACTTATTAGTTAGTACAAATAACAGACATGCGTACAGGTCATGGAATGCAGTTTAATATATTTCATATACATTAGTTGTTCCAAGAGCAAGATACACTATATATTTTCATTAACTCAAGGATGACAACAGAGTTATTTAATGGCATTGTGTAACACACTACAATTAAAGATTAAAATAATGAAAATAGCTGACAGGAAGAATTTAAGTTATCTGGAATATTCTCTGGTATTAATTCTTAATATTGCAATGTGATGTTTAATAAAGACTGACAAAACCAGCTAATTTAAAATTTAAAATATAATAATTTTCTTGGTACAATAACATCTTTCTAAGAATTCCATGTAAAGTGTTGAATTCTTCTCAAATTCACCATTTCTGTCCTAAAATGGCAAGAAGACATCGCAGTTGTTCTATGCTCAGACTGGACATCAATATTCAACATATGCTATGAAACACCATGAGTGTGATACACTGGCAAATGCCTCAAGATCCTCTGTTCAGACAGCCCTGAGAAGTCAAGATGAACACTGTGCATACAGTAGCTTCTTGTGCAGCTTCATTCTTCTGCTGTAAAACCTTAGCACTGCTTGGGAGTACAAGGAGAGGAAAATATCAGACACGGTATCCAAATGCAGTTCTGTGATTGTACTGAGATGTGCTGATTTGGCATGCTGAATTTTCATGTCATGTAACCTCAAAGCTTTGTGATGCAATTAATGCATCTTGACTTAATGCATGAGGGGAAGAGGAAAATCTAGGATGAACTGAAAAACTTTCTTTTGAAATTTGTTTCTGATTAGATAGCTTGGGTCTTAAATATTTAGGAGGAATTTTAATATGCTCTCAGATGGCATGAAATAGCCCAATTCTGTGGCAGAGGTCTCAGGTTAGAAGATTGTTAGGACATTAAGACATTATCCTTTTTTCTTCCACAGCAGAGTATGATTATGCTCACGGGAGTAATTGGCTGAGGTGGATAAAGCAGACCAATTTGATTTTTTCAGACAGCCTCCATTCTTCACATTGGCAACCAAGTGCCCTCCCAGGGCACAAGAAGGAAACCTTTGCAAACTCCCTTCTGGATTTCCAGCAAGTGCCTCCTCTGTTTGCTAAAGAAACCCCACAACAAGTTTCTCTTCTGTCCTCTCCGTGTATTTATGTTATAGATTATACTGTGCTGATTGCAAATGTATGTGCCTTCTCAGCAGCCAGCCAGACAAGCCTTGTCTTCTCAGCAATAAATTTCACATTTTAAATGTAAATGCAAAATAAACCTTTCCCCTTCAAGAAAAAAACACAGGGGTCATATTTGGCCTGCAGTTTCCAATGCTTTTCTCTGATAAAATGTTGGGAAACCTGCCATCGAGAAAAGTAATCTACAATTACATGTATATTATGAAAATATATTTTGTATGTATGTGTAACATATTTAAGCATAGAGAAGACTTCTATTCAAGGTCACAAGAAGGACACCATCCTGGTGTCCCTGTCATTTTAATTACTGGTAGATCACAATGCAACTTGTTTCTCCTAACACTACATTTTATACTTCCATTCTCAATTTTAGCCATAAAGTCACAAGATATATAGAGCCACCAATACATATATAGCTCACAATTACATTCATGTTTTGAATACAAAAACTATTTAAAACATAATATTTACTGTGAACATTAAATTCTACACTATGCACCATGCCCACTGACATGCCAATCATTAATTTTTTTTACTTATTCATACATGTTTTTATACTATTCTCCTTAGGAAAAGCCACTGAAGGTAGATAGGGATAGGTTTTGCTGCTTAATGTACATGTATATCATGTATGTATGTATTTACATGTATACATGTATATCAATCCATAGAAGCTCCAGAAGACTGAGGAAGTGAATCTCAGTGT
Organism: Brachypodius melanocephalos; assembly: GCA_013398615.1. Taxonomy (NCBI): domain Eukaryota; kingdom Metazoa; phylum Chordata; class Aves; order Passeriformes; family Pycnonotidae; genus Brachypodius; species Brachypodius melanocephalos. The sequence continues at coordinate 13,078,803 of VZSR01001685.1, read as the reverse complement.
TAAATGTGTGATGATGACAGTTGTTTTCATAGGTGGATTCAGAGGGAGAAAAAACGAAAAAACCCTCTTCTCATCTTGTAGATATGAAAAGGAAAACAAAGAAGTGATCTTTAAAATATCCAGAAAACTCCAGATCTTTTGGTGCTCTAGAAGTGAATGCCAGTACCCTGAACCATTCTATGGAATGAATGCAAGCCAGTGAAGAAAAAAAAAGTACAAATTATTTTCTTTTCCTTAACTTGAAACATTTTATACCCATTTCTTCTCATTTTGCAGAGATATGAGCAGGACCACCCAATCTAAAATATCTTCTTGTTAAACTATTTTTGGTTTACTTTTCTGCATTATTTTAGTGATGAGTCATATATATTAATAGATAATATATTCATGCTTATGTTCAATACACAAGATTATTAATATCCTTGTTTTTCAGCATGTGTAAGAGTATCTCAGTCATGTTTGTGTGGTGACTCAGGAGCAGAAAGTTTTCTCAGTGGTCTACTGATTTGCCAGTTATTTCACCAGGCATATGAAATATCTCAATGTACTTAACACATTTCCAAAGAGCTGAGGATTGTCAAAATATTAGCACTATTTCATCATACTTTCATGGCAAAGAAGTAGCACTAAAAGGGATTACTTGAATTTGAATAGATTTTAACAAACCCCAAGCAAATGTTTGAGCATGGATGTTAGTGCCCTCTCAATGGAGATAATGACCTTTCAGACTAAAGCTCAGTATTCTTGCAGTGCCCAGCATCACAAAATGTATTTCCAAGATGTTGAAAGGGTAGCATCGGGGATGAGGTAGAGAACTAATGGTAAATTCTGAATGATCAAAGTTTCCTCCAGAGACTAAAACATACCATGTATATTCCCTGGCAGCAGCAGGAACACAGAGGAACCTTGAAGTATTTTGTCTCTCTCTTCATCCTATCCCAATTAAGACTATTAATAACTCATTTTATATAATTTCACACTTAAAAACATTGTTCTACACCATATCCATCTATCTACTGTACAGAAATAAAATTTCTCATTAAATATTCCTGCTACTCACATGGTCTCTCTGTGTTATCTTACTGCATAGGTAGCTGTTAAAAATCAAAGATACCTTCAGAATGGACATAGACTTTTATGTAACCCTCTGGCATATTTCGAGTAGCTGAGTTTTGTGAGGAGTTTCCTGCATTTCACTCCATCTCAGTGATAAAGTGTAGAAATTTTGGAAATAATTATGGAAAATATGATTTAGCTGTGTATTTGTATAAATATATGTGCACATATCTCCATTTCATAAGAGCCATACTTACCTTCATTGGGACTGCTAATTGAAATTTTCAAGTTACATTATTAGGTTAAGGAAGAAATTCCTATGACAAATGGAACTGGCAAATTCAATGAGAAATGGGAGACAGATAAAGCATCCTAAATAACAAAGTAATAATTATTTTACCTCTGTGTCATTTACAGTGACACAGATAACTAACAACTGTATTTAACTGACAACCCCTCAACTTTGAGAAATGTTTCCTGTCAAATGGAAAAAATAAGTTTAAGACCAACATTTACACCAGATAAAATAGAAGATGAATCCTTAGCAGACATTACAACCACATGCTCACAGTGCAACAGAGTTTGATTTAAAAAACACAGCATGAATTAACCATCACTAGAATGGCAAATGCAGGTTTCACAAGCCAGTGTTCTATGTTCTGGATCCTTCCTCTCCCATCACCAAGCATCAGTACTTAAAACTGTACAGTAAACTCTTTGAGAGAATTTGTTTTGGTCTCAGAGTGTCTGAGGCCAGAAAGGACCTCTTGAGATCAACCAGAAGGGTGGCCCAACACTTCTGCCTAAGCAGAGTCACCTCCAGACAACTGCTCAGGACCGTATCTAGATATCTTCTGAATATCTTCCAGGAGGAAGCCTCCATAACCTCTCTGCAACTCGGGCAGTTCTTGGTAACCCTCACCCTGCTACAAAGGGGCAAACTATGATGATTGCAATGACTGGCTCAACCACAGGCTTGAGGTTTTTTTTCAGGGTGTTGAAGCTCAATTATGTATCAAAGAGGTGATCAAAATACAGAAGAGAATTGCTGAAAAATGGTCTTTTGTAAATGTAAAATATACATTTTTAAAGTCTTTTAAATAGGTAACGCCTTATATGTGGATACATTTTATTTTCCTTTCTTCCTCCATTTTCACCATTATAAATTTTCCAGGGTGAAAATCTAAAATGAATATCTACATATTTCATTAAGCTAAGCATTGTTGTAGGAGCAGCAGCATCTCTGCAGCTTTTCATTCTATGAATCTCTAGATCGTGACCTACCCTAATTAGAACGTAGGGAAGGGTGTTCCCGTCCTGTGGGGGTCTTTTGCAATTTTTTAGGTAATTGATGTATTAAGCTATTTTCTTCTAACATTACATGAGGCTAAATAATCTGAGCAAAATTGCAGTTCAGAAGATTTGGGAAATATTTTTTTTTTCTAATAAGCACTTTATCCTGGCTGAGAGCTCACTGTAAAGCAACAGGTTAGCTTTAAATTTGGAGAAGTAGCTCTTAAAATGTAAGCTAACAATCCTTGCAGACAGACAGACAGACAGAGAAATGTTGTGTGGTGGGAAAATGTTACGTAAAATATTAACAAAATTCAAAGTACAAAAGACGTTTGTTCTTTATTTTTCCCTAAAGCCAGGCTTCGAAATTTTAATTTATTCCTTTTGCTTAGCTTTATTCCTCCTTGCTCTGCTTTCTTCTGCATATTTGAAGAGCAACTATAAAGAACTCTAAGGAAAAGAATAGCAAAAAACATAACCTGGAGATAATTCTTGCTTGAAGAAGAGCTATAATAATATTTTCTTTAGCCCTTTGCATCCTCAGTTATTCAGAGCAAGCAATATCTAGTGTATCATGAGAAGGAAACATATTCAGACCATGAAAATAAACAACTGATGCTTTAGTGAGTCAATTCATATGATAACAGATCAATAGTTTGCATAAGGGCTGAACAAATTGCTGACGTGACTGCCTATAAGAGCAGAAAGAAACCCTGTTTATTGCTAGGGGAGCTGGGTATAGGAAAGAGTGCTGCTGATGAGCAGGAAGGAAGACTGAACTCATAAACTTTACAAATAGTGCCCCAGATCATGGTGGTAATACTGACTGCCATTGGAAAAAATATGCAACACATTGGTACAGCAAGAGAAAGAAATCCATATTGCTGCCACTTATGCTGTACCTGTTGTGTGGATAAATACAGCAAAGGTCTTCTGTTTTGCAAGGCTGCCAGTCTCGTAATTTTATTTAGAACTAAATTTCAAAGGAAAATATAGCATTTTATTACTTCATTTGTCTTCTCCCCATGGTAGAAATTGTTGAAGAGTTACCCAAGGTTTCAGCTGCTCAGTTTCTATTGACTTTAATGACAAAAGCATAGCTAAAACCGTGTGCATCTCTATAAAAATCCCAATTCTATCTGCTTAGTCTACTGACAAAAACCAAGTTGTTATTACTGTCAGTTCAGCACAGCCAATGTAACTGTTAAAGAGCAAACTGAATTGCACTTTGCCTTGCATATTGTCAACAAAATTGTCAGCCAGATTTTGATTCCAGAGATTTTACTGCTAGTGATGATTAGTGTTGTGCACAGTTAAATGGCCAGGCAGTTTAGTTTATTCTGGATGAGGCCCCAAAAGTTCAAAAGGTTCTCTGAACCTTTTCCAAATCCCATGTTTCAGCAAAACTGAGCTGGTATTCTTGTGAGCACTGTGCTCCCAGATATATTACAAGTTCACTAGCACTTCATGCTACAGGTCATTTGGAAAACACTGTGAAAATTACTTTTATCAGAGTCGTTCTGACTCTGCTGTCAGTGTAATTTTCAACAAAGATTTGGAAAGGTTCACAACATGGGCTACATATTAAAACACGTATATATAATAATTATTCTTGAAACATTAACTTCATGTGAACTTTAATACAAATATTTTCCTTAGAAAAGCCATAGAAATATTCCTCAGAAGTGGAAGGAACGTACTCACTTCATGCAAAGCATGAGGATGCCAGTGCAAAATGACCTAATAACATCTCTCTGTGAGCCTTCCCTACTAAAAAGAAGTAACAATTCTGTGGGATAACTAGAGGGTTATGAAGGACACCCTCTCAGTCCTCATTAGATTTTTTTTTTTTTTACTTAGTAAAAAGGCTTTTACCTCTATCTTATCCTTCTAATCCATAAAGGCGGTTTTCTGGGCGTTCAGTGCTAAAGCAGCAACTGAATTTCTTCTACCAACAGTGCTCTGTGGAAATAGAACTAGGATGACAACTTCCCTGCTGGTACCTTACATGTTGCTGAAAACAAAACAAAAACAAAAAATTCAAAAAACAAAACAAAACAAAAACTATTTTCAGTGAGTTTGTCTGAATGTGTTGAATATCAAAGCACTTACACATATACCCTTCATAAAGGTGTGACAAGAAAAACTAGTATTGACCCAATTTTACCAACAAAGATTTCAATCCAGATCAAAAATTAAGAACAATAAATTATATAGGCCCTTAGTTTCTCTGTCTCCTTTTGAAATTTGTATTTCTTGCTTTTTTATATTGCTACTACATAGTGCAGCAGAACATCTGAAACTGGAAGACTGCCTTAAAAAATCAGTCTTAAAGATCAGAATGCACTTTAAACCTCTGTAGGCCATGAGACCTGTAATGCCTAACAAGAAAATAAACAGCTGGCAACATAGCTACAGCACCTAAAAGAAATTAGAATTGTCACCTTAACAGTTGTTCTTGATTTTATGATGTTATATGTGCGTGTCTGTGGGCAGTATGGGCAGAGAGAAGTTACACACACAAAACAAAACAAAAAAAAACCCCAAAACCAAAAACAACAAAAAAATCCCCCAAACCACAATAAGAAAACTAACAAAAAAAACCCACCAAAAAAGCACTACCCCCCAAAAAACAACCAACTCAGTTCTTTTTTCTTTCTAGGATCTTATAACTATGAAAGAGAAAATATGAAAAAGAAGAGATTGATAAGGAAAGAGAAAGGAAAGAGCTATGTGCTCAAAACCATTGACATGCACTGATACATGCACCTCCTGACAGTTATTTACTTTTATTTTAATTTGATATTTTTGTAAAATATTCTGTCATCAGAAGAGATGAAAATCATATGTGTTGTCAGAAGACAAGAGGGAAGCCAGCAAAGAAGGCAGTGCAGTAAGAGACATTTCTGATGTGGAAGGCAGGATGAGGGGCCTTTAGGAAGAAGGCAGCAAGATAAGGGGAGAACAGCACATTCCTGGGTCTGACAGTGGTGTCAGCAGGGTGACCCACATGAAATAACACAGAGAGGTATCCCATTCACTGTTTCTTTACATAGACTTTCTTTTCTTTCTGGAATTCATTCAAATTCCCTAACTTTTAAGGGCTTTTATGTGACTAAAATGAATAATCTGAAGATAAATTCCCTAGGTTTTTGTTTTTGTTGTTTTTGCTTTTTTTGGTTGGGTTTTGGCTTTTTTTTTTTTTTTTTTTTTTTTTTTTTTTTTTTTTTTTGGTGGGGTGTGGCTTGGGTTTTTGTTTTTTTTTTTTTTTTAATTATTTTTAGGATGTGCAATAGTGGAGATATGAAATCAGGAATCAGGCAAGATTGCACCCTGTGGGTGTGACCAAAAGAAAGCATGTGTCCTCATTCTTTCTATGGCTCTTGCAAACAGGTTTCAAAGAGTGTCCCTGGAACAATAACCAGGGTGTGCAGTGGACTGCAATGAGTCTTATAAATGAGCAGATTCTGGGAAAAATGCTTGCTGTTTTGCATGGGCTCCAAAGTGAATTGCAGCCTCTTATTGCCTTTGCTCAAGTGACATCACCCATCCTTCAGAAACAATGTTTGTCCATATTTATTCCTTAGTTACTAGAAATTCACATCACAGCTGTCTTTTTATACTAATTATGCCAGTTTCCAACAAAGAAATCTGGCCTTTTGTTTCTTTCTCCTGAAAAAATAAATAAATTCATAAACAGAACTTAGAAAATGTTGTGCAAAGAGTGACTTTAAATTAACTGAAAATGGAGTACTTGGAAATCAGGTCCATAACACAACACAACATAACACAGCTTATCAAAATCTATTTCTTGAGCTGGAATCAATTTAGTTAGCATGCATTTCAGCAGTCATTATACATTGGAAAAAGTTTCTAATAATTAAGGATAATTGGTAATGGAAATGAAATTAAATGAACTGATGACAATGGTTCTGCAGCAGACTTCAGCAGCTTGCTCTTTCAGCATGCATTGTGTAAGACAGCAGAGGCAAAGGTTTCTAATACACAATCCAAACTGGTCAACTGTTTCTTGGTTGTTATTCACCTAAATTTTTATACTCTGTCTGTGCCTCCATTTTTCAAGTTGTTGTTTGTTCTTTTTTATGGTGGAGCAAGGGAAGTGCAAGGATACTCTCCATAACATCAAAGTAAATGCATTTTTATCGTTCCTGTGCATACTAGCTCCACTGTCATTAAAGTATTTTCATGATAAAACCTTCCATTTTAATTAATTTAAATCTCGGCTCTTAAAAGTTTTTGTAGAAAGAAAAAGGGATTCCAAAAGGACACATTTAAGGACTGCAATCACCGTGTTTACAGTATTTGTTTTTAAGCTATGATATTCACTCACCTTTAAATTTCTCACTTGATGCAGCCTATGAAAAAATTATGTCTTTAAAAATTATGCCTTTTCTTAAAGATACAGTTTGTGGCTTGAACAGAAAAAAAAAAAAAAAAAAAAAAAAAACAAAAAACAAAACACCAAAAAAAAGTAAAAGGGCCAATGGGACCAATGCTTTGTGCAGTGTAGCTATTCATCCTTCAGTAGTTTGAAGAATTTTCTGAGCCAGGTTTCCAACAGAATGTAATTTTTTTCGGTGTCAGTCTATACAGGCAAGCATTGATACTGCAACTGGGCATTGCAAAGCCCTTCGTAAGGTACAGGTGGTCAAGTTCATGTCAGTTTGTAGTGGAAGATCAGAACACAAACTTCCAAATTTCTTTTGCTGGCACTGTAGGCACATGAACAGAAGAAACTAAGATCGAAGTTTATATATTAGAAAGATTGTGGGATAATATTTTGTTAAGTTGGTAACGTTATATTCCATGAAGCATGAATGCTATATGCTGCATGGGGATGAATGATTTTACTGTTCAGAGTTCTACAGCTATGTTTTATCATGGATTTCAATGTTTATTTATAATATACCTGGCTTGGTACACTTCTATATGATAATTCAACTTGGAATGGACACCAGGATCTCTACTCCTTGTTCCAAGCAAGATCAGCTATAGCATCAAGGGAGGCTATTCTGGGGTCAAAACCAGGGCTTTGCACGATGTGAAAATCTCCAGGGATGGAGACTCCACATCATCCCTGGGCTTCCTGTGACATATTACTGTTCATTGGTGAAAAGGTTTCTCCCAATACCAAATCCGAAACTCTCTTATTAAAATGTATGAGCTTTTCCTGTTGTCTTCCAACAATGTAGCTCTGTGAAGAGACTGGCTCCTTCCCCTCACAGGTACTGGGAAGGATGCTGTAAGGGTGTATTTAAAGCCACCCTGCTGAAAAAGCCCAAATTCTTCAGTTTCTCTTCCCACAACCAATGTTACCTATCCTATCCACCTTGGAGGCATTACACTGAGATCTGTGCATGGTAATTAAGTATTCCGTGAACTTCTTATGTTTAGTAATAGAAAGAAAAACATTGATTGATGTATATGCAGATTTCCTGTGCATTGCCTTTGTGCATTGCCTTTGGGGAAAAATCCGCCCAATCAAAGTTTTACAAAGGCTTATACTGAGGATATAAAACATGATATTTACAGATATATTAGTTCTTCTCTGTATTCCAAGAGAAATAGAATCAACCAATACTGGCTTTAGAAGTGATATTACATGAATTTTCACATATTCTGCCTTTTTTCTTGCAAGAGCTATGCCATTTTGTTTATTTGAATAGACATACCATGGTGAGTCTTGTTTGAACAATGGATCTATTTGATTTAGCAAATCCCATTCTACTATAATCAGATTATATCAGACCAAAGGTTATATTAAAAAAAAAAACCCTAACCCTTTTCTTCTTGGTTTTCTCTTAAAAGTATGGTGACAAAGCATTGGTTAAGAGGACTGGATAAAGTTGTGTGAGTTTCTTGTCTTTGGTGGGTTTTTTTTTGTTTTGTTTTGTTTTTTTGGTTTTTGTTGTTGTTGTTGTTGTTGTTGTTGTTGTTGTTGTTGTTGTTGTTGTTGGTTTTTTTTCACAGTATCTGACAATCCATTTGGGAGAGATAATGTATACCTGACCTATCTACCCAATCCATCTTCACCAGCTTTATGACTTTGGCTGTTGCTTTTTCTACCAGTCCTTCATGCTAATATAATTGTTTGAATGATAGTAAGAGTCTTACAATAGCTTGTGCCACAAAGAATTTACTTGTGAGTTTTATTTGTCAAAATTCAGTCTTCTCATGGGACTTGTCTTTTCTGTTTGTAAGACTGTCCCTATGGTACTAAACTTTTGACTTGGCTTGGTTCATTACGGTATTTCCAGTCTTGTTGACTGGACACCTAATATACCCATAACAATAAAATATTTTCTACTTCATGGTCATCTCTAAATAGGAAAAAGTAGATTTTATGATACGGCATAAATAATGTTTCAATCTCTAATGCCAGTTTTCCATTCTGTTCACTCTTTAGCCATATCAATATGAGCTGTATTTTATCTATCTGCCCACCTAATTTGTGTATCTCACTACTTCTTAATTAACACATTAAGAATGTGCTTTTATTTCAGGACAGATGACTTTGTACCTTGAGTATACTTGGATGAATAATTACAGAAGTTTGACCCTGACATTCAGAAGAAGGCTCAGATATCAGAGGAAGTGATGGTTTTCTTGTATTTAAAGAGTTCAAGTAATCAATGAACACGGAATTGCACTTCCAAAATAAAGTCCTTTTAAATAAGAGTCACCTTATCTGTCTTTTCATATTGACTGTAAAGCAACCTGAGGAAAGGAAGACTGGCACAGGACTCAAACCCCTTTCTCTCCTTAAAATCAGGGAAAATTATTTAATCAAATTCAGTGCAAGCAGTGAAAAGAAAACTGTTTCTTCATACCCAAGTGGTATTCTAGGAAGGCCTTGAGAATTACTGGAGGAGTTCCAAACTGCTTGAAAGGCTTTAGGCAAACATTGTAGTTCTGACTGGAGAGAAGCTCTTTTTTTCTTTCAGATTTCAAAGACAAGCACTCACTAAAAAGAAGAGACACCACTCTGCTCACAGATTATTGATAGAAATAAATGGCAAAATGGAAATTGCTCCTTATCACTTTAGAAAATAATTACATAAAAATCCAAATTTGAAGGGGATACTCACATGGAAATACTTATTTAAATATGTAAAATTAACAGGAGGTGATCCTTATTTTAGAATTAAAGGATTGACATGAATAAGGCAAAGGTGTGTTTCTGTTAATTATTCTCGTTTATAAGTGAACAGTTCAATTCATCCCAAAAGATTATGACTGAATTCTCATTTACATTAAGTCCTCTTTAAACCTCTTCACAAGTGCATAAGGACTTTGAAATGCACATAACTGTAATTGATGCCAGAAAACTTAAAAGTGGCCTTACTGCAATTAAGAATAAGGCCCTTAATTTGGAATATTTCAGATGTGTTAAAACCTAACTTAACTTAAAATTACCAGAATATTTTCATATTTGAAGTGGCTTTTTATAAGAGTATAGTTCAAAGGCAATTTTTTTTTTTTTTTTAAACCTAAATGTGAAGCGATTAGTTTGCAATATCCACTAATCTCCTCTGGTAATTTCTCTCAATGTTTATAAGGATTTTTACTATGCTGCATAAAGCCTAATGTTCCTTATGTACATTTACAACATTCAATGCAATTGCTCTGAAATAGTTGCTATGGCTTATTATAAACAAAACAAGTCCCTTGGCTGTTAGATAGAATGACTCTAAATTTAGAAAGTGACATTGTGAATTTCAAATATTAGAACAAGTTTCTAACATACTTAAGGATGCTTATGAAATTCTTATAGCCTTAGTACAGTATCTCTCCATCAGATACTAATTCACTGATGTATTCACTTAGCACCAGTTTAAGAACAGGACTGAGATGCTGTGAAACAATTTATTCCAATTTCAGCACCAAACTAGATGGGGCAGTCACAAAACAGGTGTTGGTTCCCATGACTGGGACTCTAAGGACAAACATGATGAACCCTTTCCTTGGACTTTGGATCTCCCAGCTCAGCCTTTAGTGTGGTAGTGTGGCAACTTTACAGACATTGAACACTAACGCCCTGACACTTTGCCTTGAGGAACCTGATAGGTGGCTGGATACAGTGAGCTCCTTTCACTGCTTTCTTCCATTCTGTGTAATAACACAATGGTTAGAACATTTGGCCAAGAAAATAAAAATGAGTTCATTTTGTCACCCCAAGAGACCTTCTCATTCCAATGAAAGGAGTCTAACCACCAAGTTACAGACTAGATCACGTACAAGTCCTATTTGAGCTTGGATGCTATCCAGATATGAATGCAGGAACCACATGACAAGAATAAGAAGGAAAAATCCTGCCCTAGTAGAGGCTGAAGATGGACTATGCAGGCTGGATAATTGTGTCTGTATCAGTAGTCTGGCCTATCAAAAGTTTATTGGAAGACATTTCATGGTTAGAACTTCCAAGCAGATAAAGAAATTTTCTTTGAGTAATTTTGTACCCCTCATCCAGTCTAAATTTCACTTTGTGATGTCTATATCCTTTTGGAGCTTTGAAGCAAAGTCCTCAGTCTTTGCACTTTTCAGTAAGTATACAACTAGTCTGCACGATTTAAAATACTTTTTGAAAAGATCAAGGGCATACAAGAGTGTTTATTCTTGTTTACAAGAGTGTAAATATTTGAGATTGTTGAACATAAGAAGATGGAGAGTAACTCTATTGACATATGATGATTAATCAAAATGAAAGACTTTAGAGCTTCAACTGATATAAGAAGTCTTGACCAGTAGATACTGTGGTAAACTCAGATACTAGGTACTCATCCAGTTTCCAATAAAAGCAGAAGCTGATCAAACACATTCTATATTCCACTTGGCTGCCATATAAAGAAGCATGGTGTGATCGCTGCATTTTTATACCACATCTCTTTGTATGGGAAAGCGTAAGATGGCATCAGATATATGTCTCAAAAATGGCCACATGCTTGGATCACTTCTGAGAGGTACTCTGGTAAACATCCCTGATATTACATTGTTCAATGAGAAGTGAACTTTGTTAAAGTAGTACTAATTGAATTTCACGTGAAAGTGAAAATACAATTTTCATTCACTAGTGCATGCTTTAAGATTTTAACAATTAATTTCCTTTCCCAGAAAGTAAAATTCTTTTTTATTGCCAATCAATTCGGACTTCATAGATACCCAGTTTTGTGTTCCAAACCATCACAGTATTAAAAATATTTCAATTAAATTTTAAAGATTTGTAAATAAGTAGGGCTCCCTTGATAAAAAGAAATGCATAGATTTTGCTCTGTTCATCAGACTTTAGATCTTTTCTTTTTCATTTGCTGTCACTTAAACATGGAACTGGGAACTCAATTTTTCTCTCATATTCTATGGTTCTCTTTGGCTTCCTGCGCCAGATGATGACAGAAGAATCTGTAACTCAGATTCTGAGATTGTGAGTTTAAGCAACAGTTAGGACTCTGGACTTTAGGACCTCAGACTTTAGTTAAATAGATGGCCAGATTTCCCGGGGGTCCATAAAGAGGAGCAGAGCAGAACAGTAATTTTTAGCACTCAGGAACAAAGTATCCTATTCTACGAAAAGATAAGATATTTTGGTAAGCAAAAAAATCCTAAAGAAATAAATGTCTAAGACAGCACGCATAAGGTGTAATCAAGGACAGGCAATGAAATAGAAGTGCAAGATGTTTGGGTGTGAACACAAAAAAGCCAAAGCTGAGTTAAATTAAACCAAGGTATTTTCATTAGTGTCTGGGAAAACAAAAGGCAACAGCTACCAGTTAGGTTTTGGGATCTGCAGACTGACCTTAGGAAAACTTCCTTACTAATAAAGTTAGGGCAGTAGAAAAACACATTGTCCATAGAGGTCTTTTCAAGATTCCACTAGATAAAGAAACAACTGACCTAATCTAATATTGAATATAGTCCTAATTCTAGCAGGAGTGTGCCTAGATGACAGTTGAATGTCCTTCCAGCAAATATTTGTATGATCCTGAAAATGTGTGTGCATAGAAACCTATTTGAAGTCTTTCAGAATCAAAATTAGTCACAGTAGCATGAGCAGAACGAGATGGTGTACAGTCTCTTTCTGACCTTTGCTGTGTGTCAAGGTCATCTTCCTTTTCACTGATTACTCTCTCTTACATGCTTTCACTGATTCTTTCCTTTTTCATCACATCTTGTTCATCTACTTGCTCTTACCTTTCACACTTTTCAAAGCTCTGAGTATCCCTACCTATTTGTTCTCTAACTCTAATGAGTTGCTCTTTGACATTTCCACTCCATCAGTGATAGTAGCCTAAACTATTCACTTTACAGTTTCTGCCCCAGGAGTCTTACAAGGAAACTTTTACAAATAAAGCACATTCCTTGAATTAGTACCTAAAGCCTTTGACCTCTCATCTTTCAATTGCCATCTTGAGACCCATAGGATTTGGAAATGCCAACTGATAATGGCAAGCTAAAAGACCAGTGGGGACTGATGATACCTATTTTTAATGTTTACAATGATGTAGAATGATCAGGTTAAAAAAGTACCATCATTGATAACCTTTATTAAAATCCTTATAGTCTTCTTATGGATCCTGTGCTCGCCTTCTGTCTCACTACAGATTTGCTGTCTACTTACATGTTTTCTTATCTTTCAAGCTCTGCATTCTAGGTGTCACACTTTTATAGTCTTCATAAAATATCCTGAGTTGGAAAGGATGCAGAAGGATCATCCAAGTCCAACTCAAGACACAATACTTCAGCAAAAGTTTCATATCCTTTTAAATCTCAGCTAAACTGATAAGCAGAATAAGCCTCAGTGTCACTATTAGTGTTTAAAATTGTTGTGTTTAAAGAGTGTTGTTCTGGAAATTAAGAATCATTCCAGTAACCGTGGACAAAATTTAAGAAAAATTCTTACGGTTCCACAAAGAAATTGAAATATCTAGATGCTTTTTATAAAGAGCAGTCCATTGTTATTCAGAAACAAATTGTCACCTTCTTTGGTGACAATGTGTTCTGAAGGACCCACACGTTACCATACACATAAAAAGGAAGGAAGATAAAACACAGTATAAACCAGATTGAATAGTAATATAAAATCCAAATCTGCATAACTACAGTAAACCTGGATAAAATATTTGGAACAACTGGACTTGGTTTTTTGAGAGTGAACACATTACCAGTCTCAGACGACATGAAGAGAAGAAAGGAGCTGCGCACTTGTCAGTAAGGATGTATGTCGGATTGTGGCTTGGCTATCTGCTCTGAGCATCAGGAGTTCAAGGGAACAATAGCTCAGCAGATCAGAGAAAAAGTTGTGGCTTAGAGGTCACAGACCTTCCTGAATTTCCCTTTGCTCTGACGGAGGTGTTAGTCATTCTTCATTTTTCCACATAAATCAGGCTATTCCTCTTAGAGCATATGCTCAGCTACACACAGTGTTTTTGCCTCCCAAGCTCCTGCTACCTGCTGATGTCCCTGCATGGAAAAGTCCTTTTTGCCTCCTCTGAGGGAAGCCATGTTTCTTTTGAATAAAAGAGTTTATTTCCCATAGAATACATATAGTTTATGCTATGAAAATCTGAGACTCCCTTGGCTTAAGAATACAGTGACTGTTCATGAAAAACACATACTGGCAATGTTGAGAAATTCTTTGTTTTTATTCCTTGCTAAAGTTGTAAAGTTCAGGCAAAATGTGTTTTTACTTACACACAGCCTAGTCTGATCATTTGGTAATGAATGCCATTAGTATAGTGGCAGATGAGAAATTTCTCAAAGTTCAGCATTATAAATACATATCATTTAATGTAATGGGTCTTCCTCCTCAAACTCTCGCTACACATTTTGAAAGCATTATATATAACCCATAGTTCTAAGAGAAAAAATGACAAGCCAACAAGCCAGCAAACCAAAACAAAACCAATGAATCAAACAAAAAACAAAACAAAAACAAAAACAAAAAATAAGAGAAAAAAATAAAAAAGAAATCACACAACCCCCCCAAAAAACCCAGAAGAGTATAATTTACTGAATAAAACTAATTAAGAGAATAAAACTTCCAAAGCTGTGAAAGATTCACTTTTGACTATTTCAAAATTATGGGAAGAATCTACTAGCTACAGTTTCAATCATCTAATGTCCTCAAGACCCATATTAACATGCTGAATGTTATTAAGACAGATGTCTGTAGCTGTGTAAATTCTCTGTGATGAAAAAAGTATCTGAATAAGCAGGAAATTAGTCCTGAAATATTGTGAAATCCTGCACTGTTAATATACCCCGAGGAGAATGTTACAGCTGAGGTTTAGATCTACTTATATAAAACTCCTTATCTTGAAGCTAATGAAGAGATACTGACAGTTTTGCTGCAGTGTGAAGTGTTCTAATGACTACAGATTAGTCATTTTCTAAAGCAGCATTCCCCAGTGGTTCCCCACCCCAAAAATCGTAACTCAAAACAAGCAATAGAATGTCTTTAATAATTTTTAAAAACCCAAAAAACAACAATAGTAACAATGAAAAACACAGAGCAAAAACCAACAACAAGGAAAAACCAGAAAAAAACCCCAGGCCCTCAGATCTTCATGTCAGGAAAGCTCGAACCATTTATACTTACATTCTCTACAAGAAAAAAAGCCAGAGATGACAGTGGATCTAGTGAAGCAGTCAGTTAATTGTTACGGTGAGGGTTTTAATTTTTTTTTCTATGTAAATCACAATTGAGGAAAGCATCTGCCACCTCTGATATTTCCTGTACTATAAATTTAAATGGATTAATCACCCTCTTTGTTCTGAGGTTCAGAGTAATGACAGGCACTTGCCAATGGTCTGTGGAGTCCCTGGCTCATTGGTTTTTAGCTGTCTTGGGGGAATCGGTAAGGCTATAGAAAGATTTAATAAGAAATTAAAAAATAAATCAAACATTTTTTCCCCCACCCATTTCTACCCACTATAATCAGAAACAGATTAAAATATTTTCTAGGAGACCAAGTGTGTTTGCTAGAAGACTATCAGGGTAGGATTGTACTTGATCTCAGCCAAATCAGGATTCTTATGTTGACTTTGCACAGGAGCGTTTTTACCAATCCAACAGAATTCCTTAATATATGGCTTGGTATAAAATGTCACAGTCGATAGCCATTTTTCCAAACAATTTGTGTGACTTTTTGTATGCTATCCAGTCCCATTTTTGAATTCATGGAAATTTAGCAGCTCCCAGAGCCCGTGTGAACTGCTCACAGACAACTGTCTTGCCTCGTCATAGAGTACCTTTCACTTTATTTGAAATTCCTCTGAATCCTGTTAAAAGAGATAGACTGGGGTGTTCAAAGGATGGAACTGAGTTGGTAAGGCAGCTTTCAGAGTCTGCCCAGTGCTCATTTAACAGGTAAACATTGTCTGTAGTTGCCATGGGGTCTTGCACAACTTTAACCGTGAGAGAAGACAATACAAGAAAAAAAGTATCCCTTTTAAGAAGCATGCTGCACTGCTTAAGGGAAACTCCTGATCCACAGAGAAAAAATAGGAAACTGGGAACTAGAAAACATGGTATGATTTACTTCTAAGAAAATTTTTGCTTTTCTTTGTGATCCTCGTATTCCTACATTTAATTTCTTTTCTTTTTTAAAAAATTTTTTGCATTTCACTGCCTTAAAATTTCTTTCAGATGTAATTTGCAATTGTCCATTCCATATTTTATTTTTAAAAAAGCAAGATAAAACAAACAAACAAAAAAAACCCATAAACCCCCTTGTTCTATAAAGAGTAATTTTCTAGTTTTTCTGCATGATTCTTAAAGTGAAGAGATTTTTTTTTCTGTGCCTGAGCTGAAATTAATCATAGTGAATGTCTATAAACCATTTAAAAACAAATGCTGCCAAAACTCATTTAAGCCTTGCAGAACTCAAATGATGAGAGGATAAATAGCTTTTTGGTGAGATTAATTGTATGTTGAATTAGTTGTTTGTAGGAAAGAGAGAAAAAATCTGTTAGGTGAGGTCATAAATCTATGGCTGAAATCTCTTCTGCTTTCACTTTCTAACTGAATCATTGATTTAAGCAGCCTGTGAAATAGCACAAGGTGTAAGTAGACAGCTGCTTTGACTACACAAATTAATTTCTTTTAAAGGTATAATGTCTATGTAAATATGATAAAGAAAGTTTTACCTTGGGACCTCGAGGTGCCTCATCTATATTTGCTAATTAACAATTACAATAAATGTGTAAGTTAAATAAAGACCATTAAGCAATTTTTTTCATGCACAAAGCCATACCAGGTTGGAAGACAATAGGTATTTCTTAATATAAAACTTTTTTTTTTTTAAAATTAAGAGGAAAAGGACATGTTAATGAATATAATCTAGGCATGAACTCCTTTACAAAGTTCTTAGACACGTAGCCACAAAGAGCATAATGACCATAGATTCAGATTCCTATCAATGTCCCAAGTAAAAATATCCTTGTTTTGCAGGAACACCATTTTGTCCACATCATGCTCTCTTAGCCATATTCAGATGAATCAGGGATGTTTCACGGGAAGAACAGCCAACTGCTGCATTTTCCTATCACAGTGCCAATAAAGATATGCAGCTTCTTATTCAGGTTGGAAAAACAGCTAAAAATACATATATATACTAGTCTGAACATACCGTTTATAAGGTGCAATATGCATTGAAAGGTATAAATTACGTTGATTTTTCTGCTGGGTTTGTCAGTACATGAATAAAACAAAGAGTAACTGTCTCCCTCCCAGTAGTGCATCATTTAATCCAGACAACATAAAAACTGGACAATCAGACTATGGTGATGTCTCTAAACCATAATAAAACCTTTTTTTTTTTAATTCTCCTCCAAAATCCTTTCCAAAAAATACACTTTAAAATATATTGTATATATTTTGTTGTATAATCTTTGCTGTCAGTGTTACCTTTGGTCTAACCAACCCTTTCCTTTCAGTGGTGGACAAGCAATTGCGTTTTCTTATCAGAAATTATTTTGGGGTGGGTAATAAATGAGAAGATGTACTGGAATCAAAGGAATGTTTTCATATGTAATCAATGCAGTAAGTAAATTTGGGCTATACTTTACAGTCATTTTTGAGTATGATTGTTTGCCTATCTTCCAACTCATGTATCAGTTTGGACAGGTGTATGACATACACCTACATAAACCATTGATAAGACAAAAAATACTTGCTATTTGAGTCTTGTAATATGAGACTGAATTATCTGGATTCAGGCAGATGCAGAATTTCATCCTGGTTTTGTCAGCCACTCCCCATTAGTTCATGACTGCCAAATCACATACCAACAAACCTGTCATGTGAGCAGGGATATATCTGAGATCTCAGCAGCCCATTCCACCTCCTTTCCCCTACCAGGTCTCTGCAGGAAAAAGGGTCTCTCCAGACCTTAGATACAGTGAGCATCAACATGCAGACAGCTGCTAATCTTTCAAGGGAATGGCTGGGGGTGCTAAAGGAGAATTTGAGCCAGGTGTCCTGGTTGTGCTTTCTCTTATACCTAATATAAATATGTTTATTCTACTATTACCTGTGATAATTCTAGGTTAGAAATAACTAAGTACATGGGAGATATTTGTGAATTTTTTGCCAAGAAAGCTGGAGAGAGAAGCTGGGAGTGTACAGCCATATAGCTGAGTCTGATTTACTGAGACAGAAAACAATGAAGAGCAATATAAGATTCCACTGACGTAGGACAAAGATCTGGGAAAGCTACAAGTAACTTTATAAAGACAATTTAACCCAAATTTTCTCTTCTGAAGTGGATTACAAAAGATTAAAAGACAGCTACAATAGTTTCGTAAGGAAAAGGTCAAAGGTATAAGGATGAAAACGTAAGGAATTGAAAAGAGAGGAAACTAAAGCTAAAAAATCTGTGACTAATCTCCTGATCGTGTATTTCCTTTCACAGCACATGTAGAAATGTAAAATCTTTAAGGGTTGCTATTAAGCTAGGTTTCTTTTTGCTTCTGTTTTTCAGGCTGTGAGGAGAAGAGGCTGCTGCCCAGGCTTGGCTCAGACCCTCTGCAAGGTCTGGCTGACAGGGTAATAGAATCTGTGGGATGATGGGACACATCACAGATCCTACACATCCACTGCTCTAAAGGTCTGGCAGATGGTGCTCGCTGTTTCTGCCTGTCTTTGGTGGTCACCAGATGAGGTATCCAGCATCTCTGATGTCTGACTTCCTTCCTCCTGTTTGTCTCAGTAAGAAGCATCCAGAAATGGAGCTCCTAAGCAAAATGTATGTATAGCTTTTGCAAAGTGCATGACACTCCTTCTTGCTCTCTTTCTAAGCTTTTTAGGTGTCTAATATGTTCAGGAATCATCTAGCCCTAACTCTCTGGGCTTTTTTTGGTGTTTGAGTGCCTTTTATTCTCTTGCTCTGCATTTAACACAATGTATATCTGATTTTGATGCTCACAGTCCTTCTGTTGTAGAAATAAATAATATTAATTACCACAATTTGTCTCCAAGCAACTACTCTTTTGAAAGAAAAATATGTGTTCATTTCAAAGAGTTTCTTATCATACAAATACTGTACCTCTTTTCAGCGAAGAGCAGGATCACAAATGTTATGATTCAGGGAGCAGAGCAGAGGCTCAGGAAGTTAATAAAATGTGTTGATTGCTTTATGAAGAAGTTGCAAGCTTATGAATTCTTAACACTGTGCAATTAGTGACTACCAGTGAAAACACACCCTCCTCAGGACATCAGCAAATCCATGAATTTCAATAAAGTTACAACTAAACCAATTAACAAGTGAACACAAAATCAATTATTGTGAAACAAGCTAGAACAAAACAATGACAAATGCTAGTTTTAAAGTGAGAACGGAAAAAACCCTCAGCATATTAGCATTTCAAACATAGCTATTAACAAGCTACATATATTAAAATATATAAGAATGATAAATCTTATACAAAGATTTACATGTGCATTAAAAACACATCTTAAAATACATCATTTAAAACAGAACCCACAACAAATTCTACCCCTATACATTTGAAGATGACTTCCCTTTGATCTTCTTAGGTATTAAAAAGATTTGTGGCCTAAATCAAAAGAAATACTAATTAGACAAAGAAAAAAAATGTTTCTTTATCTTGTAAGTGTTTTAGTTTTAGATTTATATAACAGCAGCCCATCTTGCAAACAGAGGAAGCCAGTCATGAGAACAAGATGTGCTGCAGAGATCATAACTCTTCCTTAAAGGATAGCACACAGAAACTTGCTGGCTTTTTAATTTTTATAATGAGAGGTTTCAGAGCAATGTCTCATGTACCCAGCCTCTGTACATCTGACTGTACAATGCCACTAGCTCAAAACAAATACAGTCTTGCTCTTGAGAATGGTGTCAGAATACTCATCGTTCATGATAATTGTTCATGGTGAAGCTGCTAAGACTTCATGGAAAAGAGATTCAGATTCCTGCTCTTTAGGAAGCTAATGGGGAGAGCCAGAGACTCATGGCTTTGTATCAGATTGCTCCTGTTGATTACGTTTCTAAGGCTAGATGGCAGCATTGTCAACTCTCATGATTTTTATCATGTGTTTCCTGATATTTGGTTTTTTCCCTCAAATATCAGCTGTCAGAATACCAGGTCTCCCTGAAAAACTCAGTGCTTCTTTAAAACTATGTTTTCATCTGTCTGGTGGTCAGAAACATGGCTAGAGCTCAAAAAAGAGGGATGATAAAACTTCAGGGTGGAAGCGGATTCCAAGGATCATTTTATGCAGCTGCCAGTTGATAGCATAATTTAAATCACTAAATAAATCACTTGCAACATTGAAAAAAAATGATAGTGATAACAATAAAAATCCTTCCGTTCCCCTGTCAGAAATAAGAGGCAAAGCCCAGTGCAGGTGGAGAAAAACATTTCCCTCTTTTGTTCTCAGGATTAATGGTTATTTTTGGGCTGTCAGCTAAAGACAGTCATCTTATACTTCCAAAGAGCTTTATCAACTTATCTGTTCTTATCCTTTTTCCACTTTGCCCTATTGTCGTTTTATATAAGATACTCAAGACAGAGATCTTCTATTTTTATACCGCTGCCAAATGCCAAATACAACTCCAATGTGAAATAAATAAATAATTACAGTATTAATAATGTCAAGTATTCATTAAAAACACTATCACAACAACCTTCCAAGAGTAACTTCTTTTATACTTCTAATCAGTTATGAAATATTCAGTTGTTGTTGATCCTGTATACTGCAGTTAATTTGGCAGTAATTACGTGAAGAAAGTTACTAAAAATACACAGTACTTAAATACTTATGCTGCTGCCAAGCTCACAATTGAATTATGAGATATCCCCTACTTAATATATTTTAACTTTCAGTTGAATATCTCATTTAGATCACATTACTTGTTTTTTTCAATATCTTTAAATGGCACTAACCTTTCCAATACCCACATTAAATTTCTTCACTTACTTCAAATACATGGAACTCATTACATTGTAAAATAATTCATGGCATAATTTATTGATATAAACTCTAAGCAGGATTGTTCAGTCTTGCTTAAATTTATTGTAGAATAAAAATTCTGCCCAAACTTATAGTGGAATTCTAATTATTCTATACTTTGGATATGCTTGGGAATATTTTCAAACACAGTGAATTTTTGTTACCTTTTTATTTTCAAATTTCAATTGCAGATAATGTATTTCCTCTTTCACACAGCACCTCTAGGATTTTATTTTTCAATCTTCAGCTTGTAGACACCTAACAACACTTGCAAGCAAAATGTGGATTCTAGTAAAATTTAAACATGTTGTTTACTAATTTCCCTAAATTCTTGTCTCAGAGAGCCATGGGTTAAGCATTCAGGCACTGATTTTTAGAAGTATCAATGTCAATAACTTCTCTTTATTAAAAAATAAATTGAATTGGTTATTCTATGTAATTTAGTGCAAACGCTTGCTACAACTTGTATTGTTAAAAAATATACTGTGTAAGTTTCCTATATTGAATACGGAAAGCCAAGGGATTTGAAAATTTCGAGGAATTTATGTCCATCTGCAGTCTGTGCAGGACAGCACACCAGAAGATACGGATGCCTGAGGGAGGCTTCCTGATAGGACCTGTGGACCATGGAGAGAGGAGCCCAGAGCATCAGGTGTGTAGACAGGATCTATGACCCCATCAAGGGGATGCACTGGAGAACCCTAGTCCTGAAGGACTGAAGTATGTGGAAGAGACACACTGGAGCACGTTGTGAAGAACTGTAGCCCAGTGGGCAGGATTCACACCGGAGAATTTCATGGAGGACTGTCTCCTGTGGGAAGAATCCCATGCTGGAAATAGAAAGAGAAAGTAGGAGCAGAAAAAACTATATGAACTGACTCTATTCCCAGTTACCTAGACTGCTGGGGGTGGAGAGAAGATCAGGGATTAAGTTAAGGAAGGATGAAGACATGGAAGAAAGGAGGATTTGGGTTTATTTCTCATGATCCCTGTTTTTATTGCTAATTAGATCAATTCTTTTCCCTAAGCTCAGTTTGCTTTGCCCATTATGGTAATTGATGAGTTATCTCTCCCTGTTCTCAACTCAGCCAATGAGACTTTTGTTGTCTTTTCTTCCCCCTGCTCAGCTGAGGAGGGAAGTGATAGAGTGGCTTGGTGAGTACCTGGCACCCAGCCAAGGTCAGCCCACCCTGCAATTTTAACAATCCCAATGCGATCCCACCATGCCTTTATAGAAATCTTCACCCAACCTCCATGGAGCTGCCAGCCTTACCTGTATGACATAAGTTTGTGTGGGTCTCTGGAAGGATGTTTGCTTGGTGGGTGTCATTCAGCATCAAAACTGAACAGACTGCTGCTCTTTGAGGATGAATGGAATGAATCAGAGATTTTTATGCTTCCCAGCACAACAGGACAAGCTACAAGACAGACAAATACTTCTCTTTCTTGGACATGGAATCTAATGAGGGCAGTGTTGTTAAATTAAGGTAGTCCACTGCACTGCCTGTGATTTTGATCACTTTTGAGACAATGTGTAATAATAGGCTTATAAGAGATGAAAGGAAGAAAAGGATATGGAGATTGAATATCAGCAGTAACTGCCTAATAGCCAGAACATTAAAAGGTTTTGCCTTTTATTTTAACATTAAACCAATGGACTAATTAAGCAGCACATAGAGATTGCTCAAGGGTTTCAGTTTCACTGCATGTGTCACTTAGGCACTATGGGACAAAACAATTCAGACTATACAGGAGGGAGCAGCTCAGCATTTGAAGAAGAGAAGGATTTTGAAACCTATCTCCCATGGCCCCCTCATATGCTGGTTTCTTTGTGCCAGTGGCAATCACCTGGGTAAAAAGTGTGTAAGAACCATGGGATTTGGTCTCATTTCCTCTGCAGCTGTCATTTTCCAATCTAGTGTGAGTCATCATAATCTCTCTCAATAACTATTGCACTTCATGTACCCACAGGAAAGACATATTAAGACTCTTATTTTTAACTATATTCTTAGGTCACGGTGAGACAGTGATTTAATTTCATGCTCCTTTCTCCCTCTCCCCTGATTTCTATTAAGCTTAGTTTCTATTTTCTATCCATATTTTAAAATGCCAGGTTACTTGTTTGAAACTGAAGTGACGTGTTTGGAGTCTGTCTGCCTTTCTTCCTCTAAATTTCATTAAAAGAAGGAAAAAAAATAGACCCTGCACTTGATAAAAATCATATTTTGTTTGCCTGGAACACGCAGAAGATTGTTACATTTTGTAGGAGGTTGAATCACAACCTATAAATGGTCACAAATGAGGGAAAACAAACAAACAAGTGATTGATCTTAGAAGACTTTGAAATTTTGAGGATGTTCTACAGCCTGAAAATAAATTCAATTCCTGTTTGTAGTCACACAAAACCCCATTTACTGGGGTTTTTTTTAAGTGATATTTATAATTTTGGCAATTGATTTCTATGGTCACAACACAGAGCTGATTAAAAAAAATAGATAAGCCTAAACCATAGTTTTAGGCATGAAACAATCCCTGAAAAATTGCATAGTCTTTTAAGGGTATCTTGGTTATCAAATGAGAACAATTTAACATGCAGCTAAACAAAACTTTCTAATTTTTTTTTAATTGTTTGGTTGTTGCTAAAACTCGTTTGTATTTCTTCTTTTCTTTTCTGACAAAGTTTTCCTACTTATGTTGACTTTTTGGGTAACATCTCTGAAAGACAAGTTTTTGACTGTAATTTCACTTATGATGAAGATGTTATACTGAACCTCATTTTGGAGTTTCTTATTGCTACATTAGCACATCTGTTGGGGTGTTTCCTTTAAGAGGAGATTTCCCTCTGTGAAAGGAAATGTTGTTTCCTCGTAATAAGGTTCATCATTTTCCCAAACAAACTATATCCCTCTAATAATTTGATCTTGGGTCTAGAAGTGAATTTGAAACCTTTAGAAATTTTACTCAGATTGCAAGTCTTTTCAAGATCAGACAAAATTCACTTTAAATATCAATATAATTTATATATTCAGAGCACTTATTATAAAAATTCCACTTTCCTAATCCCATGTCCACCTGTTTCTCTTCTGGTTGGATTCAAATCTCTGAATGCACATACTTCTGCAGAAGAAATTATGCATGTGAAGAGAGAAGGAAATAGCCCAACTACTTTTACAAAATTCTGTCAGTATGACTTTGAACTTTCATCACATTTTCCAAAAGGCTGAGAAGATGCCCACATTTCAGTGATCTACATAATATCACTTCTCACTTTCGTAGCTCCTAATAGTTCCTCTGCACACAGCAGCTCAAATTCCCGATGGCTTGACGACGTTGTTTTTGGCCATTATTGCAAGGCCAAAAACTCACTCAAGACCCTAATAAGCACTGAGGCTTTACAATGAAGAATGACATTACCAAGCAAGTTGAAGAAGAGCTGCAGGCAATTTTTTTTTCAGTCTTACATTACTCAAAAAAAAAAAAAAAAACCAAAAAAAACCAAAAAAAACGGGAGCTTGGAGCAGATCTAATTTGTAATTTCCAAACCAAATGTAAATTTCCCAAGCAAAAGAGAACAAACCACACAGAACATGGAAGGAATGGTTGTACCAGGTAAAAAAGTTACCTAATATACTTCCAGATTGTGGAGAGGTAACAATAGAGAAGAAAGCTGGTTCTATTTCTGCTATAAACATGTGTCATGTCAGAAAGAAAGAGAACATTCAGTGGAGTCGATGGGGTGTTTTGTGTCTCCATTAGACAAGTGATAACCATATGGTGTTATCTGGAAACGAAAAGCCCTGAAAGCATGCTTGCTTAATTTTTAAACCATAGCTTTACACAGAAATAAATGTTATTAGCTAAAATAATGCTAAACATGGAAGGTGTTTTGGTTTTTTTTTCCCTATGGATTTAACTGCAATAAATACTTTCTATACCAATGGGTTGTAGGGAATAGTTGTTTGCTTGTTTCTTTGTTTTTCTTCACTGGCTGTGTAAGTGTAGAAAGAGGAATTTTTCCTTAGTTGCAATAATTTTCTTTTATCATTAGTAAAAATTCTGCCTTGGGTCTTTCAAACCAGTGGCAGCCAGAATAAAGAACAGCTTGCTCTTATTTTTTGTGCTTTACTAGTTACATATTACAATGGCGAATATTAGAGATTGCTTTGTTGTTTAAATTTAAATCTAACTCCTTCAAATTGAATTGGGCCTAGAAAGAAAGGGCCCTGTGCTACACAGTTTAGCCCATATCTGACCTGATTTCAAAACATAAAATTCAGTTCCCAATAAATTAGTACCTGATATGTAACCTATTTATATGGTTAACCAAAAGGGAAGAAACATTATTAAACAGTGTGCTGTTATTAAAACTACTGATTTTTTAAATCATACAGATAAAGAACACTGAGAATACTGAAACTGAGTAGGAAACTGTGGACCTAAATATACATATCCTTACATGTCAAGTAGGTCATGTCTCATCCTGCACTTGATTTTTCTTATAGGAATGAGCATTAATGAAAGGAAATGTGAGGTGAGTCCTTCCTTTATGCAGATGCAGCCTAAAGAAAGAATGCAGCTCTGTGCAGCACCGAGAATTTTTTTGTGAAGTCCCTCAAGATATCTGAATTCATTTCATGCCCTTAACCTTCCATCAATGTAGGGCTACAGATTTCTGGAAGTTTTTGAATAGTGTTAAGTGGGAGTCAAATATGTACAATAATTGGACAGTGATATTTAGGGAGAACTTTTGTCGCCTCAAGACGATCCCTGGTTTCTGGAGATCTTTGTGGGGAGCAAGAAGGAACCTCTTTCCACCCCCAAAGAGGAAAAACTAAATTCCAGCAAAGGAAACGTGGAGCGCTTCTTAGTGAGACCACTGAGGATGGTCTCACTGATGGACAGTGCAATACGCACCTTTGTGCTCCAGCTGTCTCTCAGTGGGGTTTGTGCAATGCATTTAGCCTGTCTTTCTGAGGTTTCAATGAAAATCCCAAAAGTGCCAGTGTCCCTGGAAGGTGAAATCAAAGTGGTCTATATGTTAGGGTGGAGGAAGTCAGAAAATATTTTCTAAGCTCATGAAATGACACTGAACTTGATTTTTATTTTTGGTAATAGCCTTTTCTTCATAGTAATGCCAAGGTCATCTAGGCATAAGTTTTGTTAGAAGTTTACCACCCCTTTGATCAGCTTTAGCGCATTTTATTTTTGTTGTACTGATATTTTGAAAACACTATATATCTAAACTCTTGGTACTGAGAATTAAAAATTTCCTGTTTTAGCAAACATCTTGCAAATCTGATTTCACTTCACCATAAAGCTAAGAAGGAAAATGGTGTTTCTCAGTTTCAACTGCTTTTCTTTCCTTGAAATATATCAATTTATGTAGAGCATTTTATAGAAAGCATTTTTAACAAAAAGAAAGATTTCATGCCATTTAAAAACTTTTGAGTAATACAGGTGAGAATAAAAGCAATACTGAGTGTGAAAAAAACCACCAAATGCTCAATTTTTAAAAGTGAAAAATAGAAAGGTATAATAATAATAATAAAAAGGTAGCCTTTTCTTAACGTATAGAGGTTTTTTAATCTATTGTTTTTTATTCCAGTGAGGCTTATTTAAGATTCACTTGACTTAAATAGGACCAAAGGTGTTTTATGCACTGGAACTGCTTATTTTTTAAATGGTCTGATGAAAATATATTAGCAACATTTTAAGATGGACCCATTCAAGCCAGGAAGAGAAACAGTTGGTTCCCCGTCTCCATCTTATTTCTTCAAATGTCACGATTCCATCTAATGGACAGATTAATATAAAGTATATGTTATGCTGAATTTTCCCCAATTACCTCTGCCTGATTTATCTGGTGTGGTCACTGACATCTGAGTTTCAGCTTGTAGCCAAGGAAATCCCAGCAAAGCTGTAATAGTTCACACGGCTGAGAGCAACCCAAGCCAGAGTTGGGGTGAATGTCTTGAGTATTCAGGAACATCCACCACGTGCACCATCCTTCAGCTGGTCCTTTGGAACCCCTTTGGGCTTACAAGCACTCAGTCTGTGCCAGCTTGATGCAGCTCTGTGGAGTAAAGGCAAGGAGCTACATTATGCAGGAAACTGCAACAGAAGAACAAAAGACATCTGGAAATGAGAAAGGCATGAAGAGCTGTGGCTCAGTGGCCACAAACCTATCTGTCTTTGCAGAAGGCTATTTGGAGGCCTTTCTAGGAATGGTGTTGTATTTTATCGATATTTCTCATATGGAGGTACAATTTATAGGAACACTTTGGTCAGGTACAGGAGGCTTAGCCAATCCATTTTCCAGGTGAATGTGCATGGGGACCCAAACAGAGAGGAAACAAAAGCCTGATATTCCTCTGTGTTATTTGCTAACATTCTTGTTCGTAAAACTGTGAAGCTTACCTCCAAACCACTACCCACTGAAACAGGTACACAAAACAGGTACACACACAAAACCTTTTGGAAATCGAGATCCTAAAAAATCCTAGTTGAATGTTCAGAAGTGACAATGACTGCAACTGTTGTTAATGGCTTTTAGAAAAAACAGGTGCTGAAATTTAAACAGGTCTTATTGCTGAATCTACTGTTAAATGTGAATTTAATTTCTCAAATTTCTAGACATCAGCAAATATGCACCTGTTATGCCCAGAAGCAAAGAGCTCAGCATAGAGGAATACTGCTGTGATTCACAGCTACTCCTATTTACTTTTGCTTTATTTGTTAAAAACACATTGAGAACATTTAAATCAAGCTGCATGAAACCAGAAATAGACACTTCAATCCTTCATCTTGGGTTTCTGAAATGGATTTAAAATAACATACAGGTTTAAAAATGATAGCTTAATCTTTGAGTCATTATGCCGTGTGCAGTAAACCTGGGATTACCCTCTGCAGAACAGAAGTCTTGAGTTCTTTGCCAGGAGAAAGCATCTTGCTCTTCACCTGCTTCAAGATTAATAATATCATTCCGACGAGATTAGAGCCATTAGTCTTCCTGACCTGACCCAAATTGTACAAATGGGATTTTAAAGACAGTGTCTACTGAAAGATCCTGCAGAATGATGAGGTACACAGAATAGCTACCATGAGGAATCAGCAGTGATAGACTGTCAGTGTTACAAAGAAGATACCCTATTAAGTTTAGCTATTATCTCAGAAGAAGATTATAGGCATAGATCCTGACCTTTAATTAAATGGACAGCACAAAGACAGAAAGATAAACAAAGGTGTGCAAAAAGTAGCAACTTTTACTGACTTGGTAGATAGTCTGTGAAGTGGAAAAGGGGCAGTGACCAATGAGAGATTGCTTTTTCTATCATTTGTTGATGAGGCAAAAAGTGATGATGACCACGGTTTGATAGAACAAAAAG
>VZSR01001685.1:13027722-13050318 GCA_013398615.1 Brachypodius melanocephalos | reverse complement strand
GAGAGGAGAGGAGAGGAGAGGAGAGGAGAGGATTGTTTACAGTAGATCAGCATGTATTTTGAAGGTGTATTTGTTTTTAGTCTCTAGAGAACTGGCTTACTTGATGTTCAATACTAATGAACAGTAGATAAGCTTTGGTTTCACTTGTCCTGAATGTCGCTTCCCTTGGGTCACAATATAGCAGGCTAATAATATCCATCTTCTTTGTAACTCACATTTTCTAAATACTGAAAAAGATACACAATGAGGTTGGTGAACTCTGAAGGTGATATGAAGGAAAAAAGTACACCAGTGTGCTTGGAATAAGTTTATTTCTTGAACTTTCATTATCCAAGGACACTCACATAAAGTATTATGTGCTTGTTCAGAGTGCACTGTACTTACTTTTGGTTAATTCTGGGATAATGTTTGGTTTGAAGAATAAGCCCATGTATGCATGAGCATATAGCACAAGTAAATATGTCAGTTGTTTGTAGACAGTATGACAGGAAATAATGAGTTTTTATAATCAGTTATTGAGAAAAGACAAAACAGTTTTATTTAATAACACTTAAAATCATGATAGATTCAGCTTTTTTTTGATCTTAATTTAATCTTCTCCATTAAGAGAAACTAGAATTTAAACAATCTGGATTTCTTCATTCTAATCTATTTTTAGAATTGCTCAGTCCTCCATTTTAAAATTGCAATGTATAAAAGGGCCTCATGACTAAGAACTTTGAAGATTACATGACTACAAACAATACTAATTCAATGAATCCTTAAGATGAAGGCTTATATACACGACAGGAGAATATATAGTTGCTATTATTATAGCTGATGCGTAATGAATGTTCTCAGCTGATTTAAAAGAGGTTCCACAAAAGCTAGAAAACAGATAACCAGCCAACAACAAATTATGTATGTTAATGGAAGGTCCTACTTCTCTTACCAAATTTATTCTGTTTAAAATTTTATATTTATGAGGAAAGTCTGAGGCAATTCACTGAAAATTATTTTAGGTATTTGAATTTAAAAATTATCCCCAGGCATTGTGAAGAAAGCATACATTTCCCAACTTACTTATAGCATGCATGACACGGATGAGTTTTCTTTTCCAACAAACCAAGCAACTGCTACTTACAGCAACCTGGAATTTTCTGCCTCCTCTACTAAAACTTAGAAACTGTTTGTTTCTTGCATTTTTTTTGTTCAGCTGTAACAACACAGTGTGCAGTGAATTGTATATCATGCCCTGTGTATAGAATTATTTTACTATGAAAAGAATAGAGGTGGGTCCTCTAGCTCCAGATGCAGTACCCAATGATTTCATCAACTGAAAACTCAATTTTTGATTTCAGATCATGACTGAGATGGCAGCTTGCTCACATAATACAACTGTCTATTATTGCAACCTAGTAGTTTTCATCTAAATTGGAAAATATTTATGGGGTATGAAATTAAATAACAGCAAAGATATGTGATATCATAGAATGGGTAAGGTTGGAGAAGACCTCTAAGACCACTGAGTTCACCTGTAAACCCAGAATCACCATGTTCACCACTAAATTACCCAGTAGGTAATTATCCACGTATTTTTTAACATTTCCAGGGATGGTGGTCCTACCACTTCCCTGCATAGCTTATTCCAGTGCCTGACCACTCTTTCAGTGAAGAAATTTTTCCTGCATCTAATTTAATCTTCCCATAGTAAAGCTATTTAATCTTTTTTACTGTATAATAATTTAATGGAATGTGCTTTCACCTCTAGGAGCTTAACTTCAACTTCTGAACTGGTCATCTAAATCAGCCATTGCAACAAGCCCCTGGTCTTTTATTTCATTTACTTTCCAGTGAATAGCAGTTTTCTTTACAAAATTGCAACATACTGAAAGCCTTTCCATAACAGAAACAGAAGCTTGGAATAGCAGAAATATCTTAAAGTATTAAGGTATTTGAATATCTAGGTAGATTAGCAAAATCTGTCTGAATTGTGCACTGTTTCAGGACTTTCACTTTAGTGTATATCAAATATACATATGGAAACTGTTTTATGCATGCTCTTATTTGCATGACAGCAAACAATATTGACAGACAGCTTTAATTTTCCATGGTTAAAAGAGATTGTTAATAAGTATTTTAAGAAACAACAAAATTTTAAGTCGTGTTGCACAGAAATCCAGGTTTTGAAAACTATTACATTTAGTGCCTAGGGACCCCTCTAAATATTCAATTAATTTTAAACAAACCACCTCCAAAAAAGCACCTAAAATATAGAAGGCTACTAAGATAGAAAAGAGGTCTCTGAAATATAAGCATTTACCCATGCAAATTTTAGTCAATTAGTTATTCACATTGGCCTTCATCAAGGCTCTCTCACAAGTAAATCTTTGCAAGATCAAGCTGCTATCTTGCTGACTGTCTTTAAAATCAAGGACATTCAAGAAATGAGAGAACCAGAACAATGATTCCACGGTATTAAACATTAAATCAATGATCAAATATTAAAGAGAGGATTACGGAAAATGACTAAGATGCATTGCTCTTAATTGTGTAAGTTATGAACCCAATTGCTAGTTTCATTTGTGAAGGGGGAAATAATTTACAAGGTTAATTGCAGTGTCATTTCACAGCCTCCAATTCTTTTTCATGTTGTGCAGAGCAAGTGTGAGCAGATGGACAAGAATAACATCTGGCAGAGAGAAGTGGGATCAATGCTGCTGACAGTCTTGACTGATTTCCTTTGGTGTGCACATAAAATAATTGTTGACAGAAAGTGCAGTCAGAAGTAAAGTTCCAAGCCTAAAGTGAATCTTTGCTGATGCTATTAGGGGTCAAACTCCCTTCTGTAGCCCTCCTTGACAAAGTCTGGAAGACTTTATGTGTCGTGCAAAAAATGTGATGATAATTGGCTTTTGTACAATATATGGGCTTAAAATTGCACTCTCATACAATTTTGTCCACACACTTTTACTTTGATCTCTAAAACAACAAAGGTTCTATTTAAGCTACATTTGAGAAAAGGCGTGCATGTGAACCAACAGTAAGGTTCTTCCTTTTCATCTACATGTAACTGTGTTAAAATATGGTGGATCCTATGAACCACAGATCTGCAAAATTGTAGGATGCACAGTACTGTACTCCAAGTTCTTACAATTATTTAACATTCCTTTTAAGCTCTTTTAACGTGTTTGTAAAATAGGGATTTAGATTATATCATTTTGAAACCACTCTCTGATATCTTGAAGAGGTTGTAGAAATTATAAAGGGTCCTTGGTTTTGGACAAAAGAACAAATGTAGCACCCGTCTTCAACAAATGCCAGAAAAATGATCTGGGGAATTACAGGTTAGATAATCTTACTTCAGCTCCTGGAAATCATATCCTCGTGGAAGTCATTTCCAGGCAAAAGAAAGAAAGAAAAATTGTGTGGAAGTTAATAGTGCAGACTTCCTGTGGAGAAATCATTCTTCATCATGGGTTGCCCTTTGCCTCATCCTCCAGTCTATCTGCTCCAGACCTGCTCTTGGGTCTATCACCTACATCCCTAATCTGACATAATTTAGAAACCTGATGAAGATGCACTCTGCCTCTTCTATTTGTTTTTGGTGATTTTTTGGATTTCTTTTTTTTTTTTTTTTTCAGAGAGAGATATTGCACAGGATAGGTCCCAAGATAGATCCTTGAGGATTTATCTTGCAGTGGAACTCCAGGGAAGATATGAAATATTAGCCATTTTTCCTTAGATCCTGATGATCCAGCCAGTTTTTACTCATCTGTTGGACTACTTGCGTAGACCATGGCACCCCAAGTTGGTTGCAAGAATATTCTTGCTTCTTTTTTTCAGAACTTGACGTAAGAATATTTTTTATTTACTTGTTTTTAATATTGACGTACTCATTTGGACTAGAGGGGTTCTAGGTTGTATTTTGGAAACTGATATAAAAACTCAATTGGTTTGCATAATTCCATCTTTGCATGTCATGTAAGGAAAATTGCTTTTTAGATTGGTTTTCAAAGTGACCAATCACTTTTCTGTATATATACTTATTTGTATAATACTTCGTATGAATGTACTTATTTTTGCAATAAAAACAGGAATCTTAACAAATCATCAAAAATCTTCATTGGTCAAATTTCTATTGCACAAATTGTTATTTGATTCCTTACTATTCAAATAAAAGTAATATCATTAAATGTCTTTTACACTTCTGTCTTTAGATTCTGAGGTCATAAGAAGTTTATGTGTGGCTAAAGTTCACTTCTTTCTGTTCACCTGTTCTGATTTCTGTCTAGATTTGCTTTGCTAGGCCTTAAAACTTGACATTACTGCCAGATTAAAATATCTCCTTATGAACACTGCTATGCCTTTCTGGTAGCAAGGGAAATATGTCTGTGCTTTAATTTTTTTAGTATTTTGTGGTTTTCTTCCCTTTTCCTGTCTTTTCATGGTAAGGAATGATTTCCCAGTTGTCAATCACACTATAGAGTGCACTGTATGCACAAGGCACACGTGCAGTGTTGAGTTCACACCTGGTCTTGGTATTCCTTCTACAAAGTACAAATAATGTTGTTTCTGCCTTGTCAAAATAAGGAACATTGTGCACAACACATGTAATTATTTATCATCAACATTATAATCACTGGGATCAAGCCAGTTACAAAAGAGCTTCTCCTTGTTATGTTGCTTCAATCTATATCCTTCTCTCTCTAAGGGATACCCAGGAAGGGATTTTGATGTATTCAGCCATTTAAAGAAGAATCTGCTAAACAGTTTATTCTTTTCCTCTGACATTGTCATATTTTTTTTCTCTCCCCCTTTTTTTTTCTTATGAACTCATCATTTCCATATAGTTGCAGACAAATCTGTATGTACAATATAGATTATTTTCCTACATTTTCACACTTTCTGTTACAAGTGCTGTACATATACTAATAATACAAAAAGAAAAAAAAAGGCCAACAAAAGTTTGCAGCAGAAATGTGAGCAGGCTTATTTTTATAACTTGGAGCAGAGGAGAATGGGTGCACACAGCAAGGTAAGCTGTACAAATTCAAGGAATGGATTAGATGCTAATCTAATATTTGCTGAAGAGTGACTGAGGATTGCAATAGCTGGAAGTTTTTTTCTTCTGTGTTTCC
This sequence comes from Brachypodius melanocephalos, assembly GCA_013398615.1. Classification (NCBI taxonomy): domain Eukaryota; kingdom Metazoa; phylum Chordata; class Aves; order Passeriformes; family Pycnonotidae; genus Brachypodius; species Brachypodius melanocephalos. Next base: position 13,045,198 of record VZSR01001685.1, on the reverse strand, counting down.
ACAACTAACAATATCTGTTTGGATCTTTCACTATGGTATCAGTTTCTATAATAGTACTAATTTTTGGTGTCACAATAGCTGATAGAAATTTCTATTTTGTCTTCTCTCCCTCACTTTTTCCTTATATTGCTATGATATTCCTAGGGCACCAGTATTTTTTTTTTCCCATGATGGAAACTGTAGCGCAGTGTTGGAGGAGATTTTTCTCAGGACCATGATAACTTTCTTCCTGGGACATGCAAGATATCCCCTGCAGAGCTTTGATTCTTCACAGTGGCAGACAGAGTGTACAGGAGTCAGAAAACAACATGACCCCCAGCCTTTTTGTCTCCCTGTAATTTCTGTGGAGAGCTCATGCTGCTAGGAAGGGGCTGGAAAAATCAGTGGTCACGGAATTCTCTGGATTAAAATGAAAATAATGCAGATAAAGGTGCAATGGTAACACTCTTGACAGCATCAATGGACATTTCTTGAACCAGGCAATTAGAGACCTCAGGGTCTGAGACAGTCTTTGATTACATCTTGAGAAGTGTTGAAAGCATTATTCCAGATAAAACTGACAAATGGAAGTTCAATAAAGCAGTGATGTTACTAACTCTTACAACAGGGGAAAAACTCCAACAAAATACCATGTAATAAATATCTATAATTAAAATGGGAACAAACAAAATGAGGAAGAAGGAAAACAACAGTCATGGTCAAATGGGAAAAGACATGTATGGCACATGAGAATGATCCTTGTTTCCACAGAAAATCTTTGGTATAAACCACAAATTAAGCATGAATTTAAAAGAATTCGATAAAAATTAATGTGATCAAACAGAAGTATTAAAAAATTATTACAACCACAGACATGTCTCAGAAAAAAAAGCTGTGTCTTAATGGAGAAAACTGAAAAGAACTAATGTGAAAAGTTAAAAGTAGAAGTATAATAGGGTGCATGAGAAAAGACTTTTATAGGCAGCTTCCTCATCCCAACATACTTTAAAATACCGCAGAAATGTAAGTTGAAAGTATAAAGCACTAGGTTGTGAAGCTTGTAAATTATACTATAAAAGGAATTAGACTTTGCAAGACTAATTAACATTTTTCATTGGTTTACACAGAATGATTTTGGGAGGTTGTCACACTGATCATTTCTCCTTGTACTTACAATGATGGACTGTAACACTGAAATGTTGTTAGAAATGGTTTTGCAACAAATTGCTAGACTTTAAAGAAAGCAGTTGCCAAGTATTTTGAAAAAATTCCAATTTAAGATTAAAACTCCAATTTAAGATTAAAAAAACAGATCATAATCTGCGGTTTATCTTGGATTTAGCATCAAGGAAATAGACATTAGCTTTTAAAAATAAGTTACTTTTACGAATATTGCCATACCCAACACAACAGATGAGGGAGGACCCACTGAGGGAAAGCTGAAAAGATTGATATCATGATCACAAAATTACTGAGAGTCATAACAGTACCAAAAGTGACCACAAAACTCTGTAGGCGGTTGTCAAGGGCATGAGGATCCCTCTGGTCCCTTCAGTCCTACCCCTCAGGGGAGGAGGAGAAGGGCACTAATAGAACAAGTTAATAATTGGTTTCAGAACTGGTGCTGCCTGTGTGTTAGTGCACTTACTATGGGGAACAAACACGCTGAGTTAGAGATCTGAATCGAGTTTGCTGTAATCTTCTTGGGGTTACGGAGGCATGGTGGATGGCTCCCAGGAACGGAGTGTTGCCAGGCAGGGATACAGGGTCTACAGGAAGTACAGGAAGGGAAGACATGGAGTGAGGGTTGTCCTTAATGTGATAATGCACCTGGAATGCATGGAACTCTCCTTGAGGATGGACAAGGGAGAATATGAGTTAGGATTAAAGACAGAACAGGCAAAAGTGAAATGATAACGGGTGTCTGCTAGAGGCCATATGACCAGGAAGCACAAAAGGATGAGGCAAAAATGTAGGAGCAACATCACATTCACAGCCCATGGTTCTGATCAACCATCTGATACCTGTTGGAGGATCAGCACAGCAGAACATTAGGAATTCTGAAAGTTCTTGGACTGATGAAAAATTCCACCTCCAGCTGGGGACTGAGGAGCCAATGAGAAGTGTTCTGTTTGACTCTGTACACATCAAAATGTGAGACTTTTTGGGGATGTGAACATCAAAGGTGATTTGGATGCATGACCATGAGTTTGTGGAGTTCAGGATACTGGGGACAGGGATTAAAGTGAAAAGCAAGCTTTCAGCCCTGTACTTCAGGAGAGAAGACTTGATCTCTTCAAAGAGATCAAGATTGGAATATACCCATGAGATAAGGTCCTGGAGGGAAGGGGAGCCCAAGAAAGCTGGTCAATATTCAAATACCACCTCCTCCAAGCTCAAGAGAGCTCCATCTCAAAAAATGTTTCAGTTAAAAATGCTGGGAATCCTGCACAAACTAGAAAGGAACTCTCCAGAGAAACACAAAAAAAAAGCCTACAGAGGATGGAAGCAAGGACAAGTAACCTGGGAAGAATATAGAAGCATCCAGGGATGAAGTTACAAAAACTAAAGTTCAGATGGAATTGAATCTTGGCAAGCATGTCAAAGACTAGAAGAAAGGCTTCTCTAAGTACATAAGCAACAAAAGCAGAAATAGCGAAAACGTGGGCCTTCTGTTCAAGACCTGGTTACACAGAAAATAGAAATGGAAGAAGTATTGTAATGGCTTCTTTGCTTCAGTCTTTACTAGCAGGACTGGTCCTCAGGAATACTAAGTTTCAGAGATCAGGAGGAAAGGCTGGAGGAAAGATAATGTACCCCTGGTGGAAGATGAGTAAGTTAGGGAACACTTAAGCAAACCAGGCCCACAAAAGTCCGTGAATTCTGATGGAATCACTACAAGTTCTGAAGAACCAGGCAGATTTCATCGGAGGGGCACTCAACAACCATTAGTTAATTACGGTGACTGGGAGAAGTTCCTGAAGACTGGAGGAATGTTACAGTCACCTCCTTATGGAAGAATAAAGGCTCAGGGAACTACATTTTGGTCAGCCTCAATACAGTTCCTTGGAAAGTAATGGAGCAGCTAATCCTGGAAGTCATTCTTCAGGTACATGAGCAGCAAGACAATCATCAGAAGTAGTCATCACTGCTCCACCAAGGAGAAGTCACACTCGACTAACTGGATAACTCTCTACAAGGAGATGATTGGCCTGGTATGTGAGGACAGAGCAGTGGCTATTGAGAAGAGAGCAGTGGACATTGTCCACCAGCATTTCAGTAAGGCCTTTCAGGCCCCATGAGGTCTGCAGAGTGAAGCTGTTGATGTACAGTCTGGATGAGCAAACAGCGACATGGATTGAAAACTGGCTGAAAGTCAATAAGCATTCTTACAAAACTCTCTAGGAATTTGCAGCCTCAATTAAATCAGGATGCCAAATGTTACCCACATGTTGTGACTGGATACTTTCAGCAAATACAAGAGTAGTTAAAGATTCATTGCTGCAGGTAGCATCGTAGTGGACAAGAGAACAGCGAATGATTACGTTGCTTGTCAACAGTATGTGTTTTAGAAGTATCAAAAATTCGACTTTTCATTGGAGGCTATTTTAGGTAGCATCACTCCATTACTGAATGAAGCAGCCTGTAACAAAGACTCAGATTCTCCTTATGAAATGAAAGTTTAAAAGGAGGTGTGGACTTGTCTATTATTCATAAATTGTGCTCACTTATCCAATTCAGAAGAGGTACTTTATACTTTGACATATCAAGCTAAAAGTAATCTGCCTGTGGGAATCTGCAAACATTTCTTGTAAAGTTCTTGCAGCACAACAATTATGGTGACAGGTAATACAGTACTTTGGAGCCTTCTCAGGAAAGGAATTTTCTCTCAGTGTCAAATGGACACTTGTCAAGCCAAGATGAATGTGCATACTTAAAAGAAAGTCATCCATCTAGCTTGATAACTTCTGTAGGCTGAACAAATTCAATATGCTTCAGATATGATAGTTCAAGTAAATTTGTGAAGCACCATATGGAAGAAGTGAACACCTGCTGCAAGGTGTCACCTAGCAATATTGCATGTGTCTGATGGAAGATTGCTGACATAATTCACAGAAGGGACAGAGTTTGTCTCCTACAGATAAAGAAATGATGGTAGTGTGACTCACAGGGGACTTGCAAAAAAGAGCAGATCCAAAATCTGTCACTTTTAGTAAAGTAGCTCAACAACTGCAGTTCCCATTTTTTGCAAGGTACTTTTTAAAACTGTTGTCAGCTCTGTGGTCTTCTTTTGCCCTTTGGCTTTATGGGGATGAAGGACATTTCCTGTGGCATATGGTCAGGTACTTTAGAAATTACACTGAAGACTTCCCAGTACAGTCTTTCTTTTCCTTGCTTATACAGTCTCACTACATTCACATTGATATGATAAAGAAGTGTTATGATAGAAAATGTAGAATGATGCCTTATTTTATGAATCATTTATCAGAGTTCTGTGTTCCTGAAAAGTAACAGAAACACAAAAAGCTATCTACACAATATGATAACACTAACTAAAATGAGAGTGTTATCACAGAGGAATTGATCACACAAAGGGCATAGAGGTCTCTGGAGAGAGGAATCAGAGGGAAAAGCAACACTGTTCACTCAGGATACCTTATTCTGAGAGAATGACCTACACAATAATAGAGTGGATAATTACTATTCCTTATTATTATAGTGAAGAAGAAGAGATATATTTGTTAAAATAAGCAGGGGGCAAAAAGTCTATTATTTTTAAGAAAAGTGTGAAAAACGCTTACACGTAGGGCAAAGCACAGTCCAGCTTTTAGAATAGCATTTGAGCATTGTTTCCATGTGATAGTTTATCAGGAGGATTTTTCTTTCTTTTAGCTAAGCATATCAAGCTTGGTAAGAATTTATATGAGAGAAAATAAAGAAAAAAATAGAGTGCAGGAAGATGACAAAGGCAAATGATGCTTCCACTGTTCTTTCCAGGTTTTGTTCTTTAGTTAGATTTACGTAAAGTAAAAAAAAACAAATTTAAACAAAAAAAGGTGTACATAAAGCTCTAGGCTCTCCTACTTAATCACTCAATGGTATTCTACATCCAGCAGGCTTAAAAATCCAAATATCCAGCATGAACAAATCGGCTCAGGTTATTCAGCCAGTGAATGACACAAGCCCCAGTACTTTCACTAACAGTTGTCTCCTAAAAAATAGCACACCTCTCTCTGAAAAATCCTTATACACAAACGGCTTTGGCCCTGTTCCTGGAATGTTCCTGAATAAAATCAAGTCATATAGAACCAGGAGTACTTACAAAGCACATCCTGCTGGCAGCATGTGTCCTGGTAGGTGACAGAGAAGCTCTTAGATAATCAGGTCTCTGATTTAGGACCAGAGACACAATGACTAGCAAGTATGAATATTCAGCATAGATCCCACTAGACAAGCACCCTGCTTGGTCTTTTGTCTTCAATGCATGACTAACTTTAATCTGTAGTGATAAATTATGTATTGTAGTAACCTAATGTTTAAAAGGCTCTGGACAGCAGGGGCCAGATCTAAAAGCGAAGATGACGTAACCCTGCAGCAATTAAATATCAGTGATACAAAACTGACTCTCATAATTTTCAGTATGATCATCATCAGCTGGTAACGGAGCACCAACAACCTAATCTATTAAGAACTGAAAAAACTACCAACCACTACAGACCTGTTTATGAGGAAAGAGCTGGATCTCGCCTTGCTCTTTTCTGACTATTTCTGTGTTGGCCACGTTTACCTACTATTTCACACAACTGTTTTCTTTAATTTCTTTTCTTCTTATTGAAAAACTCTAGTTTAATTAATTTTCATACTTTTTCATGCATGATTGTAAGTGTATTTGTATATATGTGAATGTGTCTGTCAGAAGATATTACTGTGAGGTAAATATGCATGACTGCTTAATTCCAGGGAAATAACCTATGCATCATCAGGCAAGGCTAAGTGCACACAGGTTATTATGAACCCTGCAGCTACATTAATTTAGTAAAGTTTTCATAGATGTGTGTCTGCATTAACAAGGAAACTATTTTTTCCCCTTTGTCTTGCTTTTGTTTTGCAATTGCATCCCTTCTGTGTCTACATAATGAAGAAGGCCCGTTTATACAAAGAATGAAAAGCTGCAATGAGTCACCAAAATAAAGTAATTTTATAAAGAAAAGGTTGTTCTGTAATAATTTGTTTCAGAGTTGAAAATAATTGGAAGCAATGCTCTGAAGACTTTCCATAAATGTGGCATTCTGGGTAAAGGAATTATTGTTATTTTGGAAATTAATCTAATTTTTGTCTGCGTGTTGTCATTTATGTGAATAGGACTTGTCAGCTTGATTTGTTACAATGCCTGAATTGCTTGCTTAATCCCCAAAATATAAATAAAACATTTAATTGCTTTAACTGGGAATGTTAACCTTTTCAGTACTGCTGTCTGTGTGTGCATTTCAGAGGAAAGTTTTATTATTGGCTTTGCACCTTTCAATATATGATCTCAATAAAATTATTAAAAGAATGTGAAAAAGATACATTTAAAGATTGGCAGGCACACCAAAGAATCCTAGAGTGTGAAGAACAATAGTGCACAGAAATTGAGCCCTTTTCACACCAGACTCCTCCACGAGACATACAAAGAACATGTGATTTTTGCAAGTCAGCTCCATTAGCTGTAGCGGCTGACTGCAGAGGTCAAACTTATAGATGGGGTAGATAATCAGATAATTCTAGTCGAGGGGTCTGGGAGTTTTACATTAAGCTCTGTGTCTTGTTCTGTCCCCGAAGCTGAAGTACAAAGAAGAATAATTCAGATTAACTGTGCCTCCAATTTGAAAGTCATCCAGATAGAAACACTACAGACTGAGAAAGAATAAGTATTTCATGCAGCTTTTTGCCAGTACATGAGAAGCATCCAGCATGGTAGCCCTGTCCTTTGAAATAGAAAAACAGGAGCAGTTTTCAGAGACTATTCTGCCTTCACGCTCAAATAATTCTGAGAGCAGATAAATAAAAGATGGGGTGGAGCAACCATATTTTACACTGATATTCACAGTTGTTCAGCATCAGTAGAGATACTTTATTAGTACACTGGCAGCTGTTGCAGGAGAACCAGTAAATGAGAAGCAAAAAACTCAGGAGGGTTATCAGTTGAACTGCAGTTTAAGAAAAAAAACACAGGTTCCCCAAATACATCAGAGAAAAACACTACAGTTTGAGCACTCAAGTTTGACTTCTCTCAGAAATAAGGATGGTGTGTGCAGCCAGTGTCTCGGGGTATCTGAATTTTTTGCCTTATGATGTAATATTGAGCAAAACCTATGATCATATTTAATTTATCTTTAAAGAATTGTCATGTATAATCCAGGTGTATGGTGACATACAAAGAAGTTTAGTACAATTATCCAATTGCTTTCATAGAACTACTAAAGAGTGACCAAATATTAAGTAAGTTTATTTTCTTTTCCCCCTCTATATCTATATATATTAGTTCAGAACAGAGAAAATCAGTGTTAGTTATGTCTCAAGTATTCTCATTTACACTACACATGATAGAACAGGGATTATTTTGTTGCAGCAATCAGTAGTAAAACTAAAGTCTCTGATTTATTTTATTTCTCATTACTTTTCTGTTGCCTAATGGCATAAACTGTAATTTAGAATCATTTTTTGCAAGAATTCTCTGATAAAGCCATGTGAAAAAAAATATGGAATACTGTATGCTAACATTTTATTGCTGCCTGGTAGTAACATTTCAGGAAAGACTGAATTTAAGAATATGTAGCTGTAATGCTAGTATATGGCAGTGCAACTTAATCTTATCAGGATTTTATTTTAATAGAGGAAATGTTTAATCTGTCTATATGCAGACTTGGCTTTCAGAGAAGACTCATATCCTTATACTATATTCATTTTCCTGAATTACTTCCGATACCAGAAATCTGATTCTGCTGGAGTTAGACTGTTGGGAAGATTCTGTGATCAGCAGCATGGTAGTGATTTAAGGCTGGCAAATTGTAAAACCAAGTTTTCATATATTGAGTGCAAACTACTTTCTTAAGTTCAAAATGTTCTGTTTGAGGGTTGTAGCTCTGTAAAGAGAACATAAAAGATCAAGGAAAATATGATATAATTGTTCTGTGAAACTCATGCCAGCTTAATTAATTTTATAATTTTATAACATGCTTATGACATGGACCATAATGATGTTGAATTATTGGCTAGCCAAATCAATGAACTATTAGTGATATGTAGAAATAGCCCAGATTTCTTCAAAAGCTGCGTATTAAAACTCCTATTTGTATCTTTAGGAGCTAGAAATTTCATGAAACACAGAAAACACTGAAAATTCCATGGAACACAGTCAATTTTATTTGTTTTTAGGAGTAGCATTTATTATGATTGTGAGCCTGAGGGAAGGGTAATTAAAGTCAACAGAGATCTCTTAAAAACAGGAAATATTAAGGTGACTCTTAATGTTGGCTCTTTCTACTTCAAAAAACAGTGAAAAAGAGTAAAGTTGTTGATATAACTGTTCTAAATATACAATGACTGGTACCTTCATGTGCCTTATCGTGAAGCAGATGAAATGGAGTAACCTGGAGCAAGTCTCAAAGGACACCATAAAAATGCAGCTCCTGGTTTGCCTCTTCCTAATCTTGAGATTCTTGAACGTGGTGTGTAAGCAGTACCCTCAGCATCCTGCTTCTTTCCTTCCCCTTCCTGTAGAACAAGGTCGGCTGCCACCAGTCAGGGCTGAGCTTTTCGAGGGAAGGTGAACTAGAGCCAAGAGTGACCACAGAACAAATAGGGCTGATGCTGCCTCCAAAACCAGCAGCACCCTCTGGCACACGTACAGTAGGACAGGGCTTCTGGCAGTAACAGCACCCACACCCAGCCCAGTGACCAGCAGGAAAGAAAGCAGCACCCTGGGGCACCACTGCCCCCCACTTGCCCATGTCTTATCTGTGCTGAGTCTGTGGGCTCAGATCTGAGATGCTTTGGGGCTTCTGTACAGGGGGCACGGGGATGAAGGTACCAGGAAAGGCGGTCAGAAAAAATAAGGACCAGTGGTGCTCTGAAGGCTCTAAGTTCCTGTGATTGAGATGATTGCTATTTCAGAAAAATTACCTTTTTAGTAGGAAAAAAGTTTAAGTATTTCATTGCTCTGGTGCTTCCTCCTGCAGGCACACTGGCAGATGTGGAAGAAAAGCCTGGAAGAAGTTCAAAGTAAGGAGATGGCTACATGCAAATTGCTCCTTCAGCAATTTACTGACTTGTTGAGCCCTGTGAACAAAGATTTCATCCTTCTTTTAAGCAAACATAATTTCATCATTCTTTTAAGCAAAGGCTTTTCCTTTAGTGTTTTTGTATGCCTTCCCTTCACTACGGAACTACCTAAAGGAAAAATTAGTTAATAGTGGTTGAAATATAGAAGAAAGCTGACAAAATCCCAATCTGCTACTAAAGTAAATTAGGAGAATTGCTTTAATCCTTTTCTACACTGAGTACATCCAACGGTTTAGATTTTACTTCATTGTTTTTGTAATTCCTTTATTAAATAAAATCTAGTAGCAACTAAATCTGTCACATAGAGACATGTTGGGAGGTCTCATTCTACTTGAAGCTTTCTAAAGAGAAAGAATCAGATATGAACTTCTGGCAGATCCTCATAATAAAAGTATTCTTTTTTCACTGTGGTTATGATTCAATGCTGTTGCCCTGATCTTCACGAGGAGGTCTCTTCACCTGAATTACTCTCTAGCGACCCTGGATACAGTTGCAAAGGAAGAATCACAGCACCATGCTTCACTAAGTCAGCTTAAATCATTAGTATAGAAGGAAAATGCAGAGTTAAAGGCTGAAGACCATTAATTCACTGCATGTTGTTAAGTGAACAGTGTAAGACGGGGATGATGCATACATGGCAGTAAGGATCTCACATATTTTCCCTGGTTATTAAAGATTCATGGCTGTCATTATTAACCTGCTGAGTTAATATGTGAAAGTCATTTCACCTCCTCATGAGTCTCTCATTTTCTTGGCTTTACCTCCTGTTTGTCTTACTTGGCAAAATTTAAGCAGCATGGGAAACACCTCTCAGTCCTTGTCCACAGGTAGACTTTGCCCAGGTATAGCTACTTCATGGAGGAGTAAAATTTGCATACATATTTTTTTTTGTATGGAATTAAGATAGTTTTGTCTAAGCATTTTTATACCCATTTAATGTTACAATGCCATGCAGCTCATTGGGTTTATATTGTTCAGTTTAAACAACAAAACTTTTGCATGTGTGTTGTTTTTCTACATTTTTTGTTGTATTTAATGCACTGGGGACCTCTTCAATACAGCTGCAAGGCAACTAAGACTAATTATTATTAGGAATGAAGGGAATTGCTAAGCACTTTGTATTTGTAATACTGCATAAAAAGCATAAAACCCCATAGTGCCTACCACAAATAGCAACTTACCCCTAGCCACAAAAATATTAGTATAAACCAAGCACATCTATAGTATCACTTTTACAGAGCTATTTTAATGCGTGGTTCCTCTGCTATAGAATTGTAATGGAGACTTACACGAAATAAAAAAAGAAATCCTCCTAGAAGTTTATGAGAGTTGACTGTTCCATTGGAGCCATTATGGTTTATCTTCTATTTAAGGACTTCTAAAATATAAATAATTGATAGGCTCCAAGGAGCAATGTTTCTTTATAATTTATAAATATTTATTTGCTGAGTTTCAGAATGGGTATTACTGAACTCATATAGACCTTAATGGCTCCAAGTGGTCTATAAAGCAATAGAATATGACATTTTAAAAATCCTTTCTCTTATTTGATCTAGTTGAAGCATAATTAAGTACTATTAAAATACAGAAAAGGGGAAAACTTTGGTTATGATGAAGCAGGTGTACTTGCAACCTGCCTGGTTTACAACAGTCTCAAATTCACCTGCTTAACAATATTTTCAGGTATTTCCACCATCGAGGCATTGACTGATAATTCCCTAACTTGCATACATCTCCAAATGCTTTTTTACTGTGACCTTTCTGAAGACACTCCTTCCTTTTATTGTTGTTATTATATTTGCTGTTGTGTTTATCTGACAGTAGGTATCTGTAACATCAAAGGTAAACTATAAGTAAAAAGGTAGTTAAAGCAGCATGAGAATGACTTAAAATTTGAGGGTGAATATTTTGACATGCAATCTGTAAATTGCACTAGGTGAGGAGCTTCTCTGTTCTGTTTTGGTTTTGTTTGTTTGTTTTGGGGTTTTTTTCTGTTGAGAACTGATTGCTTATGCTCACTCTCTACACTACTGAGTACTGAGTTAAATTACTTTTTTAAAATGCAACTTACTATTTCTATGCTAGAAACTCATCTTCTTTCCAATTTCTCCCAACTCATCCTAAGAACACTTTTATCCTCAGTAAGATGTAATGTTAATAAACTGAAACTTCTGAATAATCTTCTAAAATGCTTATTTTACTGGATAAAGAAGAAGAAGAAGAAGAAGAAGAAGAAGAAGAAGAAGAAGAAGAAGAAGAAGAAGAAGAAGAAAGAAGAGGAAGAATTTTCTGAAATGTTTATTATGCTTATTATTTTAAATCTACATGCTTTACACCACATTTCTTCCTACAGAAAGTAGACTCAGTGTGAAGGTTTCATATATTTTATACTTTGTATGATTATAATATAAAATAAATATTAGGTACACTATCTGCTAGAGTCATGTAAGTGAAAAAAGAGGGTCTGGAATGTGTGACATTTATGTGGTGACAAATAGAAAAGTCTCATTGATTTATTTAGGAAATCAAACATTTTGAGGTGCTTTGAACCTGGGTACCACTTCCTTAATAAAAAGATCAACAGAGTATTTATAGAAACAATAAAAGGTGTCTCTTGTAGTCTGAAAATATGTTTTTATTATTTTCAGGGTAAAAGATAGATCATTGTCATAGAATCCAAGAAAGTTTATTAAATATCACACCTGCCATGAGGCGTGTTTGAATTATAAAATAGTTGTACTCAGGTGGACTTTCAGTAATACTTATAACAATTTAAAAACCAGCAGAATTTCTATTGAGGAAAAAATATGAAATGGCATAATTGGCATGTACAAGATATAAATCTCAGGTTAAAAGAGCTGGAGTAATAAGCAAGGTAGTTTGATAAGTGTTTAGTGAGACAAATATTTTAAAAACATAAGGACTAAATTCTGCCATCTTACTCAGTGGTAATACAGAGCAGTAATTCCAATAGATTTTGATTTTCTTTGGAATTCTTACTCAGGTTAGTACCATACAGTATGAGCAGATGTGCCATAATTAGCACTTAACATCATCTTCTTCAAGAAAAACATTCAGATTAGAGATTATGCTTCCTATCCTGTGCTGTTATTTTGTATTTTGAGTAATTGTGCATGCATGGTCTAAAGAAGGCCAGATGCTTCATATTCCTTATTATTCCAAAATACAGAGTAGGTATCACTGGAAATATAAAGCAAGAGTCACGTGTAGCATTCACATAATTGTCATTCTGAAGTGTGACAAACTAAGGAATAAAATGTTCTGAGTGTGTGTTTATGCAGCATGTGAGAGCAACGAACCTGTTCCCAACCCCTCTCCTATGGAAAATATCTTTTCTTCTGAAGGAGTAAAAAAAAAAGGTGTCCTGGAAGGTTCTTTTCAAGCAGTTAAAAGTGTGAGACAACTGAAATTAAATTCTTTCAGGATCTAATATGGAAAATATTCTTGAAGAACATTGTTTGAAGTAAAGGCTTAATTTCTGAGTCATCAGGTATGAACACAGCAGCTTTCATCAGATTTGATTGGAAATATAGCTACTGGTACAGTTTGCCCATTTCTGTGACTTTGCATTTTAGCACATTAGTTATACAGGGAAGAAGCAATCATAAGAATATAGAAGAGGTCCAGGGGAACTAACAGAGAAAAGATTTGTTTGTTTACTTGTTTAAATAAGACTGCAGAGGACATCACATGTATTAGAGAAGTGAATAGTACAAACAACAAATAAAATTAATAATAAATTACTCAAAGCCACTGGCAGTAAAAGAGTCAAGAATATAGTTTTGAGGGTGAAGTAGAGCATCCTGAGTTCATATCCTTGATTTTAATTTCACAGAAAGTAACGAAATGCACAAGCATTGTAAAAATAAATACCTTGCTTGTGGCAAAAAAATAGAGCAGACAATACTAACAGAAACTTAATTGTAAATGAAAGGTGAAATTAAATAAACTGAGACTATTACTACTTGCATTCATTGTCAATAGGCTTTGAGATCAAACAAAAAATTAAAAAAATAGAGGAACAAAATGCAATGGGAAAGAAGCTGGAATATTTTTAACTTTCAAAAATGCATAATAATAAGGATATTTACTTGTCAAGGTTCTACATTCTCTAAGGTAGGACCTTCATTGTCTGGGTTCCTAGCATTATGTTCCTGTAGATATGGGCAGAGTTGCCAAATGCTCAGAAAGTGTAAATAAACAGATCTTTTTTACAGTTCAGTGGTGGTGCAGAAAAACTGGGATATTTTGCTGGTTTGCATTAGTTTCACACTATAAATATCTGTATAGTTTGGATGTTTAAAGGATCTCTTCAACTGAGCTTATGGCTGCATTGAAGAAGTGATGCATATTAGCCAAAAATCAGCTGGGGAACAAGGCTTAATGAAATTTAAGCAGGTAGCTAATATCTCTGCCCAAAAGGAATTAACCAAGTAAAATGAGAAGGGAAAATTATTTATTTTAGGTTTTGTCAGAATTTCTAGGAATTTTTCAGGATTACAGAATCTCTATTTTGGAAAGAAAGCAAGTAGCTAAATGAGTGTGTAAAAGCCCCTAATTCTATCACAGTTGTGTGTAGTTGGGAACTATTTTAAACTGTTTTTATCTGTTTGTCTCTATGGGCTGAGGAAGTAATGACAGATGTTCAGTAAGTAAATTATCTATAAAACATCATCTAACCAATTAAAAAAAATCACAGTATTCTGGTTCTGATCAAGTCTTTCATAGGTGATCAAAGAAGTGTCATAGCTTTCATGCTGAACTTGATTTATCAGTTTCAGTGTTTTCAGGACAAAACTGGATCTTTGAATATATACAAATAGATATGAAGCTCAATAACTTTTTGAAACGTAATGTTTTTTTACTTCTGTTAATTTAAAATTTTCAGAGTTTAATGATGAGAGTTATTTAGTCAAACCAGTTTTAATCATCTCCTTTCCTAGTTTATTTTAATGACTGGTACATGATATATACACATCTTATAGGGAAGAGAATTTATTGCAAATTGGAAGTTGGTAGAATTTTTCACCATTTATGGGCTAACTTTTTCATTTCTTTGAAAGATTTTTTTTCTACAGATAGAATAAACTGAGTTCCTCAGACTGACAGTTTCCACATTTATTTATTTATTTTAGCTGGAGTTCTATAATATCTCTGAAGAACCTTCATCACTTTAATCTAATTTTCTGAATTTTGACTACATCTGCTTTCTTCAAGTTGTATTATAAGGTCTATTTATTTGTTTAAGCTTTTATCTGTTGGTTGGCCAATGGTTTAGTTTTGCTGATTCAAATTTGTCTGTGCTGAAGGACTGTGCCAAAAAAAAATGAAATCAAAGAACTCTTAAAGGTCTCTAGATCCTAAATAGGTTGAGAACAGAAGAGCTAAATATAATATTAATAACAAACAGCCCTGTCTTTAAATAATTGAGTAAAATTTTTACCCCATGTTTCTCTTTTTTGTCAGGCAGAAGGTCTGCATGGTCTATATATTCTCTAATATTCCAGGTTCCTTTGAGAAGGCTAATTTTAGCTCAGAAAAAAAAGTAATGCCTTTACAGACTTGATGCTAACAGCCTGATGAGGGTGAGAACATGGAATGAAACCAGGACTAGGTTATATGGGGCAGCAAAGTTTCTGTGTGGTGCCACATCCCACCAGACAGACAGAAAGACTACTTGTGTCCTGAGGCATTTTGAAATACTAGCATGACCAATATAACCCAGAGAAAACAGTAAAACAGGCTTAACATCATTATGGCTTTCTTTTGTTCCCCAAGGCTGTGACTTTTTTTTTTTTTTTTGGTTGCCTTTTTCTTTTTTTAGCAACATGCAGTATAGAATCTTAGCTATTGTGTTTAGGAAATAAGAATCCATAATCCATAAGAGGATTTTCGGATGTAGCCTTCTAGAATCCTATTTTATTTATTTCCATACTCTCCATCTTAATAGAATTTCTTCAGAAGTCAAAAGACAATAACAAACAAACAGCTGAACAAGTCCAAACAGCATTCAGGGCACTGATTGCAGAGACAGGAACAAAGCATCTGGAAGAATTAGGAACAGCTAAAGAAAAAGGAAAAGCAACTAGTGAAGGAGAAATCTTTACAATGACATTCATTTTCTGGTAAGATTTTCCGTGCTCTGTTTAACAGCCATTGATAGGCAGATGTCACTTCTGGATGGTACATGGAAGTCTGTGCATTCAAACTTGGCCTAAAAGGGACTGAGGTCAGATCAGATTATTTTGAACTGACCAAAACATCACTGATTCCAGACACAAAGAATTTGTTTTATTTAGGCAGGAGGCCTAAATAAAGCACAGAAATTCTCTGTGCTTTTCTTGACAGTTGAAGAAATTTTCATGCCAGAATATGATTTGAACAAGCAAGAGAGTTAAATGTCCAAGCAATAAAGAAATTTTCCTTTAACCACGCTAACCCGTCCAGTGAGAAATATCCACCATTTTTGGAAGCTGTTAAAAGATAAGGATAATTCAGAAGCTGTTTCATTTGATTCAGTGTATTAAAAAATCTGGAATCGTTCAAAACACTAGCACTAGGAAAATAACTTGTTATTGTATAGAGCTCAGTTTGTCTTTGTATCTCCCTGGCTGTCATGCCAAGAAATCACTGCCATTAACCATAACAATAAAACATAGCACTGTGTGTCTCTTACTTATCAAGAAATCTAAGAGCTTTGCAAAAAGTCCTGATAAAGGCTCTCAGTAATTGGAACATGCAGCATCAGCTTGTCTTTGTTAGATAGCTTCTTAATGCCAGTACACCATACAGAGATATTTTCCCAGAAATCTCCAACCTTCACGGGCACTGTCTGATCTGAAACCTTAAAGCAGTCTGGGGATTTTCATACACAGTTACAGAAAATTCAAGGAATAGTTCTGATAAGCTTTTGCTGTTGCTGTGGTTATCTCAAATTCTATCTCTGTATCAGTTCACAGGAGAAAATTGAGTCTATTTTGTTACTCTTTCCTTTCTCCTCCTCTGCCCCTTATGTTGGAGGCATTTTCATTTCCTTTAATAAGCTTGCATCAAACCCAAACTTTATATCAAGCATCACAAAATTTACTAAGTATTAGAGAAAAAAAATCTTATTGGCAATTTCTAAGATCTGAATGAGCAAAACAGTTTATATTTTGCCCTAACTAGAGGTAGTCTCTGCAGGAAAGCTCTGGAGAAATTCTGTCTATGTGAATTACAATGACATTTTTCCTGGTACCAAAAACCTTTACAGTACAGAATTTTAAAAACAATCTTTTTGTATAATTTAACTCTTCATATGTGTCTAACAAAAAATACAAAACTATTTTATGGAACCCATTTTACTTAGCTTAACAGAAAATGTTCCACTGTTTTAAATACAGTTATACTATTTTAAACTGGTCATTCATCTTCTCATGTTAGACTTCTGAGTATATTTAATAAATCTGAACTATAAGCTTGAGGTTTGCTTCTTCAGTTCATGGAGTGACTTCTAAGGAAGATGATAACTTCAGAGTCAAGTTAGTTACATTGGTCTAAAATTGCCATATATTAATGAAATAGTCCTGGTTTTACCACTCAAATTAACATTTGGTAAAAATAATAGTATAAAGTTCTCTCTGTTTTACACGTCTTTTAAATAAATTTTGTCTATGTCTATTGTTACTTACTCAAGCATAAACCACGAGCAGCTGCATTAATGTTAGCATGATTATACCAGCTCAAAACTGTCATGACAGCAGAATCCTTTATGGAAATCATAAAGAGCAGAATGCCACCTAGCATCAGACATCTGCCGTGATTTTTAAAGGAAGGTGGGTTGTTACTTAAAAAGAATCATTGTTGTTTCAAAAGGTGACCTTGTGAGTCAGAAGAGATGAGAAACCACCAGTAATCTGACAAGAGAGGAGAGGATTAATCCATACTTCATACAAGGAAGGGTGAACATGTAGAGGTTGAGAGCAAAGGAGTGTTTATGGCCGCTACATATGTCTAGGAAAGCTTTTAGCTGAAATATGTGTTTATGCATCTTAGTGCTCAAAGTAAGCTGTATTCAAAAAGCACAAGTGTCCTTTCAAAGGACAGCACTAAGTCTGATATTATCATAAAGAAATGCCTTTTTTTTTTTTTTTTTTTTTTTTTTTTTTAGGTT
>VZSR01001685.1:13005534-13027622 GCA_013398615.1 Brachypodius melanocephalos | reverse complement strand
GAGGGCCCCACTCTCTAAGTTACAGCCCCCTTCTGTCCCTCATATCTGTGCAACTAGTGACCATTTCTCTAAATAACCTACATTTGGGTAGAGATTTTTCTGTCCTGTAGATCTGTCTGTTTTCCAGGTACTCATAGCATTTTTTCATACCCTCTTTGTTCCTTCAAATCTCTCATGAAGGAAGCCTCCTTTGAAAATTCCTCCAGCTGAACCTCTCAGTGTTCCTTAGATATGCTTTCATTACCGAAACTATGTAATATTTATTGCTAAAAATCAAAATGTAGTGGCAGCATAAAGAAAACAATATAAATCCATAAAATGACAGTTTATTATTTCTCTTATTTACTGTAGAATGCCTACTGTGAACCTATAGATGTACAACTATTACATAAATATAAGTAGATTTGAAATTAGAGTTACAGTAAAATCAAATTTATCTAAATTGTAAATTAAATAATTTACTGAAAAAATAATTTTGATACAGACATCAGTGCTATTGAAACAAATGGAATCCTTAGGAGATAAAATATTATGTAGTTTTTGATAATGATATGCAAAAGGATATTGTGGTTCAGATTGTCTTAGCCATGAAAATTACGGTTTATCATCAGCTGTGTAGCTAAATACTCTCAACAGCAAACAACAGGCATCCAATCTCATATGTCTCTAAAGATAAAGGACACACAAAGATAGGTGAGGTTTGAGGACGCCTGCCAACATTTCCTGAATTCAGTTCTGCACTCTATTCCTATTCACTGAGTTTGATTACATAAACATTGCTGTCCTGAGTCTGTTCCAATTTCAGTGTATATTAGAGGATGTGAAATATGATGGGAGCAATTTCAAACCATGCATGTGTTCATTGTAATCACTGATACTAGAGGTCATCTGTTTTCATGCCACTCCAAGCTGAGGCTATTATCACTGTGTAGAGGTTCAATACTGCAGAGCATTCCTGATGAAGAGGGGGATCATTGCAAAATCAGGACATGGGGTAATAATAGCATGTAAATGCTGCTGATGCTCTAAAAGAGCTTGAAAGTCTCTCAACCAGCAATGATGGCAGAAGTGCTGTAAAAGGGCCTGAAGGCCAAGTCACATATTTTAGTAAAGGTCTCCCCAGTTCATCCTCTTATGTTGACTGAAGTAAGTTCTTTCTGATTAGGTATTAATATTAATATGTATCTTTCATCTGTTTCTGCTTTTAATTAATTAACTCAAAAAACCACCAAAGTCCAAAATCAATCTTAATTAAACTTTTATATCTTAACCTTTCTCCAAGAGTGATCAAGGTTTTTTCACCTCTACAGCTGATTTTAATGCTGTTATCTGAATTTTTTCAATGCAGACCTAACGCAGATAAGCAAACCCTACCGCTATATAGTTCAGGTTCAGAAAAATTATTTTCTTAAGCTGAGTTTGGTTAGAAGTCATTGCCCTGTGGTTAGGGAAGAAAGTTCCTGTTCCCAGAGGAACTTTCTTCACCTGGGAGTAGAATGAGTGACAGACAGTGTAGCATTGTGAGATAGTCAGCATCATGTTGTATGATAAGATACTAAATACTTACAAAGAAGATAAATGAATGTTCCTGCTTCTTGCTTTTTGCACATTATAATCACAAATGTACCATGTTTAGTTTCTAACACCTTTCTATATAATAAGTAATGTGGTTATTTTTTTAGAAAAATCCTTCATTTTTTAAACCAAAAAAAAGCATTTGTTTCCCTCTGCTCCCAGTCTTAATTCAACACAATATTTATATGTGAAATGTTCTGTCGATTTTTCTGACAAAGAAATAACAAGACAAAAAAATAGAAGTAAATGCTGAAAAAATTTAGGATTAGAAAAAGTGTTAGTTTGACTGAAAACATAATATTGTTTGAAAAAATTTGCAAAGGTCTGTGTGGATTCTCTGTAATGTGAGCTTTTAAACTGAAGGTGAAATGTTTTCTGAATTTCTTTTAATTTCCTTTCAGATGTTACCTACTTTCTTTTCTCTAAGAATGACTTGGAGCAGTTCTACAGCCTCCAAAACTCAAGAGGCAGGCCTTAATGATGTCTTTGGGCCAAAAGTCTATAAATACAACCAGAAGACTTTCAGAAGTATCTCATTATCTGTGAGCAGTTACTCAACAGCTAAACTTGCCTCTTCATGCCAAACCCTTGCTGCCAGATATTACTTTACTTAACCACGTACACACATAAACACATGCATAAAAATTCTAAAACAGCATGTGGATATGCCACAGGATGTACAGCAAGAATTTATCAAGTTCCTTCAATATCAGTACTGGGACAAGAGTCAGACTTGATGATGCTTGTGTATGATCTTATCAGTTTTCCATATGATGCTAAATGGAGACATTTTTGATGATTTTAAATCTCTTCTTACTTCTTTGTGCTTTGTCCAGTTAGTCAAATTTTTCTACGAAACATAAGTCTTAATCAATTTCTCTGTGCTGATCAACTGGTTGACTTCAATAACATCGACATTTCTGCAATTAATGTATATTTATACACAAATAACAAATACAAAGTAAGGGATTTGACACAAGTAAACTTTCAATACATTATGCTTAATATAAATGCGTTGAGGCTTTCCAAATGAGTAATCTGGTACCAGTAAAGGGCTAGTGAAGATACTACTTTTTTTTAACTAAAGATTATAAATTCAGTTATAGTTGCAGAAACATTTACTAAATTTACTGACTGGAAGACAGATGAAATAAAATTCCTTAAATAGGATTCTACACCTGCTATGATACTGCTGCTAGTTTAGAGATCTATAAAGATGTTTAAAAACCTCCTTTATTTCCCTTTTGTTGTTTAGATGTTCTGAGAGGCAGTTAATATTTTATCTCTGCATTCCATTATGAACACTGAAATATGCACTTAACACATACCAGATCTATGGAAACTTACACCTAAAGATACTAGAAATGTTAAAAAAATGTAGTTTAGAGAGCAAACTGGACAAATACATGGCAGAAAATCTATTGAGAATTACCAAATATTGCCATATGTGACACAGGAAGATACTTAAGGTGAAATTTCTGGAGAGTGAGAGCATGATGG
This sequence comes from Brachypodius melanocephalos, assembly GCA_013398615.1. Classification (NCBI taxonomy): domain Eukaryota; kingdom Metazoa; phylum Chordata; class Aves; order Passeriformes; family Pycnonotidae; genus Brachypodius; species Brachypodius melanocephalos. The sequence goes on along the minus strand of VZSR01001685.1, from coordinate 13,024,547 downwards.
AAAGTATCATGTAGGGTTAGCCTAGCTTTTCTCTGCCCTAGATATTTCCTCTCCAGGCAGAGTCTCAGGATCCAGCTGGACATTTCTCATGGTCTTAAGCATAACCATCTTTCAAAAAAACTAAGCAAGACCCTGAAGAATTATTGATACCTGTTTATTTTCTAACTAACCCTAATTCTGTTATATAACTACAGTAAATCACTGAAGCAGCTATTCAGTTTTAGTGTTTTCTTAGCATTCTTGCCTTTGCAATATACAGAAGGAAGGCACATCACACTATTCTTTCAGATTCTTTATATCCAGAAATTCTAAGAGATGAGAGCATCTCATTCAAATTACAAAGTCTTCTTGGAAGAGCAGGTGGCCTCTTGGAGAGTACATTATTCATTCTCCAGGGGACTAGGTAAGGCCATTTTTCATTTTGCAGCTAAAGCAGTCCCTACTGACAATCTTCTCTACACAGAAGTATATTTTTTGTGGCAAAGAAATTCAGGCACAGAAGCCAGCATTCTGACAAAATATGATAGAAATATAGTATCTGGGACCTAACCTAATTAAAAAGAGGCATATTTGGTCTTGGAATTATTCCATGCAGCTCTCCAGAGAGAATACTAGTTTATGAGATCTGACAGCTTCAAAACCCTCACGTTTTTCTCCTCATTGATTTGAATGATAGTGAAGTAAAGATTCAGTTTTGATAAGAACCCTTTGATACGTGCTGATAAAAATAATGCAGAATAACCTAGACAGATGCAAGTTCCTGTTTTCTCAGTGGTGAGAAAAAAACACTCTTAGTACAGGAAAACATTTTGTCCTACTGTGTGATTCTTAACTGAATGTGCCAACTGAAAGGATGGCATAGAGAAAATCGTTCATGAATTTGCACATGTTGCTGCATGTGTCAGAAAGCCTAAAAAAAGAAAAGGCTGAAAGGCATTGTTAGGCTATCACTACACTGCAATATATTTAGGCATTAAGAGCAATTTCTGGAAGCATCAACATTTTACTGCCAACTACAATCTTGATTAGACTACTAAAGGTAGTCCAAAGGGGGAAAAGAAAAAAAAAAAGGGAGAAAAAAAAAGTGGCAACAAAGTTCTGATTTGGTGCAATAATCAATGGCCTCTATTATGTTAAAGGAACAATCACAATATTGTTTTTTTGTAGATCCTTCAGCACTGAAAAGGCTAAAGGAGGTTTACTGATATTGGCAGTGGAGACATTCTTAGTCTCTTTGCTATTTACAGAAGATTCCTAACACAGACATTTCTTATCAGGCTTGTTTACATGAGGAATACTTACCTACAGCAATTCCCTGTCTCTTTGAACTAATATTTACACTTGCAAGTAGATTTACATGTGTGAGTAGTCTCATGTGTGATTTCAGTAGGGCTATTGACATGCTTGCAAAATTAGGGCAAGCTTTTGCAGGCTGTGAAAAATCTGCTTCTTTTCTACCTACTTCTCAACTTTCTAAAATTCTTCCTATGCATTCTAATGTCCAAGAAAACCTTGGAACCATTCAGTATTCACTTATATCCATTACAGCAACCTAGAAAATATAGACTGAGTGTGTATTGTTTAGAAAATCTGTGTTTGCATCTTTTTGTATTATGTAGCTGATTGCTTATTATTACAAATGTCAGCAGTAAACCAATATTCAAATATGCTATTTCATGGTATTCATCATAAGAAGGAAATCTCTTATTTTTTTGTGTTGTCACATACTTAGAACAAGAATACAATTTGTGGTAACTGCACTGCCATTCCATGAAATAATGATCTCTGTTTCTGTGCATTCCTAAATATGCCAGCAATCAGATGGATTTTTGAACAAAAAAATTAAACAGCCACTACCATTCCAATATTTTAGCATTTTGCTGAAATACTTGAAAAGAATCTGTGAAATATACTCTCAAAAATGTAAAGAGTCAAATATGGTCAACAAATTCTTTCAGCTTTCATAGAGAAACTTGAGATCCGCCTGCCACAGGTACATGAGTCATTTTCTCATGCAAAAAAAGAAAAAAAAAACTTTAAAAACAAAACAACAAAAGAAAAGCTACAGTGTTGCATCCACATCCACATGCATATAAAATTTAAGAGTGTCAAATCATTGAGTTTCATGTAATTTTAGTTTCTTTTTCTTTAATGTAAGGAAATACTATATCTAATTTTCTCACGTATAAAGAAAAAATTGATACGTCTTAACCTTTTAATGTCAGACTATACACCTTATGGCTTTGGAAGTTTCACTAGTTTTTTGAAAAATAAAAAGAAGGAATTCAAACCTCCCTCTGCTGGACCTGCAGAAAACAGCTACCTGGTTACTTTAGCTGAATTTTCAGATTTGGCTAGATATTAAACTAGACACAGTAAGAACCTACTTATTAATGGAAATTATTCATAATACTTTATTGACTTAAATAGGCTTAGGTAACCCTAATGTTCATTTGCTAATACAAAATATACCATTGCTGTGACACTGGGTAAGTCTGACAAAGTTTTGCTTTGGCCATTGGTGGCCAATATTTACTAAATAATTTCTCTGTGTACAACTGAAATGAAAGAACCCAAATGAAGTACTCATAAGGTCTGTATCAGCTTAATTTATTACATAGGGAATCATAAAATAATAGATCTGAATGGATCCTCAGTGTGTCATTCAGTTTGTTCCTTTGTCTTGAAGTAGAATCAACTATGTGCATCTGCCATCAGTTATCACTGAATCTCAGATATTCTTAAAGCTCTGTAGTTTTCACACGCCTCCCAATCACTAAAAATGTTCACAGAACTTTTTTCTTATTTTGAATGCCTTTTAATAGCATCCCATTTTGTCCTCATGCACTTTGTTGGGTTTTTTTCCTCAAAAATCACACCTTACAAAGATGCTAGTTACTATTTAAGACAAATTCCTACTAGTTTCTGTGACTACCTGCTATGAGAGCATCATTCTGTGAACATCAATTTTGCACTCTTCTCATGTACTGCCTTCATGATTTTGTGCACTTTGATCACATTCAAGCTCTCTAAACTGATGCTTACCAACATTTTTGCCCCTCATGGGTGTGTGCTCCATCCCTTTTGTCAATTTTATCTCATTTTCTCTGTGCAGTCACTAACTCTGTTACAGCCTTCATGAAACACAGGCACGAGAACAGCACCCAGTACTGGAGATGTAGATGATGTTTCTTCTATTGCTGTCAGTAGTTCTCCTGAGGCTGTCCAATATTTGGTTGGTTATTTTGGCTACCATTGAACATTGAGATGGTGGTTTTGGAGAACTGTCAATGACAACTCTACATTTTCTTTCCTAAGGTGCTACTGTCTGTTGACAAGAAAAGATTGATCATGTAAACCATGTCTTCTCAGGGATGTGTCATGCTTCTAGCTACTCAGACAAGGTTGGGGTGGTACTAAAATAAAATATCTAGTGTCCACAAATTCAACTTTCTGTATATTCCAAAATGCTTTTGTAAACAGAAGAGTTCTAGACCTCCAAAATGACTGAAAGCTGGGCTCATTTTTAAACAGTTGAATGAATGAACATGCTATTTAAAAAAAAAAATAAAGAAAAGCTTCTGAAGCTAAAGTTTTGTGCTCTTACTAAGAAAATGGATATCATAAAGGTGAGTACCGAAGCTCAAGAAGGAAATTAAAATGTCTTGTTTTGTTCAGTCAGCTTCCTTGAGATTCTATTTCTCATATAAATGAGATCCAACAGTCCTGCTAATGCTCATAATGAGCCTTTATCGTACTCCTTAGGAACTTTATGGTTTATTTTTTAAGAAAATGAAGGGTCTCAAGTCTGTCTTGTCTTTGAATGGGAAGAAGGCCAAGAAATATTTGCATATTTGCAAGGATACCTTGTATGATGTAGGTGTGGATAGCACATCTGTTAGCCAGTGAATCATGCAATGGCATATTCCTTGGTTTTGATTTTGAAGATGATTATTGTGCCAAGACATATTAAAAAAACCCCAAAAAAACAAAAAAACAACCAAACAAACAAACAAAAAAAACCCAAAAACCAAAACCAAAAAACAAAACAAAACCCCGCACCTATCTATAAGAAAAATGGTTCTCACTGTAATGAAATTTATTTGGTAACTGAGTAGCAGTTGAAAGGAAAGAGCAGGATAGGAAATGCCATATGTCATGGGACTAGCTCCATAGCATAGAAGTGATATGCAGTTTTTCAGGATGCATAGAAGTAGGGGCTGAAATAAACAATATTCAGAAGTATGAGTATTCTCAAAGGAGAGCTCTGTTAAAATGTAGTGCCACTATTGGTCTGATACAACGTTTCTAATGGTTATTGAAAGTTGTCCATCACTCTCACTTGCCATTGATCAAGTTATTCTTGTTCTTTTTGAAGGGAAATTTGAGGTAGTGGAGACTAGGTTTCCTGGAAGATCCACAGCCTATTTGCCACATTTAGGGAAATTATCCAAGTTCCTTCATTTAAAACTTTTGGTCTATCATTGATATTTTACTATAATTCTCCAAAGGTTATGACACAGGATTCCTTTTAAGAGGTGTTGCAGGATTCCTTGCATCTGCCACTAGTTCGTCAAGTCACAGTCAGAGGAGAGAGTATGCATGAGTTTTATGATTGTATTAGTTTTATTGAACTAATTTAATTAAATGGAACATTCCAGGAGCATGAATAAAAAGAAACATACTTTTCAGTTTTCCTACCTTGCACAACCTTTCCCACAAAATCCAAAATGCACACTGCATTAATGTGACCCAATTATTGTATCTGAATAAGTACATAACACACCATGGTACATTTTTGATTACATAAGTCAGTGCCATTTTCCTCAAGACAATGGCTAACACTGACTCACTGTAAATTGCAATTAGAAGGCTTTAATATATCATGACTTTTGCAGTATGTCTGATCCATGGATGCAAGAAACAAGCAGTGAACCATGTACCCTACAGCCCTCCATTTTTTTTTGGTACAAAGTCAGACAAGCCACTTAATTTGCCTAGAGGAATTTCACGTGTGAAAAGAAAATTGTGTTGTATTTTACGTATTTTCACATCTGTGTTAAGCTAAAACTGGAAGACAGTTTTGTTAAAAGCAAGGGTAACACCCAATAAAAACATATTTGGTCTAAAAAAGAACACATCAAATATAAAAAAGTTCAAGAATTATTCCCAAAAAAGATTGTCATGCATTTAAATCCAAGAATACAGCATGGTTAGTGAGGTTCAGACTAGATATAAAATTAACATTTTAAAATAAATAATTTGTACAATTTACTAAAATTTTGATGCATTTTTTTTTCAGCAGCATACTTAAATGAGATCTGGATAGCTTTCTTTCTAAATAATCCCAAGGCTCAACAAAAACTCAGGAAGCAATAAAGAACTAGTATTCTATAACTGAATGTATAATAGACATCCCACTTTCATATGTATTATCTGCATTTTTGAGGATGGTGGGTGAGGGAAAAAGGAAAAAAAAGGTTGATCTACAATTAAATAGATATTTTTGTGGGTTCAGTCTCAGAAACTGAAAACTGTAAAAACTAGAGATTATCTAAAATTAACCTTTTAAAAGATATTAATAAAGGAAGCAAGTAGGGAAATATCCATTAAACAAGTTTTACAAGAAAAAATATTGTCTGCATTTACCAACTGTTTTTCAACAGAAGACTTCAGTATTGCTCTGGCATATAGTTATTGGCAGAAGAGTCTCATTTGGCAATTCAGTTCTATGCCAGAACAATTCCATCGCTTCCAACAGCTGCTCTCAAAATACAATAGCAGAAATGAGCACACTAGTGAATTGCTAGAATGGTGTTAGTAACACTTTTTACTATCTTATCAGTTCACTGTGTTATTTAAAAATTACTTCAAAGAGGGAAGACCAGCCAGTCATTAGTCAGAAAAGAAAAAAAAAAAAAACCCAAACCACAAAACAGTTTATACCAATACCTGTCAAAGGAGTCCATTAATAAAAAGAAGATGCCTTCTTTATAATCTAAAGCCTAAACAGTCATTGCTCACTTAGGACACAGCAGGCTTTGAGCTTGAAGAATTGTTTGTGTTCTAACCAGAGCAGATGCAAAGGACAAAATCTACTTTTAATGTGAAATTCTTATTTGAAGATAGATGCAAATATACTTTCATTGAGGAAAAGATTTGATGTAGAAAAGCTGTCTTTTATATTTTCATGCTTTACAAAGCATTTATGTGTATACAATTCTGTTGTATATTAGTGCTAATTTTTTCTTGGGTGTCTACTACTGCGACTTTTAGGAAGTCCTAGAGCTGCAAGAAGGTGGAACCAAGCAAGCATCATTGCTCAACAGATATTGGCTTCTCAGGTACAGGAAGAAAAAATAATTAAAAAAGAAAAACAACAGCTGATTTCATCCTGAGACCTTTTAGCAGCAATTTTCTAGCTGAATCCAGAGGTCAAAATCATGAATGCCTCTTATTGTCTTCCACAATTAACAGTGGAAAGGTGGTTAAGAGCAGAACTTGAACTGTCTTTCAGCTGTGAATATTTTTTCTGCTCTAAGAGTTCTAGAGTGATTGCCGTGGCCAGTGTGTTTTTCTGTGACTGAAGGTGAGCCTTGTTGCCTTGTTAAACCTGAACTAGTTGTGTAAAAGTTATCTAGCATATGATGGAGGTTTGACAGCTGAAAGAGGCAGACAGAGAAGCTTCTATCTCTGATAGGGAAGTAGATCTCATTTTGCACAGTTCCTCTTTTAATCCTCTGAAGATTGTGAATACCATTTCAGTTCAGGCAACTTTGAGTCACCCTCAGGCAGAAACCACCTCTCTCCCTTGACTTTCTCTAGCGTTCAGCCTTATCTTTTTAGATACTCTGGCCTTGCATCTAAGCTACCTCACAAAGCTGAAAGGAAGATACAGTCACTCAGCATGCCTGAGGGACACACAGCCCAGTGCCAGGGCTGGCACTGATGCTTAGCTGTGTAGGCTCTCAGCTTGACATCACAGGAATTGCAACCAGTGTGATTTTAAGGATCCACTTCCCACCCCACACACCCAGAAAAGAGTGGGAGCTGAAATTCTGCATCAATCACGCCTTGTTAGAAAACCATTAGGGATTACTGAAGAAGAATCTACAGATTTATAGGGACTTGGGATGAGAGAAATTATTTATGATTTTGTTCTATGTAATGTTTCTCAAACTTGAGAAAACTGTGTACTTCCAATCAGAGGCTCTGGAGAGGGAGTAAGGAGTGAAGAGATTCAGCTGGCATTTTATTAAGAAGAACAAAGAACACTACAGTTCTCCCTGATACTTTGCATAAGACTTTAATTTAATGCTGTTAAGAGGAACTACTGATGACATGCACAGTGTGTTTCTTATAGACACACAGCAATAAGATCAGCAGGGAGTGAGGCTTTTTAAAATGTTGCTCAAGACAGTGTGAGTGCAATGGAACTTAAGATAAAACCTTTACACAAGTAAATATACCATCACATTCACTTGCTCTTTCTTAAAAGCCACTCTTCATTATGCAAGAAGTGTACACTAAATTTCTCAAAATAGGAGACTTTCATTGCTAAACTTTGGGCTTTCTCTGGCATGCTGTTGTCTTGCAACTCCTAATATTTCAACAGATTTGTTATGTAGATTGAAATGTTTTTCTCTCTCTGTTTAAGATTCAAGGTCTGGCTTAGGGAGAAGGTGGATTTCAACACCAAGAGGAAGAAGCTCAAATTACTCTTATATTAATGATTTTGGTTGGTTGGTTTTGGGGGCAGGGAGGTGTGGTAGGGTTTCGTTTCTTGGTGGGTTTTTTGCTGCTCTTGTTTGAATGGCTTTGGTTTTTTTGGTTTCTTTTGTTGTTGTGCTTGATTTGTTTTTGTTCTTCATTTGGTTTTCTTGTTTGGTTGTTTTTTAATTACAGCTTAATTCTTGGTGTTGTGGATTCCTGAACTACCAGTGATGGTAGACGTCAAAACATTTAGTTGTAGATATTTGTACATAACCTTTTTTATCTCCTTGCTTGTATGTCTTGATTGCAGTACAAAATTATTTCTAGAGAAATTCAGGCAGTTACTCTTTCTTTTTCTCATTCCAGTATGGCGTTCTGACTCCAGTTTGCCATCCATAGTGGCTTCAGTGTCAGGAAGTTCAGATAAACACTGTCTTATTTGTTTTGTCTTCACAATTTACCAGTTCTGGAGCAGACCATCACAACTGGTAATCTCTTCTTTCAGAAATCTCAGGCCATGCAGCAACATCCAGAGAGAATCTCTGCCTCAAGAGTGGAATCTAATCAGAGACCAAGCCAGGGAACAAACTCTCCAGCTGCTCACACAGCTATTTCTAGATGCAGCAGTTTACATGAAAAACCAGCTACAAAAAACCAACAGTTTTTCAAAGTCTGATCACATGCTAAGAAAAATAACTTGGAGGAATGTGAAGAAAATCCTTGTCATTGTACTGTAAGCACTGAATCTTGTGGAGGGATTATGTACTGTAAGAGTCAAACTGTGAAAAAGCCTAGGAACCAAATCAGAGAACACGCAGTATAAGGTACATTGCAATAGCAAAAATAATACTGTCTCTATTTTCCAGGCTGATGAAACTGTATTTACATTTCATAGGATTTTTTTTGTGTGTTTTCTTGGTCTCTCATAGAGTTTCTGTGGCGGCATTTTTCTCATGGTATGTTTGTTTAGAGGCTTTCAAGCTTTGGTCAACCTATGTCACTGTGACATCTTTGTTGCCTTTTAACACTGGAGGGAATCAGCAGCCACTGGAGTACAAACCATGCCTGTAATGAACCTTCTTTTTTCTCTATAATCACTCCATGTGCATTTATGTCATCCTCCTGTTTCTGCTGAAGATAAAGGGATTGCTCTAGAAATGGCATCTTCTGTTGAGTAAGGTTCTTCTGCATTCACATTTAAATTTTAAAATCCAAATTAATCTCTAGTATGCTGCTACCAGTGTCCAAGTTTATAGTTTCTTTTTCTGATACTCAAGGATATCCCATATGTCTGGTCATTACATTCAAAAGAGCAGAAAAATATTAAGAAACCTCCGTTACATAGATATATATATATAGTTGCCCATCCCTATTTTACATACACACATATATGTATGTGAGAATAAGTATGTGGTTATGCTTATATATTATGACGATTTCTTAATATAAACTCTCATCTGTTTGCTCAACTTGTCATTGATAATGTAAAATTAATTTTAGTCTTCTGGGCTATATAGATAATGTTTCAACTTTTATATAAAAACCCTTGGAACAGAAGTATTTTCAGACTTCTTAAATGATTTTACTTTAGCCAAAATAATTCTATTAAAATTTATTTAACTAAAAACCCAGAACACAAGCTTATAGTTTAGAGACTTATTTAAAATTTAGATAACAATTCAAAGCAAAAGAGAAACCACCACACATGAATTCTAAAATTCTTTTTATTCAAGAGAGGATTTTCTGTCCTGGAGGGTAAATTCTAAAGGATACTTTGAAAACCTGTAAGAACAGAGCATTATGGCATTTCCACATCTGGTAGCATCCTTAGAAATGAGAAAGGAAGAAAAGCATCACAAGGGATTTCAAATCCTCCAAAGAATTTTTTTGCTTTCTATTTCTTATATTTTTTTTCATTTAATACATTCTGATTGTTATTTTTTAAAGTTTGTAGCAATCTGCAACCTAATGTATCTGAAGAATTAAAAGATTCTGAAATGAACAAAAGCCAAAATACACAGATTTAAATTATATATCAAATTTAATTAATTTTCTCTGTATTCTATTACCATATCAGGAGAGATAAGAAGAGGATTGACACCATTTATAAAATTAAAATTTTTATGTAAGACATAGTTTGCACAGTTATTAATCAAAGAGAAACACACGTTAAATTTTTTTAAAAATCATTGTCTTGATGAAGTATGCTATTTCAGAGCAGAATAACTATCCTGATGTAATAAAAATGAAAATATAATTCTTGTATACAGGAATGTGATCAGAAAATGCAGATTAATAGCAGCAATAGTAGCAGTACTGATAGCAGTACTGGCAGGAGGAGTAGGGGTAGTTTTAAATGATAATTTGATTAGACAGCAGTTACACCTTTAAAGGAAAAAGAGAAAAGATTTCTCTTGGTTGCCGTGGGGCAAACAGCTGCCTGTCAGCCCTCAGACACTGAAGGTATCAGTACACCAGCTCCCCTCTCACTTTGCCCATCTGCCAAGCTCTCCTCTCACTTCTTCTCCGTGCTGCACTGAGATATTGCTTACTCAGTCACTCTGCTTGCCAGACATTCTTTGACTGGCTCCAGCTGAAACCTACGTCATTTAATGGAAGAGAAATGTGGGGTTGCAGGTAGGGTTCTGCTCCTCAATGGGAAGGTTTAGTCCAAAGATCCTTGGAGAGGGTCAAGACAGAAGGATTCCAGGCCTACCCTGTAACCTGCCTCAGTTTCACCACTTGTCACATGGTCCAGTGCTGAGGTCTCAGAGGTTGGGAGACAAGAAATTAGGATATCTTTCTACTATGTGCTGCAGGTGATTTCTCTGAGAATATTCAAGTGAGAGAGAAGTCAGAACACTTTGCTTAAATATTTCCATGAAGCAACTTTCAGATTACCAGTTTAACAATTTCCAATGCGACTTTTAAAATTGATAATGCTTCTTATTTTGTGATGTCAGTCACACTTTTTTCTGTACAATGTTTGTACGTGTGATTTTGTTTGCTTTTGCTTTTTGTATTGTGCTTGAGCCTCTATAAAGTACATTATGGAATCCAACATGTGTTTTCACAATGATCACAAATGATAAAACCCTTTTGAAGGCAAGCCTTGAGTTCTAATCCAGTCTCATCAATGAATGTCTGTGAAATTTATTCATGGTATTCACATATATGAGGTACTGTTATTATTGTCAGTATTGTCTGTTTACTGAGGAAACTATCTAGAAGAATGATTATATCTCTGATTCAAATCTCCTTGAGTCTAATGGATTCCATCTGGAGAGCCTACATGCTTGTAAAACCTCTGGTACAATTGGGAGGACCCTTTGTGTGGTATTCTAATGTAGTCTGAATTCTTTAAGTGCTTCCAAGACAGGTCTCTATTCCATTCATTTACAAATGAGTTATTCATTTCAGTGAGATTACTTCAAGCCTTGCAGCATCTTTTGCATGACAAAAACTAAGCTAAGAATCCAGATAGGATCCACATCACAAAACAGCATAATGTTTGGTCTAATGATTAAGCTGAGAGCCAGGAGGAGATGGTTATGCAAGCTCAGAGACAATGAGCTCACACTATTCGGCATTCCACTTCTTCCGCTGATTTATAGCAATTATCCTGTGATTTTGTAGCCCTTGGTTTTGAGAATTGATATTAGATTTTTCTTTAAATTTGGACAATAGTTCCTTTGAGTTTACTACAGATGAGGTTATTGCACATGTAGATCCTGAATAAAGTATTGACTTCATAACTTCACTGTTCTCTTATACACTGTGTCCCTGCAATAGTGAGCTTCTTATCTTAAGAAAATAAATAAATTTACAGATACTTAACCCTCCTGAGTTCCTTGAGGGTTTGATTTTTCTGTGCATCACAGAAATGACAAAAAGCAGGGAAATCATATAAAGACAGCATTATAACAATATAAAGATACTAAAAAGTAATTTTTACTCTCTGAAGTAAACCCTGAGCACTTTCCTGGGATATATGAATAAATTAAATAGATGTCTGTATTCTAAAATACCTGAAGACCCTTACTCAGACGTATTTTTTAACTTACATATTTGACAATTACTTTAAAAAGTCCTTTACTTAATTGTTGTTATGGCTATCAAAAGGATTTTTGATTAAGTACTTCCCACCTGAATGTATTTTTCTTTGACAGCTAGGAGCTTGTATTCTATCTATAGCTTAAGTGAGTTCTTCAGATTTAGAAGTGTCAGAATTTAAATGAAATCATTCATTTCTGTTCCCTGCTCTCCAACATCACAAATGATTATCCAGTGTCAATGTATGTGGATAAAAAGATCTTCATAGGTAGTAGTGAACCCTGGCTGTGCTGGAAGAGTCTAGAGTGACAGACAAAACCATATCAGTTCAGAACACCTAGTGTCTGCAAAGTATAGTCACTAATGTCTGCAAAGCCAGTCACTACATACCTCTGGAATTCTGATCTTCCAAGCCAGGAAACTTCTTGCAGCATACTGTGACTTCAGTCCAACTCTTTTCTGCAAAGAGAAGCAGGGCTGAGTGTGTGTGAGTCAATGCATACAGGTAACCAGGGCCACCACCACAAAGGCACAGCTGAAATGCAGAGTGTAGATTGATTTCACTGCCTTGCTAACCAGGGGTGGCAGAGACAATTGGCAACACAGGCTCAGTTGGGATCAGCTCATCCCAGTCGACAGAGGCACATGGGCTCTGCTAGGCTTAGTCCACCCTACTGCAAAGAGACACATGAGAACACAGACTCCATTAGGATCATCCCTATGGACAGAGGTACACAAGGACACAGACTCTGTCAGGCTCAGTTCACCCTAGAGCACAGCAGGGTTGGAGGAGCTGCTGCCTGCCCCAATACAACAAAAGTCTTCATGCACACAGTTTATCACAAGGCTGGGGTTTTTCACCTTCACTCTCTCCTAGCAGGAGGCTGAAGCATATCTGTGAGAGAATGGTATCTCTACACAGGAATTCTACTTCCCACAACAGGCAGAGGATGAACAACACCAGGTACAATAAATGGAGTTTTCCCACACCAATGCTTTCAGCATTCCCAACTGCAAGGTCACTTTGAGTGAAACTATTCCCTCCTCTTTGCCAAATCTTCCAGTTTTAACACTTTCCTCCCAAGAATGTGTGAGCAGAAGGCCTGGCAAGCGTGCTGCTGTTAAACAGATATGGATCTGTGTCTCGTCTAGAGTGTATACCCAGATCAAGTTCTCAGCCTCTTGGAGACTGACGAAGCCTAGTGATGAAATCACGGGTCCCCGCATACCTGTGTTGCTTGTTCATGACACACTTAGATGGTCCCAAGCATCTACTAAGGTTTGCTTCTGTCATTGCATCCCCCTTCAAGGGAAGGGGTCTGTCAGAATACAAGTCTAAATGCAAGACTACTAACACTGGAGATTACAGCCCAGTGTAGTAGAAATTGTCATGAAATCCTCAATCCTTCTTTAGCTGTGTTTTCCCTGTCAGGCTTTCTCTGTGAGTTTATGATTATTAGATTTAAAAATGCATGTTTATATATGATATGAAGTATGTGCCTTGATGTTCAATTGATAGTGCTGAGAAACTGTTGCCTGTGATACTGTCACCTCACTGACTATGTTAGTGTTACCTTATGTCTGTAAGGTAACAATAATTCTGGCTACTGTTAAACTCCAGTTCCACTGTTGTCCTCTAGTAACTGCATTTCAGAAACCAATTTTATGTAGCATTAAAACAATTTTTGAAACTATTGCTTTGATTTTTTTTGTCCTGACAAGTGGAACCATATATTTCTAACTTATGAACAAGTCACCAAAAGTGCTATCTGTAAATGATTTCCAAACTAATGAGATTTTAAGGAATTGTCCTTGATAGAAGTCTTTTGTATGATTGCAGGAATAAATGTGGTCATTACTGCACTAAGGAACAGTGCTAGGGCAACAGTGTGGGGAAAGTAACATTTATACATACAGTTAGACATACACATAAATACACATATAAAAATCCATATTCCTACCATATACATATATATACGTATAATGTGTATACACACATACACACACACACAATCTGGCTTTGCAGAAAACATCTGTTAGTGATTGTGGTTTGACTTGTTTCCACGAGGCATTAAATTTCTTTATCATAACCATCTGTCATTTTTACCTTGTTTACCAAATTAATTACAGAATTTTAAACAGCTCATTTAAAACAAACCACAAACAAAATTACTTTCTGGTGAGAGCAGTTTAGAATAATATGTGTATTCTTACTGTGAGGACAGTAGTGACTACTAAGTTTTAAGTCATTCATCTAGTCTCTGAAGTTTTGGGATATAATATTAAGTTCTGTAATGTAAAAAACTCATGCTGTTATGAACAAACCCCAAATCCTTCAGAATTACTGAGCTACACAAAAATCAGTGTAAAGGGAAAATAAATTTAATCCTTTAGCTCCATTTCTTCATTCAACAGTGGGAGATCAAACCTTCAAATTTTACATTGAAGACAAATTAACTTTTGGCATAAGTAGGAGTAGTTCTCCAAGTTAATAGAAGTACATCATTTACATTTTCTGATGTAGAGCCTTGGGTTTACTTTAAACCTCCTTTTTTCAGCACAGGTGCAGACAGCTTGCTTTTAGAAATCTTTCCTGTCTGAAACCTCTGTACATTTTAGGATGGATTTACATCTTTTTATTATCACCATCATTGCTATAATACTGTGAGGGGGAGAGGATTACCAGCCTTTGTATCACATTTTCTTGTTCCAGTCTCATGTGGGACAAACTGGGAGCAAATGCAAAAACTGTGACCTTCTCTTGTAGGTATGGGCATTCTCAACTGAGCTGTGTAATAAATATTAGAAATGGTCAAACTGTGTCATTAAAAAAGAAGTCATTCATGCATTTATTTCTGAGAGTGTACACAGTGGAAATATTTGGGTAAGTTCTTGCCAAGTGTCAGGGTTGAACATCCTAACTCATTATACAAACTGTGCTCTTTATTCCTTTGTTTTTACAATCTGTACTAATTATGGAGACATTAGTAAGATTAGATGTCCCCAGCTGTGCCATTTATGCAACAGTTCATCCTTATTTTTGATATGAGTATGGTTTCAGTTGAAGCATAAGACTAGTGGCTGTTATCCTTCCATATTACAAGATATAACCTCTGACAGACTCTAAACATGTGGTTGGGCTTCATGTAATGTCTTCATTTTCTCACTCAAAACAGCTTTCCACCTTACCACAGATTGCTAAACAATTATTTTGCTTATAATCTGCAATGTGCATTGTAATTTCATCACTTTCGATCTGAATTCTTGCTGAAGATTCTGGGTTCATTTGATCTTCAAGATAAAAGTAAAATTCTCAGTATGTTTTTATTGACACCTTTCCAGCTTTTATTTCTTGTTCTCTATAACCAAACAACTGCATACTAACATTTTAAAATACAGAGCTGTCACTATTTTAAATACTCAGTCTCATTTACTCTTAATTATTGCACATTTAAACTGAAAATTCTTCATTTCTAAAGATGATATAGGCTTGTATGTATTCTAATTAGGCAAACTAAATTCATTTTGACTTCATAATAAACTAAACCAAAGAAAAAGAAAGCTAAAGTGGGAAATAAGTGCACAGAAAAACCAACTTTATGAGTACATTAGGAACTTTTAATTTAATAGTAGAAAGTTAAGAAATGTCATAATTGAAGTTGCCTTTTCAACAAATGTTTTATGACAGTCTTTAATTGCATGTGTGAGCGACTGGAAAAAATAATTACTGGCTCAAAACAACCAAAGAGAGAGAGAGAAAGAGAGAGAGTTTCCCTGTGTGTGTGTGCGTCTGTGTGTGTGTGTGTGTGTGTCTGAGGAGGTAAGGCAAGATCTGTAAAAATGGGGTGGTGTTCTGGCCCACAACCTGTCCCCTTTGGAGCAACTCTCAGTCACTGGCAAACCTGGAACAATCCCCAACAGCCAAATTCTGGAGTCTTGGTGTAGCCCCAAAGTGCCCAGATGATCAGAAGCCCCATCTGCAGGGTGGCCACAGGGGACCAGAGCAGATAAAAACCATTGCACAAAGATGCACATGGTTTGCTCCTATTTTCCTTGGAATTCATGCAGCTGAGACAATGCTGGATCCAGGGGTGGTATCTATATCTCTCTTTTTCTCTCTTTCTCTCCTTTTCTTCTCCTAATTTCCTCTTGAAATCTGAGAAATTTAAGGTTGGATGGGTTGAGTTTGCTAAGTCAGTGCTTTGTGAAATGCTTTATTTTGATTGAATATTTGCTTTACATTTTGCTAAGTTCTTGACCTTTTAGAGTTTGCCGTTACAGTTTGGTTCTCTAACCACCTGGGAACTTTTTTGAAGTTCTTCTTTGCACCACCTCAATTAAAAGAGGTACCTCAAATCCCTTTTAAATAAACTCACTGAATGAGATTTTACAGCATAGCCTTACAGTATTTTTTTTACAGCTGTGGGGAAAAAACCCTTGAATATATTACTCTGATTCATCTGCAAAAAAGGACTCTTTATTCAGTGATACAATCATATTTTGGAAAAAAAAATACTGTGAGAAAGCAAGTAAAGATTATATTATACAACTTACAACAAAAGTACAACATTTCATTTTTTCAGTGATTTCATAACCTTGAGAGCTGAAATGAACAAATTTTTTCTGGTATGTACTGTCTTTTTGACTCACCTTTCAAGACTGATTTTGAATACTACCATATAAAGTTTTGTATGGATTACAGGAAGAGTATGAACTTGCAGAACTGATAGTACATAAGACAGTCTGTGTAGGACATGATCAGATTTAAACAGAAGTGCTGAAATAAAGAAGAATTTCACTGGATTTTCCTGCACTTTTTTTCTTGTAGTAGTTATATCAGGCACATAGAAGCCAAGTGTTCTCATTGGCTTATTGGGTCAAGGTTTGAAGGTTTACCTGGTGGTGTAACAAATGTGACTTAGCTGCTCCCCCTGAACCTCCTGAATGTGCAGGTTCACACACTTCGTGAGTAAATTCAAACTGGGACTGAGAGTTGTAGGAGTTTTCCTGGGCAGTCAAGACTTCTTCCAAGAAGCAGGTTTGTGAGGTTTACAACAGCTCATCTTCATATTTCAGCTTCTATTAGTGCATGACCCTGGTTTATCTACAAACAGGCTGGCTTTCAGTGCCATCGAAAGCTCCCCAGCACAAAGTGTGTATGCCCAGAAGTTTCCATTTTCTACTCTGCCTCTGCTGTCAAAACAATTAGAGGTTTCTGTTCTCCAAAACTCCTCTATGAGTTGCACTCATAAAGATGATATACATACCCTCAGAAGAGGCCATAATATTTGCAATCCCTCTCCCAGTGGTTTGTCTTCTGAGTGGTACTTTCATCTGGAGCCTATGATCTGACAACACACTTCAGCACTTGTAACCACAAGTACTGAGAGATTCCAATTTGCCAGACAACTCTAGTCAAACACACCATATTGGCTAGCCAGCCTCATAGACAAATGCTGTGGTTAGTATGCCAGATATCACTGAGAACCATGGCAGTCACCTTACAGTTCCTGTTGATACCTGTCCAAGCCCAGGCTCTCCCTGTTGGGAGATACTCTGTTAAATTTTAACAAGAAACAGCTCCCACATGCAATGGGGATCTCCTCTCCTTCACTAGAAACACAAGTAGAAAAAGATCTGGTGAAAAGGAAGAGGAAAACTCCTTCCACACTGTACAGTCACTGCTGCCAATGCCCCAGTGCTGGGCTAACAAAGCTGATGCTGGCAAACCTGTGCTTACAGTGTTGCTAATAGGAGTCAGACAGTGTCCTGAGGTGGCTTCCAGGACAGCCTCATATCAATAGGTCAGGGGACAGCTCATGAGATCAAATAGCACAACAATTTGTGTGCCAGTACCGTAGCTGAGGACAGCTGAGGACGCTCCATATGCGCTGCAGCCGGAGTGTGCACGGGCACACAGGGGCATTGCTACTGCAGCCAGGTCACAAAGGACATTGCAGGGTCAGCAGGAGAGTGCACGTGGGGACCTCACATTTTCATGCCTGTATCATCCCCCCAGCCCCTTCCTCCTTCCTTCTCCAGCCTTGTCCTTCTCATTTCATAGTACTGGCACAATTGTAGCTGGGTGAACACCAAGCACCATAAGGCATTCAGGCTGATCCAGGAAGGCTGAAAACTCCACAGATTTTAGCACATAAAAGACAACAACAAATATGGACCAAACATTTTCTGCAATGCAAAACCCTCCTGTCTGACTATTACAGATGAAAGTTACCCTAGCTTCAAGAGGGGGAACTGCAATGAAGATGAAAAAGCTGACTGACTCCATCCCACAGTGTTGTGCAAGAATGTTCTTTCAGACAAAGACAATCATGGTACACACAGTCTTGTGAATGTGGTCACATATATAGTCTACTATAAAAGCCAGGGGGAATGGATCCTTTCAACCAACAGGTTATATATCTGTGCACATAATTAATGTAACCTGCATTAAATGTATATTAATATAACCACCATGTGAGGGTCTTATTACTACAGAAGTAATATTTGCATTTTTAACTGAGAGATAAGTAGTGGAAGTTTTCACCTCGAACTTATTTTATTTTCCATGTTCTATTTATTTATAATTCTGCTGAGAAATATGCTGCATAATTTTGCTCTCAGAGAAATGTATTGTGAGGCTGCACACTGACATTTGTACAATTTTATACCACATGGAGCATACAGAATAGACTAGGGAAATTAGTCTCAGATTTATAAACAAAACTTCTTACACAAGTGACTCATTTTAGTTGAGTGTGGATGGCCCTTAATGGGAACACATATGTTTATACTGAATAACCTGCAACACCAACTAAGGTGGCACAATTCTCTCTGCCATTAGGAAGATTGATTTTGCCTTGGAGTGCCTCTACTCAGCAGAAGTACCCTTCAGGTAAGTTGAAAAGTTATCAGGCATGTAGTGTAAATGAGCAGTGGAGATTCTGGAGATGAGGGAAAACTTTACTATGCCATTAAAAAACATTCTTTCTCCCCTAAGACGTCAAATATTCACCCATTAAAAAATACAAAAAACCTCAGTATATAACCTTAAAAAATGTTTCCTATAAATAGCCCAACAATTAAGACATGGAAAAAGGTTTCTAAAGTTGAATTAGTAAACCCCAAACAAACGACAAACCAAATTCCAGATATGCTGAAATCTGACCTTTGAAATTCTAAAGAATATGAAGTATTTATTTGTGGGATTTGGTTTTCCGACATTCAGGTGGTTTAGAGTCTTTTTG